>JAFMOC010000096.1:1012500-1045000 GCA_019802505.1 Corydoras sp. C115 | reverse complement strand
ACCCTGTCTTGGGTATATCTGCCCAATGCCAAAAATATTCTCCTCTGGATGGGCATCCCGCCCCCCCAATAATATAGGATTAAGCAGAGAATAATTAGATAAGATGATTAGATCTGATCCTATGTAAGCAAATCTACATATATTAACATGTAGATGCTGACTTGGACTTTTTCGTCTTCTGTGTCAAGTACTCATTCAACGTCTCGGCCGCTGGGCAGATAGACCCAGGACAGGGCGCCAATCTATCGCTGGGCACACACTCACTCACACACACACTCTATATGGGGCAATTTTTGAGAATTCAATTGACTTGATCCCTGTTTTTGGACTGTGGGAGGAAACCGGAGAACCCGGAGGAAACCCACGGGGAGAACATGGAAACCTTACCCCCACCGGGAATCCCTAGCGCTGAGAGGAGAACATGCCAAACCACTAAGCCACCGTGCCAAGCACTAATCGCTTAATTCATTGTTGGCGCGGTTAACTGTAGAAATGCAAGCAGCATGCGTCTTTAGAAAGTCTTTCAGAAGTGTTAGCACTGATTTAAACTTAATCTTAATCTTAAACTTAATAATCAGCTGCAGTTTGGCACAATGGGGGGAAAAATGTGCTTTTCCTTCAGCTCCTGATAGAGCTGTGCGGATCGATACAAATATCGATAATATCGATACCAATGCTGGTATTGGTATTGAACAATACTTGCGTAAAAAGATCGATACTCAAGTTTTTTGTGCATATGCCAATTTATCAAAGTCTATTCTCTGAGTCTGTAACGCTGATATCACTGTGGCATAGGCGCACACACAAACACACACACACACACACTTTTGTTGTTGCAGTCACCCGCCCAAGTCGACACGTCACAGTACGTCGAGAGAGACTCGGAGTGGGAGATCAAAAAAGGATGTCTGAAAGAAAGAGAAGCGCCGTTTGAAAAAAAAAAAATTACTGCTGGTGGAAGAGCGTTCTCCCACAAGGCTCCTCAACTTTGGAATAGCCTTCCAGTTACTGTTCGTGATTCTGAATCACTATTAATCTTTAAAAATAAATTAAAAACACATTTATTTAATCTTGCGTTTAACTAATCCCCTGTAGATAAAGATGTAGATCTCAGACTTGGCTGTGTTGGGGGGTAATCTCTGATCAGTGTATGCTGTCGTTTCACCTCTTCACCCACCTCATCATTAATGGGGGGGGGGGGTGGCGCTGGAATGATGCTGTTCCGGGGTGCCATCTCAACTATGTAGAGTCTGCAGTATCTGCCTCTTTTAGTTCTGCTGCTCTAGTCAGTGATGCCGGAGTCACATGCTGCACTGTGTCAATTAATTACTTATTAATTAAATGCCGTGCTTTATTATTAGCTCTAACTCCCTTCCTTTGTCTGTTTCTTTTGAGGTGTCCCCCGGCTTCCTGGAGATCCATGGCTCTGCTGACGAATACTGTATGGATCCTGACAAGGCGGTCCTGCAGGACGCCCCCTAATGGACTCACATATAGTTTTCCAGTTGTTAGTTTTTCCATTTGTTTAGTATCTGGACATGGCTGTTCTACACTGTTGTTGCTGCCCGGCCGCTCAAGGAGGATGAGTCCCCCACTGAGTCTTGGTCCTCCCAAGGTTTCTTCCTTAAATAACAACATAAAAGGGAGTTTTTTCTTGCCACTGTCGCTTCGGCTCGCTCTTTGGGGGTTTAAAGGCTTTTCATTCTGTAAAGCTGCTTTGTGACAATGTACTGTTGTAAAAAGCGCTATATAAATAAATTACTTGACTTGACTTACTTGTTTGGCCGTATGTTACAGCCGAAAATGCGACATCAGCAACCTGTTCAGTTTGCAAAAAGTCTATTAGGTACACAGTAAACACAACAAGCGTATTTAAGCACACGAAAAAGCACACAGCACACCCGAAACCACACACAAAATTCTATTTAATAAAAAAAGAAACCAAGAAAGAAAAAACTGTCTAGTGAGGGGAGCATTTTTACTTTATGTTTGTATTGTCGTTTCTGCTTTTTGTACCTCAAAAATATATATTTTCCTCACGTTAAAGCAAACTTTGTTTTATTACTGTTCCATTGTTTCTAAACAAAGATGTCGATTGGGATACATCATTTTGTTGTCACCTACAGCGTTTGGCGAAATTCTATACTAGGTCTTTTGGATCATTCATTCATTCATTCATTCATTCATTTACATTTACATTCAGCAGATGCTTTTATCCAAAGCGACTTACAAATGAGAACACCACAAGTCAGAAGCCATGGAGAAAACCAACTATACTGTAAATTCATCAAACCTGATTGTTATTCGAAGCTGCCCCCCCCCCCTTTTTTTTATTATTATTTTTTTTACAACAGGTATTTGTTAAAGAGATGCGTCTTAAGTAGTTTCTTAAAACTGTTGAGTGATTCTGCCCTACGGACAGAGTTGGGAAGATCGTTCCACCATTCATTCATTATCTTCCGCTCTATCCTCTATTAGGGTCGCGGTGGGGGGTTCCCCATGCCCATCCAGGGGAGAACATCCCGGGCGCCGGACAGTCACACCCAGGACAGGGTGCCAATCCATCGCTGGGCATCTTTTGGCTCGATAAATCGTAAATATTAAAAAGAATCGGTATCGAATATCGCGATATTGGCCCTGTATTAGCTTGGTATCGCACAGCTCTAGCTCCTGAATGAATGAAACGTCAGCCTTAGGACAATTCCCCACCCGCTTTCCGAATCATCCCGCCCTCCGCGCTCGGATTGGCTGGTTTCCCGCTCGAACTGGAACGCTCCAATTGTCGCGGAACGTGTGCGTGCTGGTCAACCAATCCCAGTGCGAGCTGTCAAAAAAAGGGTGTGAAAACAAGCGCAGGCGAAGGAGGGCGGACGGGGCCTTTGTGCAACGGCGCACGGACGCGGTTTACCTCAGCGACTCGGCATCGATCTCAAAACCCTCCACCATCACACACGGAGCCATGCAGAGAGCGGGGATAGGCCTGCGGCTCCTCCGCTGCGTCGTGGGGCTCGGGCTGCTGTGCGGCGTCCGCTCGGATGGTTTGGTGAATGAGGAGGTGAAGCGCACGGTGGACCTCAGCACGCATCTCGCCAAAATATCCGCCGAGATCCTTCTGGCGAACCATGGAGGTTCATCCGTGCACAGTTTCCTCCTCGCACTGGAGCCCGAACTCGCGCCGCACCTCGCCTTCATCGGCGCGTCTGTAAGTAGCAAAAGAAATGGACTCGTTTTTAGAGAAATCCTCGTCAAAAAGCGTTGTGACCGGGGCCACGTTACAAATCTCCCCGATTGAAACATCAAGGGCACTACGTTGGCGACAGTCCCTATTCTACAGAAGTGCGCCTAGATAGTGCTTCAACGGCCAATTGGGACGAGGCCCGAGTCGCTGGCGTTAAGAATGTCAAACTTGTCCTGTATATATTAAGAATAATCCAACTTTCGTGCTCTATTTGCAGGAATACAAATTTAACACAATGTGAACGTTTAATTTGCGTTCGTTACATTCATTAAATACGTGAAACGCTTATAGTTTGGCGTCCGTCGTTAATGAGCGTTAGCGACCCGAGCTAACGTTGCAACGGCAGCGAAATAATAAATGAGGAGAAAATAATTTATAAGTTAATCACATTTTTTTTTCCAATAGTAAATAAAAGCTATGTGAGGATTTAATTCATTTATACGAGCTGTTTATCGTTATCTAGTGCTTTTTAGGGCACCATTGGCAGCATGACACGTAAGCGCGGAGTCAACCACTACTTCCGTGTGTCGGCTCGTGCACTTGAGTTGATTCATTCGAGTTTAGTTGAGTTTTTTTTTGTTTTTTGTTTTGAGTAGGTTACTCTTTGGTGTTTATAGTGTATGCATTATTTTTTTCCTGTTTTTTAATATTAGAATGGGGCGGCACGGTTGGCTTAGTGGTTTGGCATGTTCTCCTCTCAGCGCTAGGGATTCCCGGTTCGAATCCCCGGCGCTGGGTGGAGTTTCCATGTTCTCCCCGTGTCCGCGTGAGTTTCCTCCCACAGTCCAAACACATGGATCAAGTTAATTGAGTTCTCCAAATTGCCCCATATGGAGTGTGTGTGTGTTTCCATGTTCTCCTCGTGTCTGTGTGGGATTTCCTTCCAGGTTCTCTGGTCTCCTCCCCGAGTCCAAAATCATGTATTTAAGGTGAAATAACTGCTTTAAATTGCCCCTAATGGCGGCATGGTGGCTTAGTGGTTTAGCATGTTCTCCTCTCAGCTCTAGGGATTCCTGGTTCGAATCCCCATCTGGGTGGAGTTTTCATGTCCTCCCCGTGTCTGCGTGTGGGTTTCCTCCGGGTTCTCCGGTTTCCTCCCACATTCTAAAAACATGGATCAAGTCAATTGAGTTCTCCAAATTGCCCCATATAGAGTGTGTCTGTGTGAGTGAGTGTGTGCCCAGCGATGGATTGGCGTCCTGTCCTGGGTCTATCTGCCCAGCGCCCGAAACGTTCTCCCCTGGATGGGCATGGGGAACCCCACCGTGACCCTAATAGAGGATAAAGCGGGAGATAATGAATGAATGAATGAAGTTGTTCACACGTTCCATCTCTCAGCTCTGGGTGGAGTTTCCATGTTCTCCCCGTGTCCGCTTGAGTTTCCTCCCACAGTCCAAAAACATGGGTGATGTCAATTGAGTTCTCCAAATTGCCCCATGTAGAGTATGTCTGTGTGAGTGAGTGTGTGCCCAGTGATAGATTGGCGCCCTGTCCTGGGTCTATCTGCCCAGCGCCCGAAACGTTCTCCCCTGGATGGGCATGGGGAACCCCACCGCGACCCTAATATATAGGATAAAGCAGAAGATAATGGATGGATATTAGAATGATGCTGCACCTGCAGAACCCCGTGTTTTTAGATTTAAAGCATTTTCAGGTTTGTCCATAACAAAGAGTTATGACGTAACATAATGTAAACGTTTCAGTCAAGCTTGTTCTCAATGCCCTTCCTAATGTTCTGCAGCCCTCAGTGGACAGGGAGAGCGAAAATAAACGCTAGCGGTGTATATAAATAAGTTGTTCTCATCTATACCTCTGCAGTTCACCCAAAACAAACCCCTCAGTGATGTCTGTCATCCTTTGAAAAACTAAAAACCATCCTCTCCGATTTAACCAGGTGAAAGGTGAAGAGGAGGAGGACGAGCATTTTGAGCTGAAGGAGACTTCGATTAAAGGACAGAGGTGAGCGTCTTTTCTCCTGATAAAGTTTGGACTTTATGTCGAGGATCCGTCCTTCTTCTTGTTCTACGTTTATCGTCCAGACACAACAGGATGAAGGTGTATTTGTCTAGTCCAAACATGTTCCCCTCCCGACTCAAGGCCACCCATCTTTTCGTTGCAGCGGAACATTCTTCCAGGCCCAGCTGCCGTCCACTCTTGCAGCGGGCGCCAAGCTGCGCGTGAAGGTGGATGTGGTGTTGAGCCACGTGCTCACACCGTTTCCCAGCCACATCACGCAGGCGGAGAAGCAGCTCGTGGTTTTCCAGGGGAATCACTACCTGTACTCACCCTACCCCACCCGCAGTCAGACGACCCGCGTGCGACTGGCCTCCAAGACGGTCGAGAGCTACACCAAGCTGGGCAACCCGAGCAAGAACGACGAGGCCATTGAGTACGGGCCGTTTAAGGACGTCCCGCCGTTCAGTCAGGTAACTGTGATGTGCTTTTAAAGTTGAAATAAATGTATATGGGTGGCTTAGTGGTTTAGCACGTTCTCCTCTCAGCGCTAGGGATTCCCAGTTCGAATCCCCATCTGGGTGGAGTTTCCATGTTCTCCCCGTGTCTGCGTGGGTTTCCTCCCATAGTCCAAAAACATGGATTATGTCAATTGAGTTCTCCAAATTGCCCCATATAGAGTGTGTCTGTGTGAGTGAGTGTGTGCCCAGCGATAGATTGGCGCCCTGTCCTGGGTGTATTCTCCCCTGAATGGGCATGGGGAACCCCCCCCCCCACGACCCTAATATAGGATAAAGCGGAAGATAATGAATAAATGTATATGCTTATTATTATTAGCATTATTATTATTATTATTAGCATATTAATACTACTACTAGGGCGGCACGGTGGCTTAGTGGTCAGCACGTTCGCCTCTCAGCGCTAGGGATTCCCGGTTCGAATCCCCATCTGGGTGTAGTTTCCATATTCTCCCCGTGTCTGCGTGGGTTTCCTCCGGGTTCTCCGGTTTCCTCCCACAGTCCAAAAACATGGATCAAGTCAATTGAATTCTCAAAAAAAATTGCCCCATATAGTGTGTTTTTGTGTGAGTGAGTGTGTGCCCAGCGATGGATTGGCACCCTGACCTGGGTCTATCTGCCCAGCGCCTGAGACGTTCTCCCCTGGATGGGCATGGGGAACCCCACCGCGACCCTAGTAGAGGATAAAGCGGGAGATAATGAATGAATGAATACTACTACTACTATTAATTATTGTTAGTTATTGCTATTATTACTATAGTTATTATTATTATTTTTTTTTTTTATTATTATTATTACTGTTACTACTTAATTCGCATTTACGCTGCCTTTCATTGTCACTACAAAATCATAGTATTTAAAAAAATTTTTACTGTAAAATCCAATATATCACACTGCATTTCACTTTCTTGTTTTATGTCTAAATGTCATAAATGTCTGTAACCGTGGGAAAGTGAGGAACGTAATTTCGATTACTTTGTATGTATAGAACATGTGAAGGAATTGACATTAAAGCCGACTTTGACTTTGACTTTAAAGTTTGCTGGTATTCGGAGATGAGTGTATTCTGCACTTTTTAATTTTCTACAGGATGCTATGAAGATCCACTACGAGAACAACTCGCCTTTCCTGACAATCAGCAGCATCACTCGCACCATTGAGGTGTCTCATTGGGGGAACATTGCCGTGGAGGAGACCATCGATCTGAGGCACACTGGAGCCTACCTGAAAGGACCGTTCTCCCGCTATGATTATCAGCGGCAGTCTGACAGTGGCATCTCCTCCATCAAATCCTTCAAGGTGAAGTCTGCTTTAATAATAATAATAATAATACATTTTATTTCATAGGCGCCTTTCTGACACTCAAGGACACCTTACAGTTTACAATTGGATATTAAAAAAAAAAAATAAACTTATAAAATTATATAAACTTTTAAACTTTTCTAATTTAATAAAAAATTAAATAAACTTTGAATGCGACGTGAACCTCGAATCTACATTCAGACACCAATGTCTCATAATTAACATTTTAATTATATAAGTTGTAAATAAGTATGATTCTGTATCTGATCAGTTGTATTCTTTTTTTTATTATTATTATTATTATTATTATTTAATTAATAAATTTTCTTCATCTTGGTTCTCTTCGCAGACCATTCTTCCCGCCTCCGCTCAGGACGTGTACTACCGCGATGAGATCGGCAACATCTCCACATCACACCTGCAGGTGATGGAGGACTCGGTCGAGGTGGAGGTCCGTCCTCGCTTCCCCCTGTTTGGAGGCTGGAAGACGCACTACATCATCGGCTACAACCTCCCCAGCTATGAGTATCTCTACACTCTGGGTGGGTTCCATCGCCGTGGTTACAGTTTGAATCTTCATCCATTCATTATCTTCCGCTTTATCCTCTATTAGGGTCGCGGTGGGGTTCTCCATGCCCATCCAGGGGAGAACGTTTCGGGCGCTGGGCAGATACACCCAGGAGAGGGCGCCAATCTATCGCTGGGCACACACTCACTCACACAGACACACTCTATATGGGGCAATTTGGAGAACTCAATTGACTTGATCCATGTTTTTGGACTGTGGGAGAAAGCCGGAGAACCCGGAGGAAACCCACGCGGACACGGGGAGAACATGGAAACTCCACAGAAATCCCTTGCGCTGAGAGGCGAACGTGCTGAATATTAATTCCTAATTTTCATTGACTAAATTTAAAAAGTTGGCGGCACGGTGGCTTAGTGGTTAAGCACGTTCGCCTCTCAGCGCTAGGGATTCCCGGTTCGAATCCCCATCGGGGTGGAGTTTCCATGTTCTCCCTGTGTCCGCGTGGGTTTCCTCCGGGTTCTCCGGTTTCCTCCCACAGTCTAAAAACATGGATCAAGTCAATTGAATTGTCAAAAATTGCCCCATATAGAGTGAGTGTGTGTGAGTGAGTGTGTGCCCATCCAATGGATTGGCACCTGGGTCTATCTGCCCAGCGCCCGAGACGTTCTCCCCTGGATGGCCATGGGGAACCCCCTGCGACCCTAATAGAGGATAAAAGCGGGAGATAATGAATGAATGAATGAATGAATGAATGAATTTAAAAACCAAGTCATATTTAACACCTGGATTATTGCTGATTCCACAGGAGATCAATACGCCCTGAAAATGCGTTTGGTCGATCATGTTTACGACGATCAGGTCATCGACGAACTCACAGTGAAGCTTATTTTGCCGGAGGGAGCCAGGTATTTGTCGTCTGGATTAAATTTTAGTTAAGTAAATAGAATCCAGCTGCTTTTTAACCGGGTCAGATGGTACTAATTTACCTTCCTTCCTCAGAAATGTACACTTGGAAACTCCCTACCCCATTAATCGCGGCGTTGACCAGCTGCATTACACCTACCTGGATACTTTTGGAAGACCTGTGCTGGTGGCCACCAAGAAGAACCTGGTGGAGCAGCACATCCAGGACATGGTGGTAAGTCTCAGTGTGACGGAACCCTTACAGAATTTTGTCCCCCTGCTCAGTTTTAAAGGTTTGAAGCTTTTTTTTTTTTGTTTCCCCCCTGTGTTTAGGTTCATTACACTTTTAATAAGATCCTGATGCTGCAGGAACCGTTGCTGGTGGTCGGCGCCTTTTACATCCTCTTCTTCACCGTCATCATTTACGTCCGTCTCGACTTTTCCATCACCAAGGTAACAGTGTTTAATCTGGAAGAAAACCTGCCCATGGCTACGAAGCACCTGGTTGTAAGAAAACCAGAAAACTTTTTTTTGCTGTACACTAAAGACATTTTGGCGGCACGGTGGCTTAGTGTTTAGCACGTTCTCCTCTCAGCGCTAGGGATTCCCGGTTCGAATCCCCATCTGGGTGGAGTTTCCATGTTCTCCCCGTGTCTGCGTGGATTTCCTCCGGGTTCTCCGGTTTCCTCCCACAGTCCAAAAACATGGATCGAGTCAATTGAATTCTCAAAAATTGCCCCATATAGAGTGTGTATGTGTGAGTGAGGGAGTGTGTGCACAGCGATTAATTGGCGCCCTGTCCTGGGTGTATCTGCCCAGCGCCCGAGACGTTCTCCCCTGGATGGGCATGGGGAACCCCACCGCGACCCTAATAGAGGATAAAGTGGGAGATAATGAATGAATGAATAAAGACATTTTGATTCAACGATCAGAAGCTTATGATCCTCAAAGATGTGATGACATTTACATTTAGTCGTTCAGCAGACGCTTTTATCCAAAGCGACTTACAAATGAGAACATTACAAGTCAGAAGTTATGGAGAAAACCAACTACACTGTAAATTCATCAAACCTGATGCTGTGCCCCCCACCTCCTTATTTATTTATTTATTTATTTATTTATTTGTTAAAGAGATGCGTCTTCAGTAGTGTCTTAAAACTGTTAAGTGATTCTGCCTTACGGACAGAGTTGGGAAGAACGTTCCACCATGTTGCAGTGGTGAACGCCACGGAGTGAGAATCAGCTCCTCAGTGAGGTGGAACCACCAGGGGGCGACCATCACTGGAGCGAAGTGAACGAGTCGGAGCGTATTTTGAAAAGATAGAGTGAAGGTAGGAGGGGGACAGATCCAGAAATGGTTCTGTAGGTCAGAGTCAGTGACTTGTACTAAATGCAGCAGCTACAGAAACCAATGGAGGGACAAGAGTTCTTGATGGTTGAACACGAGTCGGGCTGCAGAGTTCTGAATCAGTTGTAGAGGTCTGATTGTGGAAGCTGGGATACCGACAAGTAGCGCATTACAATAATCAAGCCGGGATAGGACGCGGGCTTGAACGAGCAGTTGGGTCGCATGTTCAGTCAAAAATAAATAACAAACTTATTTTTATAGATCATGGCTGAAAGACTTCTAAGATGCATATCCCAGATTCTTGATTTGGCTGTCCCCTCTCCCTCCCTCTAGGACCCCGCCGCAGAGGTGCGGATGAAGGTGGCCTCCATCACTGAGCACGTCCTGACTCTGGTCAACAAGCGATTGGGTCTGTACCGGCACATGGACGAGGTGGTCAACCGCTACAAGCAGACACGTGATAGCGGTGCCCTCAACGCGGGTCGTAAGCACCTGGACGCTGAACACCGCTCGCTCAGTAATGACATCGCCGCCCTGCAGGCCCGTCTCAAAGCGGAGGGTTCTGAGCTCGCTGATAAGGTACTGTATGAAGATCTTCCACTGATGTAAGGAGTCTGTAAAGTACCGTATTTTCCGGACCATGAGGCGCACCGTATTATAAGGCGCAGTCTGAATTAGGGACTCTATTTCTGTACGGTACTTATTCTGTACGGCAGCGTATTATAAGGCACTCGCTAAAACATACGATCTACAAGAAAAGTAAAGGATGCAGAACCCTGATTTATAATTGAAGTTTATTCTACTTCTTGATAAAACACACATTATTTTAATCTCTCTTCTCCCACAAATCCATCAGCGTCCTCGTCTTCTGTGTCTGAATTAAAAAGCTGGTTCTCTATCGAGCACTCCGGCGTTCCCTCTCATCGATGTCCGAGTCCGTCTCGTCTCCGGGCGGCCGTTCGGCGACGACGTCGGCTTTCGCGAAAGCTCGGACGAGGGTCACGGCAGAAACCTCGGCCCGGGCGTCCACAACCCATTCACAGACGGTGGCGTAACTCGCCCCGCCGCTGCCTCCCGAGTTTTAGTAAACGTGTGTCCGCCGTCTATCATCCGTCGCTCCCACGCCGCCCGCGACTTTACTTTAAACGCCCCGTTTACGCCAACGTCCAGCGGTCGGAGTTCTTTATTTAATCCTCCCGGAATGACGGCGAGCTCCGGGTTAATTTCCTTCACTCTGCTTTTCTGTGAGATGAGCGCGCATAGAGTCACAGACCAGCAGGGCGGCGATGTGTGGAACAAAAAACCCACCCGGTCGCACAACAATACGTTTATAGATTTTGGAACTCCGTAGGGGTGAGCTGCAATATTCGCTGATTCGACGATTCGATTCGGAGAACCGTAGCCGACTATGAACCTCGTAGTCGAATGTACCATTTTGACCACATGGGGGCGCCCATGGCTGCTGCTAAGCATTAGTTTTTACATGACATGTCTTTGTTTTCGTTTATATATATAGCCTTTTGTCAAATAAAATCAACCTAATTTCTGTTAATATTTTTTTTTAATGATGTGTGCGCTTTAACCCATTTACGGTGCTCTGGAAAAACAAGTAAAATATAAAAAAAAAATCTTTTTTAAAAACCACGCTTATAGCGCCATCTTGTCGTAATAATTTTAACTGATTCGACTATCAGTCGACTATAGGGAAAATCTGACGAATCAGATTCGACTATGAAAATCCTTAGTTGAAGACAGCCCTAGAACTCAGTACACGTATAAGGCGCGCACGTCCGATTTCTGGGAAAATTTTAGGCTTTCAGGTGCGCCTCATAGTCCGGAAAATACGGTACTCAACCACTGAACCCCCTGTCTGTCCTCAATCAGGTGGGAGAGATTCAGAAGCTGGACGGGCAGGTGAAGGAGCTGGTGCTGCAGTCCTGCCAGGAGGCCGAGCGCCTGGTGACCGGGAAGGTGAAGAAGGAGGCCTACATCACATCAGAGAAGACGCAGGCAGGAAAACGTCAGGAGCTCGTTTCACGTATCGACGGCCTCCTCGACGCTCTGTAAAAAAAAAAAATTCAAAAAAAGTCCCACACACCGTGCAGATATTCACTGTCCCTGCAAACTATACCCGGGTTCCTCTTACACACACACACACACACACACACACACACACACTCTGTATTTACTTTGGTATGTAAATGAGCCAGTCACAGTGTGTTGTGATCTGCAGGCTGGAAAACGAGGGCTGTTTAATGTCCAGTTCCTCGTACAGTGACTTCTTTTCACGTTTCTGATCTCCAGCACAGATTTCTGTTCATTCTTTTACCTTTTTTTTTTTTTTTTTTTTTTTTTTTTTTTTTTTTTTTGGGCACTTATCTCAACGTGACCATCAACTACGTTATAAAGCTCTGAACGACCGTAACATTCTCGTCTGGCCAGCAGATTTTCTTTTTTGTCTGTTGGTTCTGCATTTTTTTTTGTTTTTTTTGTTTTTTTTGTATGATTTCTAGTTTTGTAAATGAAAATCTTTTGAGGTGCATGTGATTTCATGCGGAACATTTGACGTTCCAGGGGTGTGAGAGTGTGTTGGAGTTTGGAATCTGAAATAAAACACACCGTTGTTATAAAAATGACTGCCTTTCTTTATTAAGAACAAACGAGTCGGGAGTCGAGTGCAGTAACTGATGCTCTGCACTTCACCTTAAATCAGATTGAGTCTGAGTGAGGAATTATTTTTCTGAAGGGGCTGCATGAGAGACCCCTCCCTGCTGTCGATGGCTGAACCAATAGTCTGAACATCGTTTAAAATAAAAGCAATAAGGTTGATGGTAAGTGGTGCATATAGTGCATGTCATTTAGAAGGCAACAATTTTATGTATATAAATAAATGTACACAATTTATTTTTATTTGTTTTCTATTTCACATTTTCACTACTTACTACCTTGCACTTTACATGAACTTGTATTCTACACTCCCCACTGCCCCCCCCACTGAAACATTTCCGTTTCATAGTGCAATCCAACAAGCAAACCCCTCCATTGTGTTAAATTACTTTATTCTAATTAATTCTGCTTGTGGAGTATAAAAATTAGTAGAAAACCTGCAATTTACGCATAGAACACAAAATTATTCATTCATTATCTTCCGCTTTATCCTATATTAGGGTCAGGGGGGGGGGGGGGGGAACATGCCCATCCAGGGGAGAACGTTTCGGGCGCTGGGCAGATACACCCAGGACAGGGCGCCAATCTATCGCTGGGCACACACTCACTCACACACACACTCTATATGGGGCAATTTGGAGAACTCAATTGACTTTCATCCATTCATTGTCTCCCGCTTTATCCTCTATTAGGGTCGCGGTGGGGTTCCCCATGTCCATCCAGGGGAGAACGTCTCGGGCGCTGGGCAGATACACCCAGTACAGAGTGCCAATCTATCGCTGGGCACACACTCACTCAGACAGACACACTCTATATGGGGCAATTTTGAGAATTCATTTGACTTGATCCATGTTTTTGGACTGTGGGAGGAAACCGGAGAACCCGGAGGAAACCCACGCGGACCCGGGGAGAACATGGAAACTCCAACCAGATGGGGATTCGAACCGGGAATCCCTAGTGCTGAGAGGAGAAAATGCTAAACCACTAAGCCACCGTCCCGCCATTAAATGTACACAATAAATTATTTTTATTTGTTTTCTATTTCACACTTTCAATACTTACTACCTTGCACTTCATATAAGTTTGTATTCTACACTCCCCACTGCCCTTAAAACATTTCAGTTTCACTTTATCCTAAATTGATTCTGCTTGTGGAGTATAAAGTTTAGTAGAAAACGAGCAATTTATGCATAGAAAACAAAATTACCACTAATTAGTTAATTCATTATTCATTCATTATCGCCCGCTTTATCCTCTATTATGGTCGCGGTGGGGTTCCCCACGCCCATCCAGGGGAGAACGTCTCGGCCGCTGGGCAGATACACCCAGGACAGGGTGCCAATCCATCGCTGGGCACACACTCACTCACACAGACACACTCTATATGGGGCAATTTGGAGAGTTCAATTGACTTGATCCATGTTTTTGGACTGTGGGAGGAAACCGGAGAACCCGGAGGAAACCCACGCAGACACGGGAAGAACATGGAAACTCCACCCAGATGGGGATTCGAACCGGGAATCCCTAGTGCTGAGAGGAGAACATGCTAAACCACTAAGCCACCGTGCCGCCCAGAACACAAAATTAATTACCACTAATTTTTTTTTTTTTTTTTCACCTCTCAGCGCTAGGGATTCCCGGTTCGAATCCCCATCTGGGTGGAGTTTCCATGTTCTCCCCGTGTCCGCGTGGGTTTCCTCCGGGTTCTCCGGTTTCCTCCCACAGTCCAAAAACATGGATCAAGTCAATTGAATTCTCAAAATTGCCCCATATAGAGTGTGTCTGTGTGAGTGAGTGTGTGCCCAGTGATGGATTGATACCCTGTCCTGGGTCTATCTGCCCAGCGCCCGAGACGTTCTCCCCCCCCCCAGCGACCCTAATAGAGGATAAAGCGGGAGATAATGAATGAATGAAAACTTTTTTAACAGACACACAAACAGAAATAATAATAATAACAATAAAAGACGTGCTCTCCATTCTGAGACTTGCTCTACTACTGACCTCCACTAGAGGGAGCCTTTCTAACCGCTGCCACATTGGCATGGCTTTCAGAGTTGAAATAAATCGTTAAGATAAACTCTGACTCACCGGATTACACGGATTCACTCTTTAAAACGCAGATAATGTCCTCAAGGTCCAGAAGCCTCAAACTGTAAGTTCAAATTCTATTATTAACGCATTAATTAAAACATTTATATGAAGTCCCAGATCCATTCTGCAGACTTTGGCCACACGGAGGCGCAAGTGACTTATTTATTAACAGTGCGTGCGTTTTCGGAAATGACGCAAAAAACACCTTGACTTGCCATCGTCTGCTAAATAGTAAGTAATTGTGCACGTGGGCCTGCTGCAAACGCACCCCACCCCACCCCCCCCCCACACCAACACCACTACCCCCCCACCCCAACACCACCAACCCACCCCACACCAACACCACCAACCCACCCCACACCACACCAACACCACCACCCCACACCAACACCACCACCCCACACCAACATCAATACCACCACCCCACACCACACCAACACCACCACCCCACACCACCACCAACACAAACACCCCACACCACACCAACACCACCACCCCACACCAACACCAACACCACCACCCCACACCACACCAACACCACCACCCCCAACACCAACACCACCACCCCACACCAACACCACCACCCCACACCAACACCAACACCACCACCCCACACCAACACCAACACCAACACCACCACCCCACACCAACACCACCACCCCACACCAACACCAACACCACCACCCCACCCAACACCAACACCAACACCACCACCCCACACCAACACCACCACCCCACACCAACACCAACACCAACACCACCACCCCACACCAACACCACCACCCCACACCAACACCAACACCAACACCAACACCACCACCCCACACCAACACCACCACCCCACACCACACCAACACCACCACCCCACCCCACACCAACACCAACACCCCACACCACACCAACACCACCACCCCACCCCACACCAACACCACCACCCCACACCAACACCAACACCAACACCACCACCCCACACCAACACCACCACCACCCCACACCACACCAACACCACCACCCCACACCACACCAACACCCCACACCACCAACACCAACACCAACACCACCACCCCACACCAACACCAACACCACCACCCCACACCACACCAACACCACCACCCCACCCCAACACCAACACCACCACCCCACACCACACCAACACCACCACCCCACCCCACACCAACACCACCACCCCACACCAACACCAACACCACCAACACCACCACCCCACACCAACACCACCACCACCCCACACCACACCAACACCACCCCACCCCACACCAACACCACCACCCCACACCACACCAACACCACCACCCCACACCAACACCAACACCAACACCACACCAACACCACCACCCCACCCCACACCAACACCACCACCCCACCCCAACACCAACACCAACACCACACCAACACCACCACCCCACCCCACACCAACACCACCCCACCCCACACCAACACCAACACCAACACCAACACCAACACCACCAACACCACCACCCCACACCAACACCACCACCACCCCACCCCACACCAACACCACCCCACCCCACACCAACACCACCACCCCACACCACACCAACACCACCACCCCACACCAACACCACCACCCCACACCACACCAACACCACCACCCCACCCCACACCAACACCACCACCCCACCCCAACACCAACACCACCACCCCACACCACACCAACACCACCACCCCACCCCACACCAACACCACCACCCACACCAACACCAACACCACCACCACCACCACCACCCCCCCTCACCAACACCACCACCCCACACCACACCAACACCACCACCCCACCCCACACCAACACCACCACCCCACACCACACCAACACCACCACCCCACCCCACACCAACACCACCACCCCACCCCACCACCAACACCACCACCCCACACCAACACCAACACCAACACCACCACCCCACACCAACACCACCACCCCACACCACACCAACACCACCACCCCACCCCACACCAACACCACCACCCCACACCAACACCACCACCCCACACCACACCAACACCACCACCCCACCCCACACCAACACCACCACCCCACCCCACACCAACACCACCACCCCACACCAACACCAACACCACCACCCCACACCAACACCAACACCACCACCCCACACCACACCACACCAACACCACCACCACCACCCTACACCAACACCACCACCACCACCCCACACCAACACCACCACCCCACACCACACCAACACCACCAGAAGTGCAAATACAGTAATAAATACAACAGAAGGTCATAAAGGGGCAACACAATCTCGGGTTTGGTCTTGAACATAACTCTGCAGATAAGAAAATTCATTCATTCATTCATTCATTATCTTCCGCTTTTATCCTCTATTAGGGTCGTGGGGGGGTTCCCCATGCCCATCCAGGGGAGAACATCTCGGGCGCTGGGCAGATAGACCCAGGACAGGGCGCCAATCCATCGTTGGGCACACACTCACTCACACACACACACACTTTATATGGGGCAATTTGGAGAACTCAATTGCCTTGATCCATGTTTTTGGACTGTGGGAGGAAACCGGAGAACCCGGAGGAAACCCACACGGACATGGGAAGGACATGGAAACTCCACCCAGATGGGGATTCGAACCGGGAATCCATAGCGCTGAGAGGAGAACATGCTAAACCACTAAGCCACCGTGCCGCCCCAGTTAGGAATATATTCATTCATTATCTTCCGCTTTATACTCTATTAGGATCGCGGTGGGGTTCCCCATGCCCATCCAGGGGAGAACGTTTCGGGCGCTGGGCAGATAGACCCAGGACAGGGCGCCAATCCATCGTTGGGCGCACACACTCACTCACACAGACACACTCTATATGGGGCAATTTGGAGAACTCAATTGCCTTGATCCATGTTTTTGGACTGTGGGAGGAAACCGGAGAACCCGGAGGAAACCCACGCGCACACGGGGAGAACATGGAAACTCCACCCAGATGAAGATTCGAACCGGGAATCCCTAGCGCTGAGAGGAGAACATGTCAACCACTAAGCCACCGTGCTGCCCCAGATAGGAATATATAGTTACATAAACGAAGCGCAGTTCATATGAATTAGACTGAAGCAGCACAGAGGTATTTTGGTGTTTGCTTGAAATGTTAAAGGTTTCTGAGGTAAAGGTTTAACTGATTGTAACTAATTCAGTGCTCAAACCACCCCGGCATGCCCCACGATGCTCAGTGATTCCATCGCTCGGCGCCGAAATAATAATTATCCTAATTATTTGAATCAACATCAGTATCACTTTGGAATGAGGGTAATTATTGCGGCGAAAGCTGAAGATCGAGGTTGTGATTGAAGTATTTAAAGCGAGAGGCTTTGTTGCACACTACTGAATATATGAGCTAATGCCGGAGCTTATGTAAATGAACATGACAAAAATAAATAAACCCACATTGTCTGAGCCTGGAAACAATCCTGATACTTCTCCTACGTGGTGATAGCCATCAGTGGTGTGATTAGTCAGAAGCTGTGTTTAATCAACTTAATCAAGAGCTCCACGTTCCGGCTCTCTGCCGTTTCTGCTGCTCTCTGGCGGCGTTTGCTTCGGAGTCTGAAAGCACATTACGGTTTGTTGTAAAAAAAAATGCAGGCCAAACGGAGACAAGACCAGCCAACGTTCCCCAAGAGGTCGTGCTGAGGTAATTTCCCAGGGTTAAAATTGCACTGTGGAGTGTGTGAACATGTCGTACTGTACAGTAATCATTCATTATCTTCTGCTTTATCCTCTATTAGGGTCGCGGTGGGGTTCCATATGCCCATCCAGGGGAGAACGTTTCGGGCGCTGGGCAGATACACCCAGGACAGGGTGCCAATCCATCGCTGGGCACACACTCACTCACACAGACACACTCTATATGGGGCAATTTGGAGAACTCAATTGACTTGATCCATGTTTTTGGACTGTGGGAGGAAACCCACGCAGACACGGGGAGAACATGGAAACTCCACCCAGAGCTGAGAGATGGAACGTGTGAACAACTTCATTAATTCATTCATTATCTTCCGCTTTATCCTATATATTAGGGCTGCGGGGTGGGGGTTCCCCATGCCCATCCAGGGGAGAACGTTTCGGGCGCTGGGCAGATACACCCAGGACAGGGTGCCAATCCATCGCTGGGCACACACTCCCTCACACAGACACACTCTATATGGGACAATTTGGAGAACTCAGTTGACTTGATCCATGTTTTTGGACTGTGGGAGGAAACCGGAGAACCCGGAGGAAACCCACACGGACACGGGGAGAACATGGAAACTCCACCCAGATGGGGATTCAAAGGGGTTGGTTGCTTAAATGGACCTTTGTTCATCACAATTGGGTCTCGAACCTTGGCCCTTCTTGCTGTAAGTCGAACGCACTAACTGCTTCACCACTATGTTGGAGAACCTGAGAACCTAAAGGCAAATTTTTATAGATATCCAAGATTAAGGGTTTATTAGTTGGGATCCAGACTTGCAACCTGAAGGTCCCCGGTTTTGTACCATGGCTGAAGTGCCCTTGGACGAGGCACCTAACCCCAATTGCTCACTTCACTCAGTCGGGGGTAAATGTAAAGGACATATTCCTCTGTGAGTCAGCTCTGTGGGTAAAATAGATTCATTTCATTCATTATCTCCCGCTTTATCCTCTATTAGGGTCGCGGGGGGGTTCCCCATGCCCATCCAGGGGAGAACGTCTCAGGCGCTGGGCAGATACACCCAGGACAGGGCGCCAATCCATCGCTGGACACACACTCACTCACACAGACACACTCTATATGGGGCAATTTTAAGAATTCAATTGACTTGATCCATGTTTTTGGACTGTGGCAGGAAACCCACGCAGACACGGGGAGGACATGGAAACTCCACCCAGATGGGGATTCGAACCGGGAATCCCTTGCGCTGAGAGGAGAACGTGCTAAACCACTAAGCCACCGTGCCGCCATTTATTACTTTATAGTGTAAAGTTGATAAAGGAGTATCTGTATTAACGCGCTGTAGGTCGACCACTATTTCCAAATTTGCACGTGGTTAGCACGTTCGCCTCTCAGCACTAGGGATTCCCGGTTCGAATCCCCATCTGGGTGGACTTTCCATGTTCTCCCCGTGTCTGTGTGGGTTTCCTCCGGGTTCTCCGGTTTCCTCCCACAGTCCAAAAACATGGATCAAGTCAATTGAATTCTCAAAATTGCCCCCTATAGAGTGTGTCTGTGTGAGTGAGTGTGTGCCCAGCGATGGATTGGCGCCCTGTCCTGGGTCTATCTGCCCAGCGCCCGAGATGTTCTCCCCTGGATGGGCATGGGGAACCCCACCGCGACCCTAATAGAGGATAAAGCGGGAGATAATGAATGAATGAGATGTGATGAGAAGTTACTCTCCATCTTTACACTCATTTTTTTTTTTTTGTTTGGTTTTTCATCTCTCGATGTTTTTTCTCCAGCGCTCGCGCCGCTCGCTCTCTCAGGTCGCTCTCTCAGGTCGCTGTGCCAGCGGTTGCGGTTGAGCTGTTGACCAAACCGGAGCTAAAATTCTGTTTGAACCGGAATCCACAAGCAGCACTGTATCCTGACGTGGTGCGCTGTAAAAGCTGTTATGCAGCACCAGAGGTGTGTGAATGTGTGTATGGGGGGTGGTGGTGGTTGGGGTGGGGTGCGGGGTGGGGGGGTTACAGGTTAGATGAAACCATGTGGTCATGCTCTCGCACTTTTCCTGGTGAATGACAGCCTCTGAAAGTATAAGCCGACGCCTCGGTGATTAAAATACGGAGCGCAGATCGCGGCTGGCTGGTGTTAATTAGTGATAGAGCAGTTACAATGGCAGCGAGAGCGTCGCGGGCCGAGAATGACCCGCCGCTGATTGACTGCGCCGGCCCGGGCTCACCTGCGGGCCTTCGACAAGTGCGCATGCAACACAACGGGCGCATTCTCTCACAGCCCGCAGAGAACAGTCAGTGTCAGGGAACAATATCCTGCACTGTGCACCTCGCAACTGAGCGCGCTCATAAATCACCACGGTGACAGAGCCACCGCCCTTACTGTCCACACTTTATCACACACACGCGCACCAACACACACCGGCGCACAGGCTGTCGAAGGGCCTTGAAAAGTAACCCGAGATGAAAGAAATGCTTCGGAGACATCCGTCCGCTGGACGCTGCAAATCATCAGCTTCGCTTTCGAGCTCCGTTTAGAGATTTAAGAAAAAACAATGTCGGATTTTTACCTGCAAATGTTGGCCGAAAGTACAGAGCTGAACCCCGTCATGAGATTAGAGTATTTTTAGATTTCTGTATAAATGTTTAAGTATTTTAGAAAAAAAAAAAAAATATATATATATATAGGCAGCACGGTGGCTTAGTGGTCGGCACGTTCGCCTCTCAGCGCTAGGGATTCCCGGTTCGAATCCCCATCTGGGTGGAGGTTCCGTGTTCTCCCCGTGTCCGCGTGGGTTTCCTCCGGGTTCTCCGGTTTCCTCCCACAGTCCAAAAACATGGATCAAGTTAATTGAATGCTCAAAAATTGCCCCATATAGAGCGTGTCTGTGTGAGTGAGTGTGTGCCCAGTGATGGATTGGCGCCCTGTCCTGGGTCTATCTGCCCAGCGCCCGAGACGTTCTCCCCTGGATGGGCATGGGGAACCCCACCGCGACCCTAATAGAGGATAAAGCGGAAGATAATGAATGAATGAATGAATATATATATATTATATAGGCGGCACGGTGGCTTAGTGGTTGGCACGTTCTCCTCTCGGCGCTAGGGATTCCCGGTTCGAATCCCCATCTGGGTGGAGGTTCCGTGTTCTCCCCGTGTCCGCGTGGGTTTCCTCCGGGTTCTCCGGTTTCCTCCCACAGTCCAAAAACATGGATCAAGTCAATTGAGTTCTCAAAATTGCCCCATATAGAGTGTGTCTGTGTAAGTGAGTGTGTGCCCAGCGATAGATTGGCGCCCTGTCCTGGTTGTATCTGCCCAGCGCCCGAGACGTTCTCCCCTGGATGGGCATGGGGAACCCCACCGCGACCCTAATAGAGGATAAAGCGGAAGATAATGAATGAATGAATGAATATACCAGTATATATATCTGAGGTTTCCTCCCACAGTCCAAAAACATGTATTCAAGGTAAAGTAGGTGTTTTAAATTGCCCTATCCGAATTGCCTCTATATAGTGTGTGTGTGTCTGTATGAGTAAGTGTGTGCCCAATGATAGATTGGCGCCCTGTCCAGCACCCTGAAATGTTTTCCCCTGGATGGAGACCCTAGAGGCGGCACGGTGGCTTAGTGGTTTAGCACGTTCGCCTCTCAGAGCTAGGGATTCCCGGTTCGAATCCCCATCTGGGTGGAGTTTCCATGTTCTTCCCGTGTCCGCGTGGGTTTCCTCCGGGTTCTCCGGTTTCCTCCCACAGTCCAAAAACATGGATCAAGTCAATTGAATTCTCTAAATTGCCCCATATAGAGTGTGTCTGTGTGAGTGAGTGTGTGCCCAGCGATGGATTGGCGCCCTGTCCTGGGTGTATCAGCCCAGCGCCCGAGACGTTCTCCCCTGGATGGGCATGGGGAACCCCACCGCGACCCTAGTAGAGGATAATGAATGAATGGAGACCCTAGTAAAGTATTAAGAGGAAACCCCTGAGCTGAGATGTGATTTTATAAATTGGATGATTAAAACGGTAAAATATTAATCTGGCAAAAATAACGACCAAAAGCCAAATGATAAATCCATTCAGTCTGATGCTGTGATTTATGTAACAGGTAGCTTTACCTTCTTCAGTGTTGATCAGCCATGTTACTCATTTTGTTCATTCTTTTTCATTTCTGGAGCTGGTGTCTGTTTTCCGGATGCTTAAACTTGCAGACAGTTTTCTTTTAAAAATACAGTTTTTTTTTTTGTACTTGCTGTATATAATCATTCAGATTCAGATAGGTGTGGCAGCGCGCTTCGCGCTTCATACTGGATATTTCAGAGCAAGCAGATTAAATGGAAAATAAAATCCTCCTCCTCCTCACATCACTCATCTACCCGCAGATGGACTTACTGTGTGACCCCTAGCCGTCCACACTTCAGACTCCCTCCTGTCTTCTCCCGTATTGGCTTCCCTTCTTTTCCTTTTGCCCCGTATCAGTTCAGCTTTCCAAAATTGGCACTCTCTCTTTCATCACGCACACACGTTCAGTGAGGTACGCCTTTCAAGGCAACCTGGCACATTTGAGGAGGTAAAATTCAACCCCCCGCTTATGACGAGCAGGTATGAGGATTTGAAAGCGCAGGCCGAAGGCATCACAATGGACCCTGTGAGTGCAGTTGGCCTTACATTCTGACAAGCACTTGAGAGAGAGAGAGATGGTCAGTAAGAACGTCTACCATGAAAAAAAACTAGGACACCATTAACATCTCCAAAGAAAACATGTTACATGGTTAAAAGTGTTATGACATCATAGTGAAACAGTTACCTAGATGTGGTGCAGAGTTATACAGCTCCCTGTATTTAATATTCATTCATTCATTCATTATCTTCCGCTTTATCCTCTATTAGGGTCGCGGTGGGGTTCCCCATGCCCATCCAGGGGAGAACGTTTCGGGCGCTGGGCAGACAGACCCAGGACAGGCGCCAATCTATCGCTGGGCACACACTTACACAGACACATTCTATATGGGGCAATTTGGAGAACTCAATTGACTTGATCCATGTTTTTGGACTGTGGGAGGAAACCGGAGAACCCGGAGGAAACCCACGCAGACACGGGGAGAACATGGAAACTCCACCCAGATGGGGATTCGAACTGGGAATCCCTAGTGCCGAGAGGAGAACGAGCTAACCACTAAGCCACTGTGCTGCCACCTGTATTAAATATATATATATATATATATATATATATATATATATATATATATATATATATATATATATATATATATATATATATATTATATATTATGGTTTAGCTTATATTATATATTATGGCTTAGTGGTTTAGCATGTTCTCCTCTCAGCACGAGGGATTCCCGGTTCGAATCCCCATCTGGGTGGAGTTTCCATGTTCTTCCCGTGTCTGCGTGGGTTTCCTCCGGGTTCTCCGGTTTCCTCCCACAGTCCAAAAACATGGATCAAGTCAATTGAGTTCTCAAAAAAAAATTGCCCCATATAGAGTGTGTCTGTGTGAGTGAGTGTGTGTCCAGCGATGGATTGGCGCCCTGTCCTGGGTCTGTCTGCCCAGCGCCCGAGACGTTCTCCCCTGGATGGGCATGGGGAACCCCACCGCGACCCTAATAGAGGATAAAGCGGGAGATAATGAATGAGTGAATATATATATATATTAAACCTAATGTTTAAAAAAATAAACTTTGCCATAAAAGCTTTGACCATAAACACCACACTGTTCAAACCGAACGACATAATTTTCCAAGCATTGACGTTCAGGCATGTTTTTAATCTCGTGATGGCTGAAGAACACTAGAGGAAACCAAAAGTGAGTGAAAGGGATGAAAGGTGACTGCCCTCTCTCCATCCTGTATAATATAAAGAGTGAGACAGATGAAAGGTCAGAAAAGCGTGTGTGCCACGCAGGTGGGCAGGTGTGATCGGGGTGGTAACTGACGTGCGGATGGCAGTAGCCAGGGGACACAATGGGTCAGTGTGTTCCACTCCTGCAGCTGATGAGCATGACTGACAGACGGAGAGCGGGGCTGGCGAGGGACGGACAGAGGTGGGTGGACGGATGGGAGGAAGAGTCGGACAGTGCGACTTCAAACGCAGCGCTGGGTGCGGGGCGCTGAGAGACGCATTCTTTCTGGCAGGAGACGCCAAAGAAGGAGGTGAAGCTGAGGGAGGGAGGGGAAAAATGAGAAACATTTAGGACTACAGAAAATGTCGCTCAGAAGACAACCCCCTAGTTTTGGGGAGCATTCGATGCAGCGAGAGGTTTTCGGGTGGCAGCCAACAGATTAACAAAAATAATGTTTAAAAAAAAGTTTTATTGACATGTTTAAATAAAAGCTGCGTGTGGATACATTTCATTCTCCACTCGGGTCGCGTGTGCGGGGGTGGGTGGGGTGGACATTTTAGACACTGGGTAGACACCCAGGACAGGGCGCCAATCCATCGCAGAGAACACACTCACTAACACGCACAATATAAGGGCAATTTCATTCATTCATTCGTTATCTCCCGCTTTATCCTCTATTAGGGTCGTGGTGGGGTTCCCCATGCCCATCCAGGGGAAAACGTTTTGGGCGCTGGGCAGATACACCCAGGACAGGGCGCCAATCCATCGCTGGGCACACACTCACTCACTCACACACACACACACACACTTTATATGGGGCAATTTGGAGAATTCAATTGACTTGATCCATGTTTTTTGGACTGTGGGAGGAAAGTCAAAGTCAAAGTAGGCTTTGTCTTTGACTCAAAGTAGGCTTTTGACCAGAGAACCCGGAGGAAACCCACGTGGACACGGGGAGAACATGGAAACTCCACCCAGATGGGGATTCGAACCGGGAATCTTTAGCGCTGAGAGGCGAACGTGCTCACCACTAAGCCAACTAAGGGCAATTTAGCGCAGCCAAGTCAGGAAACTGGAGAACCCAGAGGAAACCCACACGGGACACATGGAGTACATGGAATCTCCACCTAGATTGGGATTCGAACCTTGATCCCCAGCGCTGAGAGGTGGATCAGTTGATTTAGGTTCTTCATTACATCTTACTGATCCTTTATAAAAGTGTTAGTCCAACAGAACCAGAGTGTGTTCCAGCAACAACGGCAGAACTGGATGAGTGCAGTCATCAAAGCCCTGTCAGTGATCCTACTGATCAGTCATGATGAAGGTCACCATGGTAGCATCCTGCTTGGGTTATGGATGAGAAGCTGCTCATCTCAAAAGATCTGGAGGAGGCAAAATAGTCAGATGTGAGCTGATCTTTCATCTTTTAAAAACACTGTTTGTTCTGGGCGGCACGGTGCCTTAGTGGTCAGCACGTTCTCCTCTCAGCGCTAGGGATTCCCGGTTCGAATCCCCATCTGGGTGGAGTTTCCATGTTCTCCCCGTGTCCGTGTGGGTTTCCTCCGGGTTCTTCGGTTTCCTCCCATAGTCCAAAAACATGGATAAAGTCAATTGAGTTCTCCAAATTACCCCATGTAAAGTGAGTGTGTGTGTGCCCAGCGATAGTTTGGCGCCCTGTCCTGGGTGTATCTGCCCAGCGCCCGAAACGTTCTCCCCTGGATGGGCATGGGGAACCCCACCACGACCCTAATAGAGGATAAAGCAGAAGATAATGAATGAATGAATAAGTGTTTGTTCTTTGATCTGTTCCAATAAGGTTCAAGTGAATTAAGTTTCAGATGTTTCGGCATTTTCCATAAAGACCTTGGGGGAAAGAACATGGGGCAATTTGGAGAACTCAATTGACTTGATCCATGTTTTTGGACTGTGGGAGGAAACCGGAGAACCCGGAGGAAACCCACGCGGACACGGGGAGAACATGGAAACTCCACCCAGATGGGGATTCGAACTGGGAATCCCTAGTGCCGAGAGGAGAACGTGCTGACCACTAAGCCACCGTGCTGCCACCTGTATTAAATATATATATATATTATATATTATGGTTTAGCTTATATTATATATTATGGCTTAGTGGTTTAGCATGTTCTCCTCTCAGCACGAGGGATTCCCGGTTCGAATCCCCATCTGGGTGGAGTTTCCATGTTCTCCCCGTGTCTGCGTGGGTTTCCTCCGGGTTCTTCGGTTTCCTCCCATAGTCCAAAAACATGGATCAAGTCAATTGAGTTCTCAAAAAAAATTGCCCCATATAGAGTGTGTCTGTGTGAGTGAGTGTGTGCCCAGCGATAGGTTGGCGCCCTGTCCTGGGTCTATCTGCCCAGCGCCCGAAACGTTCTCCCCTGGATGGGCATGGGGAACCCCACCATGACCCTAATAGAGGATAAAGCAGAAGATAATGAATGAATGAATAAGTGTTTGTTCTTTGATGTGTTCCAATAAGGTTCATGTGAATTAAGTTTCAGATGTTTCGGCATTTTCCATAAAGACCTTTAAAGTTCTATTTAACCGTCCTGTAGAAGAAGCCCCATTTTAATGAAAGCGTGAAGGTTTACAGGTCATTCTGCTGTTTCTCAGATCACATGCAGCGCAGGACGAAGCTCCCTGGACCGCCCCGCCGTCCTCAGAACTTCACTCGCTCCTCGTCCACCGCATTTCCGAGGCGTGTGTCGGATATCAGCCGAAGGGGTTTTTTTTTCAATGTGGGTAAGTTATTCTTTGCCTCAGCGTGAATCAAGTTCAAACATCCAACTTCCTGTTGAAGAAACCCATGGATTATCCGTTTGAGGACACAAGACAAACATGAACCCTTGATTCATATGTGTCCATAAAGCAGTGAATCCCATAAGACATGGGATTTTTAGACTAATACTCCCTCTGTCCTCACATTCACCCAGAGGTGAGGACAGACTCCCTCAGCCAGTAGCTTTTACTTAAACAATTGCACTTGCAAAGATGCTGTTTGAATGATGAGGCTTATCCTTAAATATTTAAACGTAAGACTAATACGCAGTGTTATGATAAAGCAATAAGGTATGAGAGGGTGTGGCATTATTGTGAATAATTCACGGGACGGAGGTGATATTAGTTCATGTGCAGCCGGTACATCGCTTTCACGTGATTTATTTACAATAAAACACAACCTCAAGTGTGTTATTGCTTTTTTAAAAAAGCTTACAAACACACTATTCATTCATTCATTCATTCGCGGGGGGGTTCCCCATGCCCATCCAGGGGAGAACGTCTCGGGCGCTGGGCAGATAGACCCAGGACAGGGTGCCAATCCATCGCTGGGCACACACTCACTCACACAGACACACTCTATATGGGGCAATTTTGAGAATTCAATTGACTTGATCCATGTTTTTGGACTGTGGGAGGAAACCGGAGAACCCGGAGGAAACCCACGCAGACACGGGGAGGACATGGAAACTCTACCCAGATGGGGATTCGAACCGGGAATCCCTAGCGCTGAGAGGCGAACGTGCGTACGTATGTAATCTGGTCCGGTTTTTAAAATGAACGCTGATCGCTGAGTAACAAGATACAGGTTTCTCTAACAATCACAAACTAATAACCAAATTACAGAACACAGTTAATAAAAACAGCCGTACTATTATTGTCACTAATGTCACTGCTGGACATACGGCTCAGCCAATCAGATTTCAGGACTGTAATTACCCGGTTTGTAATGTTGCTTGAAAGTTTGCAATCAAAACTAGTTATTTATCATATATTCACTGCCAGAAACATATTCTGGAAGCAGCAACACCTCTGTCTTGCAAACATGCTTGTTACGCTTGCACTGAAGACACTGAGGTCTTCTGACATCACAATGTTCCGAGCTGCTCACAGTTCTCCTACATTTTTGTTTATTCTTTAGTCTTTTTGCCTTTAGTCTTCTCTGAAATTTAATACTGAGACTCCTGAACAAAGCGGCATGGTGGCTTAGTGGTTTAGCACGTTCGCCTCTCAGCGCTAGGGATTCCCGGTTCGGATCCCCATCTGGGTGGAGTTTCCATGTTCTCCCCGTGTCTGCGTGGGTTTCCTCCGGGTTCTCCGGTTTCCTCCCACAGTCCAAAAACATGGATCAAGTCAATTGAATTCTCAAAATTGCCCCATATAGAGTGTGTCTGTGTGAGTGAGTGAGTGTGTGCCCAGCGATGGATTGGCGCCCTGTCCTGGGTGTATCTGCCCAGCGCCTGAGACGTTCTCCCCTGGATGGGCATGACCCCCCCCACCAGGACCCTAATAGAGGATAAAGCGGAAGATAATGAATGGATGAAAGTCTTTAGTGGGCGGCACGGTGGCTTAGTGGTTTAGCATGTTCTCCTCCCATCTGGGTGGAGTTTTCATGTTCTCCCCGTCAATTGAATTCCCAAAATTGCCCCATATAGAGTGTGTCTGTGTGAGTGAGTGTGTGCCCAACGATGGATTGGCGCCCTGTCCTGGGTCTATCTGCCCAGCGCCCAAAACGTTCTCCCCTGGATGGGCATGGGGAACCCCACCGCGACCCTAATAGAGGATAAAGCGGGAGATAATGAATGAATGAATGACTTCTGAACAAGTTTAAGCTGAAATTTTCAGCAGTATGAAGACAGAGGGTCAGTGTCGATGGCCTAATCTCTGCTCCCCTTCTCTTATTGCTCTGGACCTTTAAATAACTTTGGAAAACCTGGACAGAATGTCGTCCAGAGATCAAAATCTGTGATACCTGTGATCTCTCTATGCCCACTGCCAAAAGGTTAAAGCCCTGAGGGGGTTTCCTTGATTATTTCCACATCTCATTAAGGAACTCTTCTCTGCAAGTCCTGCTCTTATCTCTTCTTCGGCCAATGAACAAAGTTTAAATATTGTAATAAATTTACTTTTATAATAATTATATGTTTATTAAGTATAAGTTTTTTTTTTAAAAATCCATGTGTATATTTTGAAACTTCTCAGGCATCACAGTCGGCTCCCACTTCCTGTAACATTACAAGGTTTTTTTTTTTTTTTTTTTTTCAGACCCAGAGGTAATTATATGGATGACTTATTTTTCTCGAGTCAGGATTTTACCGCAGTGATTTTTTGGCAGCTTTACTGCCTTCAGAAACGGACTGATGCATATATACACATGTAAATGCATACATTACCATATTGCCTTTAGGATTTCTTTAATGTGCACTGGGAACATTCCCCCCCCCCACACACACACACTCACATTTTCTAGCACTGATTAGAGCAACAAGGGCACTTCCCATTGGTCACGAGTCTAACCCTAACTTTCCAGGGCAGCCAATTTCCCGTCGCTTACAAAACTGATAGGAAGCCCAGATAGTCCATTGAGCTGAACACAAAGGACATTCTTCCTTCACACATCCTCCGCCGCACACCTCCTCATCTCTACTTTCACTCCCTTTTCACGTCCTTTCTTTTCTATCATCCATCCTTCCTCAGAGAGTTAACACTCAGCCCGCCACCTGTGTGAGGGATGTTTAAACGAACGCAGGTGTACGGGACTCGGTCAGACTGGTGACACGGATGATGCCTGATGAGTCATGAACTTGGGTGATGGACAAGAATTGTGTGTGTGTGCGCGCCAATTCTATCTACCACATACTGTAGAAGTTTCAGTGGCGACATCAACCATGACAAAAGCAACCTCAGCTGGTTTGGTCAAAGCCCTGATACGGAAAAGTCCTCCATGCACCAGATACAGTGTCAGGACATCAGTCTTAAGGGTGGGATTTTGGGTTCTGGGACGTTCTGAAAGCCGGAGATAACCTGACATGTCACCTGCCGTAATCAGACAAAGCTTATTGATGCAATAGCCACTGAGAGCTGCTTCAGAGGAATGCCAGCAGGCAGCGGGAAACGATCCATATGACCCCCCCCCCCACCCACCCAATGTCTACTTCCTTTCAGACATCCACACGCTTCCTCTACAGCCATGGGGGAACCCAGTGCGTACATTAGAACATCTATGAAAAGTAGAATTTATTGTAGTATGATTCAGCAGAATTATCTTCTAGGCCAGCAGCAACTCTGATGGGTTACAAATAATACCTGCTCTGTGGGGGTTCGGTTCATTAGAGAACTGATCTGTGATGGGTGGAGCTCATATAAGATGGACAATGAGTGTAGAAACATGAAGGTGTATCCAAAAAAAGTGGCAGGTGAAAGAATTAATACTGCATATCTGTGCAGAAGGTGTAAGATTTATTTATTTATTATTATTATTATTTTTAAATAACTATCCAATCCCCATCTGAGTGGAGTTTCCATGTTCTCCCCGTGTCTACGTGGGTTTCCTCCGGGTTCTCCGGTTTCCTCCCACAGTCCAAAAACATGGATCAAGTCATTTGAATTCTCAAAATTGCCCCATACAGAGTGTGTCTGTGTGAGTGAGTGTGTGCCCAGCGATGGATTGGCGCCCTGTCCTGGGTCTATCTGCCCAGCACCCGAGACGTTCTCCCTTGAATGGACATGGGGAATCCCACCGCGACCCTAATAGAGGATAAAGCGGGAGATAATGAATGAATGAATAACTATCCATCCATCCATTATCTTCCGCTTTATCCTCCACTAGGGTCCTGGGGGGGTTCCCCATGTCCATTCAAGGGAGAACGTTTCGAGCGCTGGGCAGATACACCCAGGACAGGGCGCCAATCCATCTGGAGAATTCAGTTGATCCTTGTTTTTGGACTGTGGGAGGAAACCGGAGAACCCGGAGGAAACCCACGCGGACACGGGGAGAACATGGAAACTCCACCCAGATTGGGATTCGAACCGGGAATCCCTAGTGCTGAGAGGAGAACGTGCTACCGTGCCGCCCTAAAATAACTATGCAAATGTAATATACGTCTATAAATTAAAAATAAAATGGACGGGAAAAAATTAGGAACAATATTCAAGGTGGCGGCACGGTGGCTTAGTGGTTTAGCACGTTCGCCTCTCAGCGCTAGGGATTCCCGGTTCGAATCCCCATCTGGGTGGAGTTTCCATGTTCTCCCCGTGTCTGCGTGGGTTTCCTCCGGGTTCTCCGGTTTCCTCCCACAGTCCAAAAACATGGATCAAGTCAATTGAATTCTCCAAATTGCCCCATATAGAGTGTGTGTGTGTGAGTGAGTGTGTGCCCAGCGATGGATTGGCGCCCTGTCCTGGGTCTATCTGCCCAGTGCCCGAAACGTTCTCCCCTGGATGGGCATGGGGAACCCCACTGCGACCCTAATAGAGGATAAAGCGGAAGATAATGAATGAATGAATGAATGAATATATTCCTAACTGGGGCGGCACGGTGGCTTAGTGGTTTAGCATGTTCTTCTCTCAGTGCTAGGGATTCCCGGTTTGAATCACAATCTGGGTGGAGTTTCCATGTTCTCCCCGTGTCTGCCTGGGTTTCCTCCGGGTTCTCCGGTTTCCTCCCACAGTCCAAAAAACATGGATCAAGTCAATTGAGTTCTCAAAATTGCCCCATATAGAGTGTGTCTGTGTGAGTGAGTGTGTGCCCAGCGATGGATTGGCGCCCTGTCCTGGGTCTATCTGCCCAGCGCCCGAGACGTTCTCCCCTGGATGGGCATGGAGAACCCCACCGCGACCCTACTATAGGATAAAGTGGAAGATAATGAATGAATGAATGAATATTCAAGGTGATAGAGGTTGAATTCTTCGTAAGCTCCCTGTTCTGTTCCAAATAGAACATACCGATCGTCTTGGCCACTAGAGGTCGCTATAGCACAGAGCACAAATAGACGGTCATCCCGTTTGTCCTGTGACATTATTCCGTTTGTAATTCGTTGTGTGATCGTGTTTTCTTGTGAACCCGGGTTTGAGAAGCCGCTCTGATGAAATTAGCTGGAATCAAACGGCGCAGTGGTTCGGTTCGGGGAGGGGGAGCGGCACACGCTGCGCTCCGTGACTTTGTGGTTGACCTTTTCGGGGGGAAACGAGCTAATCCCCGCTATAATGGACTCGGGCGACGATATGGAAAAGTGCGGCGCTGTTATCGCCGTTGCCATGGAGACGATCGCAGCGCGCTCGGGGAAGATGGCGCGTTATTAAACGGCAGGAGTTTGTGTATATTGGACCGGGCTCGCTTTCTCTCCTGAGTGTCACTCAGGGCTCCGTGATTCGGTTCCTGCTCCGGGATGAATGAGAGCCTGTTTCTGTATTTAAAACGCGCCGGTCGGTGTTTTTATAAACTGAAGGACGCGTCGGCACAAAGCACGATTTCAATGTTAAAATGTTCCCGGCAAGATGAAACTAATTATTAAGAACATCAATTAACTCAGCAGACTTTAATTAGATACAACAATGAAAGCCACCCAAACGGGTAATTAATCCCATAATGTGTGACCAATTTCCTATATGCATATTAAGAA
>JAFMOC010000096.1:960000-1007500 GCA_019802505.1 Corydoras sp. C115 | reverse complement strand
AGGTGCAAGGCCGCACGATGGTCCGCCACCTACCGCCCACACCAACCCTGACTCCCTCCTGCTGCGTAAAGTGCACCAAAAAATCCCCAATGGCAACAAACAAATAGGTTTGTAAAGTTGGTGGTAATCAACAGAGTTGTCGTGGGTGTGGGATGGGGGGTGGTGGTGGCGTGGGCTGGGAGTGGCGTGGGGTCTAGGCCTGCTTCTGTTTGCATCTTTATTGGATCGTAAAGACGCACACGTTCTGTGTTTAAGAACCCGTGGTTAATTTTTTTCAGAATGCGCCCACACAAACTCGGCTTTTTTCTTTAAAAAACAAAAAAAAAAAAAAAAAAAACATGTTTTCAATTTTAGCACAGATTCTCCCGGGATCTGCTTACAGATGACTGACACGAACTTCCATTGCAATGCCAGCATTTTATTTTCGATCGCATCGTTCATATACACGATATTCTGCAGGATTCTACCCCGGTGCTGTCAAGAACCTTGAGGACATCATTTGTCTGTTAATGCGCGGGGTAGAAGAGTGTGCCTTATTAGGCACGTGTATTTGAACCTATGACTCTTGTGCTTGTCCCAGAGATGTCTTTTTAAAGCCATTCTACATCACTGAACGGGACAGAAAGCTTTAGCAGCTCTGAGGAATACGTGTCCGCGCTTTACGCACCACAGACGCGTACCTTGTGAGATGTGCAGTTCGCTTTAATGGTGCTGCCGTGGACAGAGCCCGATTGGATGACGCGCAAAGCTATGCGCCTGCAGAGCGCCACTTTGTTCCTCAAGTTGAGAGAGAGAGAGAGAGAGAGAGAGAGAGAGAGGGAGAGAGAGAGGGAGAGAGAGCGAGCAGTCAAACCGAGTGGAGCATGTTAAATATCACAGCCAACTATCGCAGAGGCATCGGCGGGCAGTTTTATTAATACCCTGGTATCAGTTTGTTGGCGCTGCACACATCCGAAACCGAGAGCAGTCCACTCCGTCTCCCAAACACACACCAACCAATTCCACACGCGCGTACACTTTGTACTCCAACGTGGATTTACACGAGACTCGGCGATGCATCCCGTGGACCGAGCGAGTGGACTGTGAACGCGGGTAAGGACGTGTGCGTGGTGGTCTCTTTATGTCAGAATGCGCAGCGTTGCGTTAAAACGCAGAAGCAGAAAATCGATTTTCTGTATTCCCCCGTCAGCAGCCTCGATGCCAGGGATCAGTACGGGTCCAATATCCTCGAGTCTGTCAAATGATATATAGAATATTGCTATGATCAATAATAATAATAATAATAATAATAATAATAATAATAATAATAATTATTATTATTATTATTATTATTATTATTGCTATTATTATTATTATTATTGTTGTTGTTGTTGTTGTTGTTGTTGTTGTTGTTGGTTGTTATTATTATTATTATTATTATTATTATTATTATTATTATTATTATTTTTATTATTATTATTGCTGATATTATTATTATTGCTGATATGTTACGTTGATTAGGTTTTCAGCTGTAATCAGGTGTAAATGGTTCCTGTATCTGTACGTTTTTAGAAATAGAAAACGTTCTCAGCGTGGTGTATTGAATGAACCATTTTGCTTTCCTAAAAAAATCCTGGAACAATGCTGTTTATGTTCGGTTTGGTACCGAAATGCCCAACTCCCACAAGATCGAGAACTTCTCTATTAACACATTTCCTTATGATTTCTGTATCGTTTATAAACCCAATGCAGCTTTAAGAAAAGACGTTACATAAAACTTTCACTAAAACAGACATACGAATTACTCTTTAAAACACATACGAGTGACTCTTTATTAATATAGATGTGTGTTATCATGGAGAAAATTGTGCTCTTTCCCACATCTGTAATTGCTCGCTGTTGTTTTTCGTGATGATCTGCATTGCACTCGACACGTTCTCCTGTTTATGCCAGTGTCTTTCATGTCGGGGAACAATAGCTTATACATAATGCAATAATGATCGTAATGTAATAATGAATGGAATGTCATAATGAATGTAAGCTGTACAGATGAATTGGCTGCCTGTACATGGTGAAGGTCTGCAGTGTTATAGCTGCCACATTTACAGCAAAGAGGCAGCCAGACAGGGAGGGGGGGGCATGCTGTCATCACCACCAAGATTTATAACTGCTGCAAGCTTGACCGCTGATAAAAGTCACACATTTTGGAAGTTTTGGGTGGTGTGCTGGGTACCATGTGCATGCTCTCTCTCTCTCACACACACACTCACACACCCACACACCCAATAATACCACGTTTAAATTAACCTATAAATGGAGCAAGGTGATTTTGGAGCTGATGTTGTTAAAAAGAGGGAGACGAGAGTGACTTTGCCATGCTGGTGACTGACCGAAGGTGCCCTGTCCAGATCTAATTACCCATGAGTAAAGGACAATGCTGCTTCAGCTGCTCCGAGTCATTGCCCCATCTCTCTGTGTCTGCTTATCTTCACAGACCCTTCTGTGGCCTCCCTCCATCTCCCCACCCTCACTGTGTAACCCCTCAGAGAATGATAAATGCATCATATAAGGGGACGGGGAGGCAAACACTCTCTTTGTGGCACCTGTTAATTATGGGGACATTGTCCTTTGTCTTGCGTGATATCTTTCTTTAAAAACATAAGCCAGTACTTCCATACTTCCAGGGCTGATATGTTCTTGTATTTGATTTCATTCTCATAATAACTATGCAGATAAAAGAAAGAATAAGCGCTGGTCAAGCTTTGCTTCCATGTTGCCAGGAAGAACAAGTTTTGGTTTAATATTTCCAAAAAAAAAAAAAAAGCACTTGAGTCTTAAAAACCCTTCAGGAGGGGAAAGTGACAGGTTTTCAGTGAAGCCATCCCTTTTGTTCCAGCACTGATGGCACCTACCTGCTGGTTTACTAGATAGTATTTCTTTCAGTCGGCTTCAAAGCTTCAAACAAGCCTGCTGTGAAGACAAGGTTAATCAGAATAAACTCATTAGTAAAGCTGCTATCAGCATCTTAATCTGGAAAATGTAGTCAGTCTAAGACTTGGGTTGCGCAACATTTGCATATATTCACAAGTGAAGTTCCTTTCCACAGAAATAAAGTTAGACACAGTAACTCCACCCATTCACTCCATATTGGGCTCCTTCTTAGGAACCTTACTAGCATCTGACATCAAAGTTAAAGTATACACATAAACTCATCTTTCTGTAGAATTCTTCATGTTTATGTCTTTGTTTTCTCTCATCCCAAAGAAACAAAGTCTTTATTTCCAGGATTCCTTGTCTGCTATTTATTTCTGTTGTAAATTAAATGTGACACATGATAGATGTTTATACAAAATGTACCTTACCAGGTGAAACTTGCTTTTAAATATGTTTAAATCCGTTTATAAGGCTAGGGGTGTGAATATGGATTTTTTTTGTTAACTTTCTTTTCCATGGCATTCTTCTTTATAAATGCTTTACTTTAAAAATGCTCCACCAGGGAAGCTGACAGGTCAGAGCATCATGGCAGTCCAGTCCATTCTTTGTTTTACAAAGTGTTTTACACTGCTTGCTTTGATCTTATTGATGAATAATTAATAAACTCACACTGTTAGTACAAGATGTCAGAGACCCAAAAGGTGAGAAACAGCAGATCTGGGGCAGCCCAATGAATTCAAAGGCTTCTGGTCTAGAATTACCTGAGACCTGCAGCTCTACTGGTTTAAATAATAATAATAATAATAATAATAATAATAATAATAATAATATAATAATAATAATAATAATAATAATAATAATAATAATAATAATAATAGGGGCGGCACGGTGGCTTAGTGGTTAGCACGTTCCCCTCTCAGCACTAGGGATTCCCGGTTCGAATCCCCATCTGGGTGGAGTTTCCATGTTCTCCCCGTGTCTGCGTGGGTTTCCTCCGGGTTGTCCGGTTTCCTCCCACAGTCCAAAAACGTGGATCAAGTCAATTGAATTCCCAAAAATTGCCCCATATAGAGTGTGTCTGTGTGAGTGAGTGTGTGCCCAGCGATGGATTGGCGCCCTGTCCTGGGTCTATCTGCCCAGCGCCCGAGACGCTCTCCCCCGGATGGGCATGGGGAACCCCACCGCGACCCTAATAGAGGATAAAGCGGGAGATAATGAATGAATGAATGAATGAATGAATAATAATAATAATAATAATATGTTTGAAGTGTTCGCTGAGATTTTTTTTTGTACTTTTCTAAACTGTAGAACGGTGTGGTTATAAGTTCACTTTGCAGCCCTGGGGGTTTTTTATAGGGCGCAAAAATAAAGGACGCATGCGCAGCTTGCAGCTTTCGTCGAGAATTTTATAACGGCTTATTAGAACTTGAACGCAGGCAGGTTTCCCTCTTTAAAGGTGATCCCAGCCCTTATCGGGCTAATTGGCGACGCTGAGTCGTTCGCCTGCGGTGGCCTGCCCGTGCGTTTCGCCGCCAGATAACCACCAGGGCAAATTAACGAAGGCTCGCTAATGGTCACCAATTGGCTCTTGTTTCGGACAAGCCCATGAGACCTGTCGGCACCAGCGAAAGAGAGGGAGAAAGGGGACGTCTATTTACATGCAAAGCGACGTTTGATCGCCTGGAATGGCAATGGGAAAGACACAATGTTTGCGCAAGAGGAATGCCGCGACTACTAATTAAAAACAATTAGAGGTACGAAACAATGGCGCCCACTTTAGAGGCCATAAAGTGCTCCTCCCCGAATTAATGCCCGAGGTGTTGAGACTGCTGTTTGTTTGTCTTACGGCCGAGTGTGAAAATCAACATTTGTGTTTTTTTAAGCACATCTTAATAATAACAGGGGGGCTTTTTTTTATTCATAGGCTATTTGTCATCGACTCTATTAAAGAATAAAAGAGTCGTTTTGTCTTTATTTATTGCACATCTATCTGAATATAGTGCGTAGGCTATTTGTTAAAATTGGGCTAATGGCTTTGATAGGTCCTCTACGAACATTTTTTTGTCGTAAGAAACTTCAAGACAATTTATATCGCAATATATTGCAATATAAAGCTCCAATTTAAAAAAAAAAGAATCATATTCACAATGAAATAACCGAACGCGTTGTTATTATAATTACTATTCAAATAAAATACAAAAAGACGAAACTGTTTTCATTTTAATTTGTCTCTCTTTTTGTTTTGTTTTTTTTTGTCTTAGAGCTTATAACATAATAACGAAAACAGTTCATAAGCCTTTTATAAAATGCGCAGCGTGAAGCTCGAAGAAAGACGCAATAAATCGCAGCAATGATTGATGTGGCTTTCGGCGCGTAGCGTCCAATGGCAGAGGGCGCGTTCTGCTATTGGTCCATATCGCCACGAAGCTCCACCCCCGCTATTCATTAAGTTAAACACAAGCCGCGCGCTGGACGGCAGGAAAAGAGTTAGACGCGGTTTAGCGGCCGGTTGACGCGCTGACGCTCTGAGCTGCGGCGCAAATGTCAAGACGCATCCCGAGGAATAACGCAAAGAACGCGGACTTACAACCAACTAAAGTTGAGAAGCCGAAGGCGTTGAGCTGCGGATCCAGTTGGTGGGTGCCGCGTTTTTGTCGCGTTTCAGGGTTTTATGGCTGCAGCTCGATGCTGGAGACGCTGACAAACTGAGATTATTATAATGTCATGTTTAAATGTCCAGGTTCCGCTTCGTTTACAAGTTTTAATTTGATTTTAGAAAGTCGTTTGTGACTCTATCGTACGGTAATAATAAACGTTTAATGTTCCGAACTCGGGACGTTTGTTGTTTTGCAAATGAATTAATGTGGCTCTAGATTTTAACTTCAGTAAATCTTATTTACGCGATACTCTCCATGTTATATGAACTGTTTGGGTTTTCAGTCTGGATTCAAGCAGAAAACATCTGATATTAATATTATAGCCTAATTAAAATCAGGTCGACTCAATAACAGACGTCAGCCAGACGATACATTAGACTCATTTGGAGCTGAGGTGCAGGGATAGGACTTAGAACTCATTCCCGTGTGTTCACCTTGCAGGTGTGTCTGAGAACTGTCAGAGACGGAGCCCAGCTCTGCAGAACCCAAGAGCTAAACTAAAGACGAACTGAAGAACAGAGTCGACAACCCTCTCTCTCTCTCTCTCTCTTGCGCAGTGTAGACAGACTTTTCCAAAACACTGCACATTTGGGAACTATAGCTACATGACCTCGATGCTCATAACGCAACGGTGGCCATTCTACTAAATATAAAAGCATATTTAATTGATTGAGGTCTGAACGGAGACATGGAGGTAGCAGCAGAGCAGTCTCGGTGGATGGCACACACGCAGTGCTGAACGGGCAACACCCGGACTCGCATCACCACGGCCTGACGCACAACTACATGGAGCCTATGGCGCCTCTCTTACCCCCGGATGAAGTGGACGTGTTCCTAAACCACTTGGACTCTCAGGGCAATCCTTACTACCCCAACTCAAGAGCAAGAGTGTCGTACAGCCAAGCACACGGTGAGTTTGATTATTATTGTTATTAGAGTTTGATTATTGTTTTGTATTTATTTTTTGTCGTTTTGCACGGCTATAAGCATATTTTTTATATTAAAACACACACACACACACACACACACACACACACACACACACACACACACACACACACATATATATATATATATATATATATATATATATATATATATATATATATATATATAATAATATGTAGCTAATGATCTATTTAATTATCTAGTGGACATTAGCCTAACAATTTAATGTGGCTATTGTTAACCTCGTTTTAAATAAACCCACCTTTGAGAAGGGCTTAGAGAGTGTGTGTAAACAAACTTAACCCTGGTGACAGCGTGTCTGCACACTTTTAGATCATCTTACTGCCAGGAGCTTGCAGCTTGAACTGAAAAGAAAGCAGGAAGGCAGAAAGGAATTTTTCTATTTTGTTATTCTCTTGTGCCATTTTAATTTTTTTTTCCCATTATTTATTGACTGATTCATTATTTATATTTAAATAATTTATGGCTTATAGCCTTCCTTATTGTGGTTGAGTTGAAATGCAAGCTTATTCTGTAAGATTATATCATAGTTTTGTGCATTTATAAATGATTGGAGTTCTAATTCCCAGCGTGAGGGGAGACTTCTCTACAATTTCCAGGTTAATAAGCCTTCGATAAATGCGTTAAATGAGGGTTAACGACGCAAAGAAAAGGGAGAACATGCATGTCCAGCAAATGACAAGAGAGGAAAGGGAAATTCGTGTCACTGGTTCCCTTTGCAATCTAAGAAGAGAACGAGAGAACGGGGGAGAGGCAGAGCGGCTGAGTGAGAGAGAGAGAGAGAGAGAGAGAGAGGGAGAGAGAGCAAGGCATTTCCCGAATACAATAGAAAAAAGGAAAAATTCCTGATCACCGGCTTTTGTTCACGTTTTTAATGTAACTTGTACGAGAGACAGACGTGCCTTCTTCTTCGGCTTTATTAAAAGGTATAATTTATCTGGTTGTTAATTATTAACCTGTTTTAATTGTTACTAACTTTTGTATTCATGTCGAAGGCGTTGGCTGACAGAACCGTAAGCGTAACACGTCAGAATGAACTATTTATATTTGCTTGAATGGTATGATGTTATTTATAGAGCGTGTTATTGTCGAGAATAAAGTCAACAGGTAGGAAAATAAAGACAACTCGAAATCTGTCTCCGTCTTTGGGACCTAAAGATCTCTGAATTCTCTTCCCAGCTCGTTTGACCGGGGGGCAGGTTTGCCGACCTCACCTCCTGCACAGTCCGGGCCTCCCGTGGCTGGACGGGGGCAAAGCGGCTCTGTCTGCGGCGCATCACAACGCCTGGGCGGTAAGTCCGTTCAGCAAGACCGGCCTTCACGCTGCCGGAGCCGGATACGCTTGCAGCGGCGGCCCCGCTTCCGGGCCCAGTTCTGGCTCTCTCGCCCCGACAAGTCACGCCAGCCCGCACCCGCTGTACAACTTTCCACCCACGCCCCCGAAAGACGTGTCGCCCGACCCGGGCCCGTCGTCCCCGTCCTCCTCCTCGATCACGCGGATGGACGAGAAGGAGTCTGTAAAGTACCAAGTGTCGATCGGTGACGGGATGAAGATGGAGGGCTGCAGTCCTCTGCGAAGCGGACTTGCCATGAGCGCGCCACAGACTCCATCCACGCATCATCCGATCCCCACGTACCCGACCTACTCTCTACCCTCTGCGCACGACTACGGAGCCGGCCTTTTCCACCCCAACCTGCTCACCGGCTCGACCTCAAGTTTTGCTCCCAAATGCAAAAGCAAGGCTCGGTCCAGCTCAGGTAAGCTGCGCCAAATTCTACTTATTATCCATGTTTTTAAAAAGTCTGAATTGCAAAGTCCGAGTCATAGGTATCAGAATTATATCAGTTATCATTTATCTTCATTGTTAGTTGAGGGTTGGGTTGGGGATTGCATGTGGGGGGGGGGGGGGGGGGGGGGGGATGTGAGGTTTTTTTTTTTGCACGGTTCCTGTTTTGGTCATATATACGTTTTTATTTAAAAAAAATTTTTTAATTACTTGGCTATAATGTGCTTGTATCTAAGAACTGAATCTACGTGGCTTAAGTATTTATTATTATTATTATTATTATTATTATTATTATTATTATTATTATTATTATTAGGTATATAAATCTAGTATTTAATTTTATTTTAATCATATATTAAGTATTGGTGTTAGACGCATTAATTTATTAATTTCATCTGGAAACGTGTGGCGTTATTATTATTTTTTTTGGACATCACTCTCTGCATCAGACTGATCAGTTTATTGCGCAGATTAATTTACCTGACATTTATATCAGATCGATTGTCGGGATTAGTAGCTTTTCTTTGGTGCGTCTGTCGACTTCACAAGTCTTGACATTGGTGTTGTCTCGTTTTTGCCGCTCAGTTTGCAAAGATAATTGAAACGTGATTAAAAATAAAATAAATGATGATCAATAAAGCAACTAATGTCGGTTGACGACCTATATTCTGGAATATGCAGATTAAGGTTCGTGGTGTGAGGATGGTTAATAAGATGCTATGGAAGGGGTGAATTATGGGATCGTTAAATATTATATGCGTATAATATATATATATATATATATATATATATATATATATATATATATATATATATATATATATATATATATATATATATATATATATATATACCACGTGTTCAGATCGAGACGAATTAATCTGTATTAGTGCGATATGAATTTGCATTAAATCGATTTCATTTAAGACTCGGGATTAAATGAGTTTATTAGAAATAAATCGAGCTTTTGTTCGCACTGACAGAAAAAAACAACAACGCGGGCGCAAATGAGAGCCGCCGGGTTTCGGTTGACCGTTTTTGACCCTGTCGCCTTGTTTTCGTTTGAAAACGGGACCCACTGCGTTTTAAAAACACGCAGGAGTCACGACGCGCCGGCTCCTGCCATATCCTGTGTACCTCAATGACTGAAAAAAATCACGACCCGCCCCCCCCCCCTCTCACCCCCCACCCCCCCCGCAGCGCAAGAGTAACAACCCGGGACGCATCTCACGAATCCGCCACTGACTCTCAACTCAATAACGTTTTAGCAGCGTGAATAATAACCTGCTTAGAATAAATAGCCTATTAAAAATCAATTTGTATTTATTTCTACATTTATTCATACATAGTCCTTTATATCAAGATAATATAAGATTTATATATATATATATATATATATATATATATATATATATATATATATATATATATATATATATATATATACATATATATGTAAATAAGTCATCTCTGATTTTTGAATTTTGAATTTTTATCCAAGATCTTTTTGTCATTGTCACTTGATTTGGCTTAAGGTTTGGCAGATTCATTTCAATACCTTTTTTTTCTTGCATCTTGCTTGGACATAAATATATATAATAATAATAAATAATTATAAAAAAATATACATATACAAATAGAGCGTGCCTCTGCTTGGGCATACATTTAAAATAAGCATAAAAATGCTCTTTTTGTTTCTTGATACTTAAAGACAGTGGGAGTGAATGGGAGGGAGTGCTTAATGTTCAAGAGGCCAGTAAAATTCCACCTTAATGCACTTTGTGGCCAAAAAAGGCAAAAAGTCAGGGTTTAAGTGTCATATGCTGTGTGTTCTGAAATATGTGGTGGCTTGCGTATTATTATGGCGCTCATCACAGGGGCTCTGCTCCCCCACCCCAGCCCCCACCCAGTGGATGTATATATGCGAAATGTGTGTTTGCATGTTTTGAACTACAAAAATGGAGGTAGCAGATGATCAGACTGATTAGACATCACTGCTGCTTCTTAGTTCTGCCTCATTTATTCTCCATACCAAAAGCTAATATGTGTGCTCTGGCACTTTGTGCTGGTGGGGCAATCCTAAGCGTGATCATAAGGATGTGAGCGGAACACGAGCTTGTCATCATTACAGGACCGCATATGTAATCATCATCACAGCCTGACGATCCCCATCCAAATCTTGGCAAAGCATAAATGTGATTTAATTATGTAAAAAAAAAGCAAAGCAAGCTCCACCCGAATGGGGATTACGACTTTGATGCTGGCTTTTTATAAAATCACATTTTCATTCATTGTGGCGTTTGGTCTGATCTGAATGGTATATTCAATTTCTACCAACTCTGCACACCTCGGTGAAACAACACAACTCTGGAATCTAAGTCATCTCAGGGGTCAGTAGAATGTGGCTCTGTGTTTGATTGTCTTTCAATGACCTCTTCTCTGACATAGCCTGCAGCATAACACCCAACCCAACCCAACTGGCCCCATGGCTATGACACCTCTCAGCCAGTTCGTTCACTCACCCAGAACTAGAGGTGAATTTAACATACAGATACCAACCCTTCTGCCTAACAGGAATAGTGAGATTGGGAGAGAAGGGGCAAAATACACTTAAAAAAAAAGGCCACCATTGTCCAGGTGCGGGCAAGGCATGATGTTCTTCACATTTAAATGGTAAAAGAGGCGGTGAATAAGTGACTTTGCCAACCGGTCCAGGCCATTTGCATTATAGGATATAAATTAGGCTACTGAAAATAAAACTCTGAAATCTGTTTGTGTGAAAGGAAACTGTGTAGTGGTCGATGTTGTAGGAAGTAAATATGAATGTATAATAAGCTCTAAAAAAAAAATAAGGCACAGAATTAGGGTTCTTGTTCCTATTCTGCTCAGGTCTGCTCATGCACACGCACACATGTCCAGGTCTATATTAAATAATGTAGTGAACTGTCTTTATAGGCTTCTTTGGTTTTGGACACTTGCTGCCTTCCTGCCATGCTTTAGTGGATTAATTTACATGTAGGTGTCTATAACCATTCTGATTCCTCCTGATTGAGCAAGGGGCCTGAGGTCAGCCAAGCGCAGCTGTGTATTGTCCTCATTATTTGTTAAAAGAGATTTTATATCATGAGTGATGGCTTAATGCACCATGGATGGAAATGTTCAGGTTACATATCAGCTAATTAACTTGTACAGCTAACGGATTGCGCCTCTGACAGTGCAGTCAAAAGTTAAAAGGAAGCCGTTTGTTTAAAACCTCGTTTGAATCATATTGTATAGTGAGCTGACTTGTGGTGAACTTCGTAATTATATAAAAATCCCTTGCTTTTCCTCCACCTGAATTCTGCACAGAGGGTCGTGAGTGTGTGAACTGCGGCGCCACTTCCACCCCGCTTTGGAGGAGAGACGGAACAGGCCACTACCTCTGCAATGCCTGCGGCCTCTACCACAAAATGAACGGCCAGAATCGGCCCCTCATCAAGCCCAAACGTAGACTGGTGAGTTGCACATTCCAGGCATAGTCTTGCACAAACACACCTAGATGGCTACACACATGAGAAAGAGGGTTAAATAGGAGCCCGGTGCAGAGAGAATAAGCACAATTCCAGGAAAGTTATATTTTCCCTATGATCTTCCTGGAATTGTTTGTTGCTCTCACCCCCTGGTGATCCCCTGAGTGGCCCGTTACAATACAGCTACTATTGCCATTGTTGTTAGCATCATTATTGCTACCAGTTCTGATACTGTTACTGATACCGATGCACATGGTTTCCAGGCCATCTTAATTAACAACCCAGCATTGGAATTAGACGAACGGATCAGCTGCTTTTTCTAATCTTCACTCATCCCAGAGGTTTTTTTTTTCCATAGGTTATTTAGAGATGGGAGTCTATAATGTTTAAGATACAGATAGTTTTAAAGCGTAGTTTTAACAATTTTATGGTTTTTTTTTTTTTTTTGGAAAATTTTTTAGAAACAAAAAAAAAGCAAACAAAAAAAAAAACACTCAGTCATATACCAGTTTCTGCTTTCAGATCTTAATAATGTTAAAATGTTTCATGTCATTTTTATTATATTTATTATATGAACACTGGTCCAGTGGTTCAAATCCATTTTAAAAAAAAAAATATTACACTATTCGTTTTTATTGCTATGGTCAAACGTATGATTATTAAATATGTCCCTTATGTTATATCTATATATGAAAAAAATTAAGCATTACTTTTAAAAAACCAAACGTTTAAACGATCGGGGCTATCTACAGAACGCAACACAAGAAGGTATCATTTGAATGTCAAATAAAACGAAGCATGTTTAATAAAATAACTGTACGAAGAACCCAAGGGAACGGATTTGGACTCTAATTCAGCCCACAGCAGGCATTGTGTTCATATTTGCGACATTTGGATTCACTTACACTTTGTACATAACCAGATCCAATGAATAATTCAATAAACAACAGGAGAATTGGGTGTTCTGTACGGCGTCGTTTGGTCCAACTCCTCTTTTTTTTTTTTAAAGGCTATTTTTCTGTCATCCCTTCAAACCTTGACATCATTATTCCCAGGCCGCACTGCGACCCAACACGCGCATTAATTGAGTCGGACAGTCTTATTCTATTAGCCGGGTGTCATAATTGAATTTGCACTTGCCTGAGTGACCATCAGCACTCAGACTGCACGTCTCCCGGGGAATTTTCTTTCTGCAAAAGAATGGAACGTGTAGAAAGATCAAGACGAGCACAAACGCTTGTTTGGATTGATATGGCGTTTGGAATTGGGTTCCAACCAGCGAGATGTTTTCACGCTTTTAATAAATCTAAAACCTAAAGAAAAAAATTAACGGAAAATTTAGTTAGTAAATATAATAGCATACAAACAATTAAGTCGTTTTTCTTAATTGTGAAGAACTGACAAATTATTATTATTATCATCATTATTATTATTACGAGGTTTCGTTTTTAGCCGAACTTCATGCTCATAATAGATGAAAACCCCCTAAGCTTTTCCATGCGGTCAGATGGAGTCAGGGTGCCGCGATTGCGCTCTGCGCTCTGGGCCGCTGTGTTTTCGGAGCCCTTCCCTGTTCAAAGGCCGGCCAGTTGTTTCCTATCCGGATATGTGGCCCGGCTCGATAAGGAAGCCACGGCTCCCGGGTGTTTCCGTCTTCAACAAACCCTGGTGAATTCTCTCTGGTCCGCCAGGCCCCGCAGTGGAAAGCCATTAAGCAGAGCAGCGCGGCGGCGCGGGGAGCGAGCGGGAGGGTCGGCGAGGGGAAAACACCCGCTCGTCTGAAGTCTTCCTCACTCTTGTTTCGTGCGACCCAGTCACCGAGCAGCCGAACGAGCAGTGCGTTCGCCCCGTCCTCCATACTTTCCGTTCTTTTTTTTTTTTTTTGTTAAATTGAATTTCGCTCCGGCTTTTTTGGTTCAAAGACTAATAGGAACGGCCGCGCGTCAATGGAACAGAAAGCGCGCGGCGCGCGGCTGCGGGCGGAATCGCATTGTGCGCCGATAAATGTTTCTTATTATGTGTGAAAAATTGATCTGTAATGGACACAAAGCGAAATGAAGTCGAGGCATCCCCACAGCGATGCACTCCCAGGATCAAGGGGAATAATGCGCCGAAATGGGATAAACTAATGACGGATCTGGTAGCTTAAATTTGCCGAAATACGACGGCGACATTTCATAAAATAATCATTTGAAAAAAAAAAAAAGACGATTTGATCGATAGCAGCGCCTCCCCCCCCCTCCTCCTCACGATGGTGCAAATTGAAAAAAAAAAAAATGAATGAAGTTTGCATTAACGCAGAGAATGTATTTAATTACACCGACTGCATATAAGCATTTTGTGCGCTCAGCTTTGATGCTGTTTTGGGTGCATACATTTTGCTGCTGGCTACATATAACCGCGATATTCATCACTTCAGCCTCTGCAAAAAAAAAAAGATCTTTATCGTGGATCAGTGTTTTCACAAGAGTCAGGCCTGGCAATATTTACTCTGCATCGCGATACACCCAAACGAGGGATATTAAAATATATTGCATGCTTTACTTGTCTGAGCTACAGAACCTATTTCTCGTGACCCAAAACCAAAATGTCACCAGTATAAAAAAAGTCAACGCATCTCCCCATTGAATTCTTAATATTATATAATTCTAATGTATTTTGACTTGATGACACAGTAGGCGATGGTCTGTATGGTCAGTACACATATTTGAACAATATGTTTTGGAGGCTCATCAGACATTTTGCACACTCATAACCATTGGTCATTGTTGTGGTCTTCACAGTCGGCTGCCCGACGAGCCGGAACCTGCTGTGCAAACTGCCAGACCACTACGACCACGCTGTGGCGGCGCAATGGCAATGGAGACCCGGTGTGCAACGCCTGCGGCCTCTACTACAAGCTCCATAATGTAAGTTGTGAGACGTGAATAACCTGTCTGTGAATGTAGCACTGCAAATTAAACAAGCACTTGGAATCTTCTATATAAGAACTTACAATCTAATTATCTAATATAGAAATGAATAGTCATCAGTGTCCTTTATGTGTTACAGTGACACACCGAAAGGTTTTAAAATGTGCAGTTAACACCTGATCTGCTCAGAGATATTGTATGAGCTGCAGTTTTAAAAAAGAAGTGTTGGCTCTTATGTTGCGAACTGTCTTTTATTGGTAGCTGCAGAATTCACGTATACTGGGCGAATGAGTTTGATGGTGGGAGACACACCTTACTGCATCATAAATCTGATTTTAAACAAAAACTTAATTATATCAATAAAAAAGACCTCAGTAAGTCTGTATAAATAAATCCATTGGTAAAAATAAAACAATTTTTATCAGAGACTGTCCACATGATAGGATTATACTATATGTATGTAAGTAAATGTAATACTGCCGAACAACTCCGAGCATGATCATTAATTACTTAATAGATTTGGTTTTAAAAATACTTGCCTTTATACACAATAATAAATTGGATGTAGTGGGTCAGTACATAAAGACAACAGTGTTCTATTAAATGGATTTACATTATCTTTAGTGTTTAGCAGACATCATTATTTTAAATCACCTACAGAGGTCATTATTCTTAACAAACAAAGGAACCCAGGGTTCTCGAGTCTACTTTGATAAGTTTGAAACCCACCACAATGCTTTAAAGTTACTACATTAAAAAAAAAAATTTGTGTAATTTGCTAAGCTCCTTCTTAATGCACTAATAACTTTTATTATAGAGAGGGAGAGCCTGTGATAAACTTTTTAGGTTTGATTTGGTCCCTAAATCATTTTTAGGTTGATGGATTACAGTTTTAATAATGACATAATGTATTAGTTAAAAATCCCATCTCCAGTCTGAACGTACCGGTGACGAAAGGTCACGACTTTTTTAATACTGTGCCAACGTCCCTATACGTGTATATATGCTACAGTGTTAAATACTACTTGAGAGTGGCTTTGTCCATTAAAGCAACACACTTCAATACTATAATACTACAATAGTAAACAGTTTGTTTGAATTCATCTAATCTAGCAATACGTAGCTACATATACAATGCCAGCTGACACACTTTAATTATGTATTAAATGTGATGTCTTCACAGGATTTATATTCTCAGCCAGTTTAGAATGTTTGTTTAGGATTGATTATGTTGAAAAATGGGCCGAGATGAACAATTGTCTGGTAATTCGGTCGGTCCTTTAATGCAGACATGTGGAAGTTGTTCTGGGTTTAGCAGCAGTTTTGTAATGAAAGTGGTTGCTGGCTATTATGTGCTTTTAATTACTTACTTCGCCCTGCTCCTGAGAGCAGAACCGTATGTTTCGCATCTACTTTAGATTGATAAAGACAGAAATGAACAGAAGGACTGAAGGACAAAAAATGTAGCTGAGATGGCGTGCGAGCCACCTTAAGTTACCTCCTCGTTTAGATCAGGTTCTCTGAGACTAAAACTGCAGCATTCTGCTGGAAAATAGCAGGATGTGTGGGTGGGGGGGGGGGGGGGGGAGGGGGGGGGGTCGTTAAATCATGTTTCATACAATCTGTAATTATTATTATAAACATTTTTGAAGCCTATATGCAAAATTACTGCTGACTGGTGGTGTCTTTCGAGCATAACATTTAATGTACGGTGATATAATCCAGTCATAATGTCTGTAATGTTAGTGACATCCTACACACACACACACACACACACACACACACACACACACACAGAGACACACACACACACACACACACACACACACACATACCAAAATAAACATGACATGAAATAAGTGAGTAAGTTACAAGTGGGTTTCATGAGACGCCGCATACAATCGGCAGCGTGTAAAGGAGAAGCTGATGCGGTCAAGGGGGCGGACAGCCTCCATCGATTTAAACGACGGGAAGGAGACTATAGGGACGCAAAGCCGGCTTTTTCCTGTCAGAGAGAAGCCGCTGACCGTTTCTAGCTTTTGATTAATCCCGCTTTGTTTCAATGGGAGGCGTTACTCCCTGGAGGGAGCTGTGCATGGGACCACCATTCACCCACACAGCGTCTGTTAAACCAATTCAGGCCTGTCTGAAAGTTTGTCCCTTTTTTATGTTAAGCTTGGCTTCTATTAGGTTCCTTAATCCTGCGAATAAATAATTTGTTGCCTAATCAGACAAGCGGACCAAAGATGGTGGGCCTCTCGTTGAACGCCTTATTTTAAATGACTGTATTTCTAATTACTCTTGACGTTTGGGCTTTCAAATCATGATGTCTAAGCATAATATATATATATATATATATATATATATATATATATATATATATATATATATATATATATATATATATATATATATATATATATATATCCTCTGATTCTTCTGATGACTTGTTAAACATGGGTCTTTAATATTTGTTAATGTCTTGGGTTTCTGTAAATCATGTTTTTATTTTGTTTATTTCCCCATAATTTACCTAAAGTTTGTGTTTGTTGCCCTACTGATCTAACCCTCTCCCCCTCTTTCTCCTCTTCAAGGTCAACAGACCACTGACTATGAAAAAAGAGGGCATCCAGACACGCAACCGCAAGATGTCCAGCAAGTCCAAGCGCAGCAAACGGCCGGTCGACGGGTTTGAGGAGCTCTCGAAATGCGTCCATGACAAGACACTGTCTTTCAGTGCGGCCGGTGCCATGGCAGCCCACATGCCGCACATGGGGCACTTGCCTCCCTTTTCCCACTCGGGGCACATGCTGCCCACGCCGACTCCCATCCACCCCTCATTCACTCACCCGCACCACTCGGGTCGCTCGCCGGTCTGGGCCGAACCTCTCTAAAGGACGCATCATCCCAAACGCCTTGCTCTCTGGCTACTGATCCCCCGGTGACCCAGGCTGGAGCGTGGGGAGAACGCTTTGCTTGTTTAAATTGCCTCCTGTTTCAACTTTTAGACATGAGAGCACTGAGTGAGACAAATGAGGACGAGTGATGCTTCTAGCCTTCCCTCCTTTTGTACTCAGTCACTTTGGTACTGCCTGAAAACAGAAACGTGTTTGATAGCCGAACAGTGTACAGGTGTGTGTCCAGGCTATCCATGCTGACACTGCTGGAGAACCAGCGAGCAGATCGGACTCTGAAGCAGAGCTGGAAAAGAGTTGACGAACGAGGAAAAACAAACAGCGAAAGACAGGCTGCATATTTTTTTTTTTTGCTCTACACACAGGGAACATTCACGTTACGGACACTGCTGCCTCTTAATGCGCCCTACGGACTTGAGTAGCGAGCAAACAGATGTTTATAAAGCTTGATTGTTATCATTATTGTTATAATTGTTATTATGATAATTTATTTTCACACTTTATTTCTTTTTCGGGCTCGTCCTCCAAAACCACGTTTACTGTCAAAAATATTATTAGTAATTATGAGAAAAAAAACGAAATGATAAAATGAACCAAAAAAAAAAAAAAAAAAAAAAAAAAAAAAAGGACACTGACTTTATCTTAGCCAAGGTGTTATTGCTCAACTGTAAGTTTCTATCATTTTCCAATACCCAAATAAAGGAAATAAAGTTTTAATTACTAATCCTCGTTCTGTTTGATATGTTACAAAAAAAAAAGTATTTTTTTTTAGTTTATAGATCCTGGACCTTTGTGTGTCACCAGAATGAATGAAGCATGAATACACACTCAAAGCACACACACTCCCACATTGCTCACATCCCATACATTAAATAATAATCAGGTATTTAATCAGCTTTTCAATTTTTATGTTTTCTAAATTTTACATCAGCACAAAAAAACACACAGATCTTTAAAAAAAAAAAAAAAAAAAACGTTCTAGAAGCTTAGATGAGACCTCTGATGTTCTGAGCTGAAGGCCTTACACAGTATACAGGTCTCATCCAAAACCCTCTCCTGATTTTATGTTGTGTTCTTTATAGTAGAAGAGCAAATGGAAATTGTACCATCGTTTTAAACCCGACTGCATGCTGGTGTATCTCTTAGCGCTTCGGCCTCACAGGAAGATCCCAGGTTCCCACGGTGGTTTTGTGTGAACTTGCATGTCCTCCCTGTGTCTCCGTGGGTTTCACAGCTAAATGATCCGAGCTATTTACTTTAAAGCGATCAGGTTTAACCTACGTAACAAAAACATCATGTTTTCTGTTGTATTGCATTTTCAGATGGTTCTAACGCTGATGTAGAATCTGTAAAATGGTTTTCTTTCACAAGTCTGCACTTTTGATATATATGTGTGTGAGTGTATATATTAAATGAGATTAATATATGCCTTAAAGCTATTTAAACTTATTTTAACAGATAAGCAAATGCACTTAAAGGCCAGAGATGTCTTCGGAGACACCTGCCACCTCCAGCTGCAGACTGACGCAGGGTCTTTAAGCAGGACCCAGACAACGATACAGAGTCAAGTCTGCCTACACAGACTTCTGAGATTGGTAAATGCTTTTTTTTGTTTAAACTTATATTTCATTCGCTTACTCTGCCATGCATTGTATCAGATATGAAATAGGTAAGTAAGTGATTTAATAAGTAATATCAAGGTTTTCCACCTTAAATCATTTGTCTTTTTGAACATGTCCTGCTTTACATGCTCAAACCCAGGTCCCGCAGCAGTGTGACACCAATACAACAGATTTGTTATTCTGTTAAATACACGTATTATCATTTCTCGAGGTTAGTACAGAATCCATATAGCCTTCAGGTAAGGCAATAATTAAAATGTGTGATACAATTATTATTGATATATGTGTTTAAATAGAAAAATGGTCATTGTACATTTAGAAGAACCTGTTGTGTGTTTTTTCTTTTCAAATCCTGAATGAAAAAAATTCTGGATCCTAGTTCAGGAATTATCATAAAGTTCCACCGACATTCAGCCCTCACAACCACATGTTCTTAAATCTGTTATCCATGAGTGTTTCTCTCCACTTGACCAGTCCAGCTTTATTTACTTGGGCTGTACTGGAGCTATCCAGAGAGTGAGAGGAAGGACAATGAGTATGTAAAGTGCATGTGAGAGAGAGAGAGAGAGAGAGAGGGGAAGGAAAGGCAATCAGGCTAGCCGTGAGCAAACACGTGGGGGGCAGTTTAGCGCTCTCCTCTCTCCCAGATGTGCTTGCAGCTGATGCTGCAGGAAACAGCCCTTAACTGGCACTCACTTAGAGAGCATTTAAGCCAAGGGAACCAGCAAAGTGCTGCCCAGGCCAGAGGCTAATCATAGAAGCAGAGTGGAGTAGAAGCGGAGGCCAGATACAGGTCAGAGCTGCCAGGATTGTCATCTCACAGACTTACCCAAACACATTCATAGACCACAAGCAAGGCCTTCCAAGCGCTTGTGCCAGAACCACAGCTGAGGATTACTGGCACTCGCTCTTGGCTTATGGAATGGTTTACCAAAAGCACTGTGTCATAAGTTTGGCAGGTTTCTTGCCATACAGTGGCCATATGGCCCTGAGGTTCTTGTTAAAGCGAAAGGTGACGAACAGCAGGTTACCACTGGTCCTACTGAAAATGTCAACATGGAGCATGTTTAAGAGTCCGGTCATTTAAATAATACTGAACCAGGTTATATATTTATATATATATATTTGGCAGCACATTGGCAGCGCAAGAAGAATTCTAATGTGCAAAGCACTCAGCCATGAGGAAGCAAAGGAGCCACATACCACATGTAGAGTTCTGACTGAATGTCTGATTGTACTGACGAGAGAGAGAGAGAGAGAGAGAGAGAGAGAGAGAGAGAGAGAGAGATCAAATAGTGATGGCTGAAAGACCTCTGTTTTTCTGATGTTTGGATCTGATGGTTGACGAGACCTGGATACAGTTGCCCAGGCAACAGCCCTTTTGTCATCTCTTTCTGAGTTGCACCTTGTGCTAAAAAAAATAATAATAAAAATACTTTCATTACATTTAGATAAGGGCTGCACTGTAGTTTGTAGTTCAGCCCAAAATGTTAACTTCACTGACTGTGTGTTGCCCGAGAAAAAAAAAAGTAAATGAGTTTTATAACACAAATAAATAAGTATCTAAAAATAATACTACTTCAGAGACTCACTAATGTTTTATATCTGTTGCAATGGAGCTCAATAGTTCTCTTCATTTTGAAGCCTCCAGCATCATGGCTGCAGACGAACGGCATACTTCACCCCAAGCTGCATTCATGAAAGATCCGAACCTTTTAGAGGCAGGGTTGAATCGGAAGGCTGATTAAAATGTTGCTCCACAAAAAAGACAGACCTGCTAATTATTACAAGCTTCAGTGAGATTACTAACAATTATTTTTGTATACATTCTAAAAAAATATATACCAAATCGATTAACATTTATTCATCTTCAATACCACATAAGGTCAATGTGACACATATATATTTATAACATTATATAACTACAGTATATATATATATATATATATATATATATATATATATATATATATATATATATATATATACGGTGGCTTAGTGGTTAGCACGTTCGCCTCTCAGCGCTAGGGATTCCCGGTTCGAATCCCCATCTGGGTGGAGTTTCCATGTTCTCCCCGTATCCACGTGGGTTTCCTCCGGGTTCTCCGGTTTCCTCCCACAGTCCAAAAACATGGATCAAGTTATTTGAGTTCTCTAAATTGCCCCATGTAGAGTGTGTTTGAGTGTGTGAGTGTGTACCCAGCGATGGATTGGCGCCCTGTCCTGGGTGTATCTGCCCAGCGCCCGAAATGTTCTCCCCTGGATGGGCATGGGGAACCCCACCGCGACCCTAATAGAGGATGAAGCGGGAGATAATGAATGAATGAATATATATATATATATATATAAAATAAACCTCAACTAAATGCTATTTGATAAGGAAATACATGAAATATACTGATTTGGTATTTATTTAAACATTACTTAACATTACTTAAACATTATTTAAACATGTGATTTTGCTTTTGCAAAATACCCTTTTGAATAAATATAATAATTATTAATTAATGTCCCTGCCACATGATTAGGAAAAATGGATTAGGTGCAAGTGTAAGGCTGCGGGAGTTGTCTAATCTGTCTAATGGGTTACAAACAGAGTTTATACAAACAGGGTAAAGCAGGAGAACGAGCAAAGGGAAGAAATATGTACAAAGTGGTCACTTGATTACTTCATAACCCCCCCCCCCCCCCCCCCCGCCACCCAACAGTCACACTGAGTCTAGACCTGACGAAATGAAGCAGCCCCAGTTTTAAAACGCTGAAACGTACAGAGAGGAATTCCGTCAGCGATATCACGAGAAACTTTTTCTTTTGTAAGTCTGCCATTTAAACCAAACCCCAAATAAATAATTTGATAAAAGATTCCATGCCATGGAGACAGGAGCATGGAGCATCTGTGTCTCCATCTATCACCCAGATTTAAAAAAGAAAAAAAAAAAAAAAAAAAGAAAAGAAAATCCACTGTGGATCACACACAAGCTCTTCATCAATTCTGAATTCTTCCTTAACACCCTTGATACCAGAGACACTGTGGCTGGCTCGGAGGAGACACTTGTATGACTGTAACATCCTTTGTTTCCTTGTTTAATGTTTGCTAGTTATGCCACTGGGTTTTTCTTATTCTGTTTGTATTCATGTGTGTCTGAGCTGCTGCTGCGTGTGTGTGTGTGTGTGTGTGTGTGTGTGTGTGTGTGTGTGCTGTTCCCGTTGGCTGGACTCCCAGACCATGAAATGTCCACCGGACTCAAGTGAGGCCCCTCCGAAGGGAAGGAGCTGTCTTCTCCGAAATAATAAAAGGATCTGCCCGCGTCAGAGAGACGGGAGAGGGAGAAAGGGCTGCTTTATCCACCACAGAGGATGAGGCACCGTGACGCGCAGTGCTTCATGTGCTGCAATGTGAGTGTAAATTGTGTGTGTGTCTGTGAGTGTGTGTGTGTGTGTGTGTATATTTATACAAATATATATATATATATATGATATATATATTTATGATATATATATATCATTCATTATTCATTCATTACCCATGCCCATCCAGGGGAGAACGTTTTGGGCGCAGGGCAGATACACCCAGGACAGGGCACCAATCTATCGCTGGGCACACACTCACTCAGACAGACACGCACGCATACACACTCTTCATGGGGCAATTTGGAGAACTCAAATGACTTGATCCATGTTTTTGGACTGTGGGAGGAAACCGGAGAAGCCGGAGGAAACCCACGCAGTCACAGGGAGAACATGGAAACTAAATATATATATATATATAGGCGGCACGGTGGCTTAGTGGTTAGCACGTTCGCCTCTCAGCGCTAGGGATTCCCGGTTCGAATCCCCATCTGGGTGGAGTTTCCATGTTCTCCCCGTGTCCGCGTGGTTTCCTCCGGGTTCTCCGGTTTCCTCCCACAGTCCAAAAAACATGGATCAAGTCAATTGGATTCTCAAAAAATTGCCCCATATAGAGTGTGTCTTTGTGAGTGAGTGTGTGCCCAGCGATGGATTGGCGTCCTGTCCTGGGTCTATCTGCCCAGCGCTCGAGACGTTCTCCCCTGGATGGGCATGGGGAACCCCACCGCGACCCTAATAGAGGGTAAAGCGGGAGATAATGAATGAATGAATATATATATATATATATATATATATATATGTATATATATATATATATATGACCCTGGATTTGAGTGATTTAAATAAATGACCCCCCAGAAGTAAAAAGTTGAACACATTCTTGACCCGTAGAAACACATTTCCTCTCCGAATAAAGAAACTAAATCATGACTAACAAGATTGCTGGTTAATGGCTCTGCAGTAATATAGTGTAGGCAAAGAAACTTAGCATGGTGGCCTGATGTCTTCTGCTCCATGAGCGCTTTATTGGAGCCATTATCAGGACGAATCCCCCCCCCCACCCCCCACCCCCCACCTCTCTGCCTTTACCTCTTCTTTTAATCCTCTCATCCCTCCCTCGCCCCCCCCCTCTCTCTCTCTCTCTCTCTCTTCCTGCATCTCCCGTTTCCTCCCCCTTTCTTGCTGCCTTCATGTATTTGTTTATGTATTAAATTGAATTAACAGAATCAAAAGGTACGCGGCTCGTCCCCACACAGAGCAGAGTTATGGAGCTCGAGATGAAAGATAAAAACCGAGGACGGAGCGGTTCAGCCGACGGTCTCTCCCGACACCCGGGGTCGCGCGCCTGACCCTGGAGAACTGCTTCAACGGAATATGACCTCCCTTATTTCTGTTTTTCTGTCTCTCCCTTCGTCCATCTCTCCCCCACAAAGGAAATACGGAGGCCTGTGGTTATGGAGACAAACACACCTTGCTCCCATCTACGGAGCCGTTGTCTCCACAGTTTTGAAGAGTGTGCAGTGTAGTCAGCTTTGCTTTGATTGGTGAACTCAGTGAGTTATTTTATTGCTTCTTAATTATGCCTGCGTTCGAAGAAAATGCCGCATAGACTCATTAGAGTAATGTACCACCTTGCTTCACATTCTATGTGTGAACATTATGAATCTGATGGAGAAGCCACATGGTTTACAGCCATCCTAAAGTAGATGGGCATTTAAAAAGGTTATTTATAGGTTTATTTCTGGCTTTGCTCATGAACCTAGTAAAAGACAAAGCAGACAGCAGAAAATCATAGTAGCCTCATTTTTTTGGGGGTAATTCATAATAAGTTTAATAATTAAAGAAGGAGGCGGCACGGTGGCTTAGTGGTTTCACGTTCGCCTCTCAGCGCTAGGGATTCCCGGTTCGAATCCCATCTGGGTGGAGTTTCCATGTTCTCCCCATGTCTGCGTGGGTTTCCTCCGGGTTCTCCGGTTTCCTTCCACAGTCCAAAAACATGGATCAAGTCAATTGAATTCTCAAAAATTGCCCCATATAGAGTGTGTTTGTGTGAGTGAGTGTGTGCCCAGCGATGGATTGGCGCCCTGTCCTGGGTCTAGCTGCCCAGCGCCCGAGACGTTCTCCCGTGGATGGGCATGGGGAACCCCACCGCGACCCTAATAGAGGATAAATAGAGGATAAAGCGGGAGATAATGAATGAATTAATTAATTAATTAAAGAAGGGCATATTTTAATGCCATTTTAAACAATGTGGATTTTAGTGGTTTGAATGTGGCGTAGTGCGCATAGGCATGTCCGCCACTCAGTGCTGGGGAACCAGGTTCGAATCCCGATCTGGATGGAGTGTCCATGTAGGTTTCCTTTGGGTTCTCCGGTTTCCTCCCACAGTCCAAAAACATGGTCTCAATGGGAATTGCCCCAATATAGTGTGAGTGTGTGTCCAGTGATAGATTGGTACCCTGTCCTGGGTGTATCTGCCGGCACCCGAAACACTCTCAGGACATGGCAAGGCCCCCCCACAACGATACATTTAAGATTTTTCCTTAAATCAATCAACCCGAGTGAACCTTCTCCATTGGTAGGTCTCTTACTTCTTCTTACGCTTGCTTTGTGTGAAGTAGTTTAAAAATATTCAAGATAATAATATTAAGAATTAACCTCAGAATCATCGTCACACAAGATGTCATGTTTATATGATGCGTATGCTCTAAATACAAGAACACTTCTCATGTTTACACACATTACGAGTCTGACTAGATTAATCTGATCATCTCTGATAACAGAGTCTTCCAGAGAACTGACGATGTCACTGAATGCAGGACGTATCTATAAACCTGTGAACATTTGACGGGGGTCTGGTTCAGGTGGCTGTGCTGGAACGTTGAAGACAGTCACTGCTCCTTGATCCTTAGTGCTAGTTTGTATATTTGGCTGGTGCAAAACCTTGTGGTGTCTTTAATCTCATTATCTTCTTTTGTAATATAAACACATATTACTGAGGATGAATTTGAATTTACTTGCGTAGAAAGAGATTTGTTCGGAGAATAAAGAATAAATGCTGGAACAAACACAAACCATTGGCTCTGTTTCGGCTCATTGATGGGATCAGCAGCTTGGGTTGATCTGTCAGACACACACACCATCCTCAACACACACACACCATCCTCACACATACACTAGGCAGAATGAACTGGGTATTATTAGCTGCATTTTTTTTCACTGGAGGCAGAAGTTTGGTGGCTAAAATGGTCAATCAAATGCCAAAAGTTGGAGAAACAGCATTTCTCTTCAACAGCTCAAGGACGTTTGGATGGAAGTCACATATTTCACAGGTACTTTGTTTATTTTCCTAAAATCCCTTTTCTATCCTTATAAACCCTCATGTTAAAAACACACACGATACTTTCTCTGAGTGCTACAGGAGGAAGCTCATTACTGCTGTTTGGATGTCTTCCCCTCTCTGAGGGAGTTTGGTGAGGCCATGGGAAAACCGCCGCAGCACTTCTCCTTACTTCCTTCTTCGTGTTATTCCTCACAGTTTCCTGCTCTTATATTAAGGTATTGTTTTGAACATGGTGCTCATTGTGAAGCCAAAGTGAAACAAATAAGCAGTTCTGTTGATTGTGGATAGGTTGAAAGATTTGTCCGAGGCTTTTGATGAGTCCAAACTCCCTTTAGCACAGCTGGCTGATCCTTTGTGTACCTCAGAATAATTTTTATTAACATTTTACATTTACATTACATTTGCATTTGGTCATTTATTGGACGCTTTTATCCAAAGCGACTTACAAGGTGAGCAGAAGGTAATCACAGCATCCCTGGAGCAATGAGGGTTAAGGGTCTTGCTCAAGGACCCACATTGGTAACTTCAGTGGACCTGGGATTTGAACCGCCAACCTTCAGATTGATATCCCAATGCCCTAACCACTGAGCTACCACACCCATTTTAAATATCTTTCTGGGGTGCCACTGTGGCTTCGTCGGTAGCATGTCTGCCTCTCAGTGCTGGGGATCCAGGTTCAAATCCCTGAGCTTGATTTTAAATGTTTTTCCTCTATCTGCATGGGTTTTCTCCAAACCGTCCCTATATATAGTGTGTGTGTCTGTGTAAGTGAGAGTGTGCCTAGCGATGAATTGGCACCCTGTCCTGAGTGTATCTGCCCAGCGCCCAAAACCCTCTTTGCTGGATGGGCATGGGGAACCCCCCCCCCCACACACACACAACCCTAATATAAGAATCAATGGTAGAATCAATAGAAGTGATATGCAATGTTGTGATTTTTGTTGTTACTGCTGTTACTTTATTTAATGTCTAGTTACTCTGGTTGAAACTGCTGTCTGTGAATAATTTTAGAGAGCATATGGATGTGGGTCACATCTGCCTGAGATATAACGCTGGTAAACTGCACGTGAGCCAAATGTGACCCATGTACAAAAATATTAATTTGCCGCACATGTCCCAAAACTTACGCATGGTCCCTTAACCCTCCCTGCGATTCTGTTTCATGGCTGACCATGTGCTCTGACCCCAAACACCAAGTCGGGACGCTTGTAAGTTTCTTTGGATGAGTGCATCTCTAAAGTGGTGTGATTGTGCATTTACATTTAGTCATTTAGCCGACGCTTTTATTTATTTTATTTATTTATTTAAGCGACTTACAAATGAGAACATTACAAGTCAGAAGATATGGAGAAAACCAACTATACTGTAAATTCATCAAAACTGATTGTTATTTGATGCTGATCATTGTTATTTTTCTACAACAGGTATTTGTTAGTGTTTGATATTTGCTATTGTGTAGATTGTTCCAGTAATACTGAATCTCCATCTTAAAACATCTTACAGGTATTTGAGGGCCTTGCTCGTAATCTCTGTAAAGGTAAGGGTCAGTCAAGTTCCTTCCCACCAAACTCACCCAAACATGCTTTTATGGACACAAAGGGCCTTCCCCATACTGTTCTATTAAAGACGGAAGCATACAGTCATGCGCATTGTACAAACTGGTGCATGATTTTTTTTAAACCTGTGGTGATAGGACTGAATAACACACCTGACTTTAATAATTCAGATGTCAGAGTCACACAAGTGCAGCTAAAAGAGCTGTTACTTTAAAATGCCTTTACAAGCGATGCAACGTGGGAATTAGTCAGAAGCTGTCTGTGTCTGTGGATGGTTTTAAGGATTTGATTAAAGAAGCTAAATTAAAAATAAACCGGGTTAAACAGAAATCATTCACTGCACAGTGTGAGATTTTAGAGCACTGTGTCTATTTTAATATATATATATTTTTTTAACTTTGCGATAACATTCTAGTAGTGATCTGTTGCTGTTTCACTAAGGCAAAACCCCAAATATTCATGCCAAGGCCCTGTGCCCTACGGGGTGCAGTTTTTTTTAGTTCCTCTTCTGATCTGACCAATGCTTCTATTCCGGACACCCAAAAGTAAAGATGCTGGCTGCATACATTTCCTGTAACTCCTTTCTTTACTTCTTTAACACCCACTGCCCACTTCACACCCATGCTACCAGAGCTGGTCCTGCATCGTGTAGAGCAGAACGGAGCCCAAAACCTCCTCACTAAAATAAGGAAGTGAAAATGGCAAAAAAGTTACTGATTTAAAACTAAGTTCCAGATTTGAAGAATGCAAAGAATTTTTAAAAATTTTATTAAAAAAAAAAAAAAATGGAACCGATCTTCATGGTGAGTCTGGTTGGGATGGAGGTGAGTGGATAGCACTCGTTTTCCATTTCAGCATCTTCGTCTGTCTCATCGCACTAGAGAAGTTTAGAGAGGAGAAGTGAAAAAGAGATAAGGAATAGAGAGAAAGAAGGTTTCGCATGAATGCTGGCGGTTTTGTACCACATTTATTGCTTCTTGTGGTTTTTCATATTTAAATGTGATGGAACTTATTGAGAGAAACTGCATTTTGGAGATCTGGTGACTCAAGGCTGCTGGCCATAAGAACATGAAATGGAGAACATTATAACTCAATTCCAATGATTAATAATTAGGTTGACAGATTTATTAGTTGAAGTGTTTAAGCTTTACAGTGTTCATTTGTTCATGTATTGAAATGTGTTACTCATAAGTGTCTACTTAGTGGGTTGCATCAGGAAGGGTGTGCAAACCAAAGAGCCATTTTAACATCTTTATTAAGATCAGTTTATAAGCTTCTATTTCATTGCGCTAAATATAAATGAATTTATTTTACACCACACCAGTAAGATGTTCTCCATTTTATGATCAGTATTATTAATATTAGTATATGAATTTCTTTGTAAATAAACGGTTTCCAGCGATAATATCATTATTTATTGGCTGTTTTTAGCTTTTAGCAATAGAGCACAAAGGCTGACCTTAATGGCTTGCGAATGCATTTATGTATAAAACTAGACTTAAAATAAAGAACAGAACTTCCATGTCATGGACGAGAGCTTGAGATTCTCTGCACACAACGTATGCTAATATTTGCTTTGCATCGTGTTCACTGTAAAAAGTCCCGCTGAACCAAAATGTGTGCCATTTACGGTGCAGCAAGCTCTCTGCTGATAACGTTTACTGCTGTGTTTTTCATTCATTCATCCATTATCTTCCGCTTTATCCTATATTAGGATCGCGGGGGGGGGGGGGTGGCTCGGTGGCTTAGTGGTTGGCACGTTCTCCTCTCAGCGCTAGGGATTCCCGGTTCGAATCCCCATCTGGGTGGAGTTTCCATGTTCTCCCCGTGTCTGCGTCGGTTTCCTCCGGGTTCCCCGCTTTCCTCCCACAGTCCAAAAACATGGATCAAGTTAATTGAATTCTCAAAATTGCCCCATAAAGAGTGTGTCTGTGTGAGTGAGTGTGTGCCCAGCGATGGATTGGCGCCCTGTCCTGGGTCTATCTGCCCAGCGCCCGAAACGTTCTCCCCTGGATGGGCATGGGGAACCCCACCGCGACCCTAATAGAGGATAAAGCGGGAGATAATGAATGAAAAGGATCGCGGGGGTGAAAAGGATCCCCATGCCCATCCAGGGGAGAATGTTTCAGGCGCTGGGCAGATACACCCAGGACAGGGTGCCAATCTATCACTGGGCACACACTCACTCACACTGACACACTCTATATGGGGCAATTTGGAGAACTCAATTGACCTGATCCATGTTTTTGGACTGTGGGAGGAAACCGGAGAACCCGGAGGAAACCCACGCGGACATGGGGAGAACATGGAAACTCCACCCAGATGGGGATTCGAACCGAGAATCCCTAGCGCTGAGAGGAGAACGTGCCCAACCACTAAGCCACCGTGCCGCCCCGCTGTGTTTTTATTACACCAATTGATGTCTTATTTTAAAGTGAATTGTTTTGTCATGTACACGTCCAACAAGCGATCTACTAGAAACTGCAGTGTCTATCGTCACAAATTCTGAAATTAAATTGAAGCAGTATAACTTACCCTTTATTTAAATGAGGCTGACATAAAGAAAATGATTTCTATTACAATGCACACACAAGAATAGCCCCGTTTTCTCACTTGATACGGCATGTCTGGCTTTTGGACAATCTGTTTTTTAAGCTCTTTATAAAGCGTCTGGGACAATGTCTGGATGGACGCCAGCCTGTCTTTGTTTTGGAGAGTGTTAGAATGCCTGTTAGTTCACGTAAGTGCCGAGGAGCTCTTTGTCCACCTGTTATCCGTGACGGTGATTGTAGGCCGCCTCTTTCTCGGGTAATGTTGCTCATGGATGATCACGTCATCGTCATCGTCACGGTGATTATTTTTGCAGGTTATTGGCTGATTTTCTTTAGTGAGCTTGGTTTATAAAAGAGAACTCATTCAGCAGCATGGTGGTTCAAAAGGTTGAACTGTCAACTTACAGCAACAACATCCTCTGTGTGATTTCCAGAGAAGGATGGTCTGCGCCCTTTCTGTGTGAAGTTTTGCATGTTCTTCCCATTTTTGCATGGACTTCTTTCTGAAGCTCCAGTTTCCTCCCATAGTGCAGTGACACTGGTGATGCTAAATTAGTGACAACCCTAGAAGCTGGGAGTTTGCATGTTCTCTTCATATCTCTGTGGGTTTCCCGATTTCCCCACAGTCCAAAAATATGGATTTAAGGTGAATTGGATGCTCTTAATTGCCCCTATGTAGTATGTGTTGGTGAGTGTGTGCCCAGTGATGGATTTGCGCCCTGTCCTGGGTGTATTTGCGCAGAAAAAATTCCCCCTGGATGGGCATGGCGAACCGCCCACTACCCTATTCCCTAATATAGGATTAAGTGGAAGAGATGAGATGAGTCTGTGAGTGTCATGCTTTTCTTGTACCATGTGGACATTCGTCCTATTGCATTACATGTTTTGGCATTTGCAAAGTTATTTTTTGCATGTATTTCGTGGATGTTGATCAAAACGATGAGGAATCTAGAAATAATGCTCACATGGACATACCATTATGATGGAAAATCGCTTACTCATGCAGTTTAAATAGTCTGAACAGTCCAGTAACTAACTGCAGTAATGAGGATACCAATGAGAGCAGCCTCACCTGTGAGAGGTAACATTCAGTATCCATTCATTCATTCCACCTGAGATAGCCTCGCCATTCAAGTCTTCCTCCCTGGAGGCGATGCATTCAGGTCTACCTGTTCTTCTCTAAGCCAGACAAATTCATCCCCGCTGTCTGAGCACAAACAGGTACATTCATCTAGCCTCCCATTGACAGGGTAAAGGGGGCAAGTGCTAATACCAGAGCAGGCTCAAGGGAGTCACAGTCTGGACAGACTCTCCCCATCCGCACACCATCCGCTTTCATAGACACGTAATCAGAGAGGGTAGCAGAGTGAGATGAGGAGGACTTGGTGTCTGTTGTGAGATCTTCCCTGTGAGGCCTCAGGTAGAATAGATCAGGACAGACAGCCGGCAGCAGGGGTCCCTGTGGGACTCAAGGACACTAAAGAGAATCTGGGCCAAATCAGCGATGGAACAGGAAAGACAGAGAGACATCCATAAATGTGTTGTGTCCCATAGCAGGAGTGAGCGGAGCAATTTATTTCACCAGCTCTGTTTTTAAAAGTAGAGAAATGCTGGCTTTGATTAGAAAGCCTGGCAGCTGGACTTCCAAAATATGCTAGGCCTCATTTGACAAAGCCCTGGCCTGCATTCAAGAAGGATAAAAGAAGTGGCTGGGGCAGGGCAACAGCAGCCTTATTTACACATGCCTCTGCTCGCCGGTTTAATCTCGCTGTCTCATCTGCCACTATTTTGATTCGATGCTTCTAAACATCGAGCACTCCAGTTAGCTTTGGCCCATCATGAAAACAAAAACCACCACGTTGCTTGATGTGTGACTGGGTTTGGAGATTGAGGGATATGAAAACTTCGACTGATTTAAAGATTGGATAGGAAACGGATAAATTCGCAGTTATTCAGGGTCAAAGAGTGAACCTTTATCGCTTCTCTAAATGCCTTTAAATTAAAACCAGTTTAAATCAGGTGTCGGCTCGGAGCACGGGAACATCCTGACTTCTTTCATTTGCATGCTCAATCGTGCTGATTTTAAGGAACTTGAACAATTGCTGCACCTCTCATTAATAGTTCAAGGATTGTCTTAAAATATAAGTGTCAATAAATAATAAATGTATTCAAATCAACTAAAATAAATGTTATATACAAATACATTTTATTTTAACAAATACCTGTTATAAAAAAAAAAAAAAAAAAAAGGGGGGGGGGGGGCGCAGCTTCGAATAACAATCAGGTTTGACGAACTTACAGTATAGTTGGTTTTCTCCATGGCTTCTGACTTGTGGTGTTCTCATTTGTAAGTCGCTTTGGATAAAAGCGTCTGCTGAATGACTAAATGTAAATGTAAATGTATATAAAAATATGTGAATAGTTCATTCATTCATTATCTCCCGCTTTATCCTATATTATGGTCGCGGTGGGGTTCCCCATGCCCATCCAGGGGAGAACGTCTCGGGCGCTGGGCAGATACACCCAGGACAGGGTGCCAATCCATCGCTGGGCACACACTCACTCACACAGACACACTCTATATGGGGCAATTTTGAGAATTCAATTGACTTGATCCATGTTTTTGGACTGTGGGAGGAAACTGGAGAACCCGAAGGAAACCTACGCGGACACGGGGAGAACATGGAAACTCCACCCAGATGGGGATTCGAACCGGGAATCCCTAGTGCTGAGAGGAGAACATGCTAACCACTAAGCCACCGTGCCGCCCTATGTGAATAGTATTAGAGAAAAAAGATTAATTAGGTAATATATTCATTTATAACACTAGTTTTTTTTTATATTTAATTTAATAAATTTTTGTGATGTGCCTAAAGTAAAGTATTCATTCATTCATTCATTCATTCATTATCTTCCGCTTTATCCTCTATTAGGGTCGCGGTGGGGTTCCCCATGCCCATCCAGGGGAGAACGTTTCGGGCGCTGGGCAGATAGACCCAGGACAGGGCGCCAATCCATCGCTGTAAAGTAAAGTATAAAGTATAATATACATCCAAAGAGAGCAACAGATTCTAAAATCACTCATAAGATAATTGTGTCTTTTGTCTGTCTGTCTCATAATGAGTATAATAAATAAAATAAATAAATAAAAAAATAAATTAAATAAATAAGAATATCTTTTTTTATGTAAATGCAAAATCTAATTAAAGAACTCAATAAAATAGACAAATCAAAATAAAAACTTCCACCTGCCAAATGTGATCAGGTACACGATGAGTGAACTGAACTGTGTGGATGTCTCCGGCTCCCTGTGTTTGTTGTTTTATGTAACGATTGGACTGAATCAGTTTAACGCTGAAATAATCACAGGCTTGTACGTTTTCAGCATGCTGGAGAGTTAATGGCATTTTTCATATTTTGCTGCCAATCTGGGTTCCTTCCGTATGATGTTGTGCCCTTCTGTACCTGCAGTCATGGATCCTGCATGGCGTTGGGCCCATGCATATTTGTTTGTTCAGGTCTGAGCTTGGCAGACGTCAGTCCCTTCGAGATTAGGTTGGTAATCAGTGATGCTGAGGGTGCTGGAAGAGTGAAATCTCATTGCAAGATCGCTATGAGAACCTGTCTGCACTCTCTTGCTCGCTCGGCGGGATGTTGCAACTCCAGCATCTCACAGTCCTTATCACCCTGAGTCAGATTGCAGAATTTGATATGTATCTGTAAAATGTTCGGAAATGAATCTCAAAAAAAAAACAACAAAAAAAAAAAAAGAAAAACCCCGGCCATGTTCCTCCTTCTCCTCTGCAGCAGGCTGATCGTTCGCAAGCTCGCTATTTGAATAGAATATTTGTCAAGATGAACATCTATCCATTTACCGAGTGATTACGAGTGTGCTCATGTCAACTCGATAACCATAGTAAACAGAGTCGGTTGCACTTGTGCATTTGTGGCTATGTACCAGTTTGGCTGTAAAGCATCAGATGATTACTATCAACGAGATGATATCTGAGTTTTCCAGCCTAAACGTTGTTGGTGATAACGCCATGTGCTCATCAGCTTGCAACGCTGGCTGAACGCAGAACCCGGAGATGGACGTTATCCAAGTAACCAAGTTGGGTGTTTTTTTTTTTTTTTTTTTTTTAAAAACTCTATCAGTGGAAAATCTAACATGATAGAAGTGAATAACAAAGAGTACGAGGAAAAAAAAAAAAGATGGCACCAGGCGTTATGGTTCAACAGAAGGTGGTTTAAAGTACGTTTAAGTGCTCACCAACCCGACCTCAAATGTTGATAAAAATCTCGAGCTCTTAAATGATCGTTGTTGACTTGGAATCATATCTTTCACAAATTTTTTATTTTGTGTACATATTTTGTGTACAAGTGAAAGGTCTTATTTCCTTATTATAAAGTCTACTTACTTCTTCTAGGACCCTTTTAGAAAGTTTTATAAATGTTTATAAACGTTTAGAACATCAGGTACTGTGTAAATTGTGATAATGACTAAAATACTTCTATCTTCTATCGATACACAGTATATCAACTCTAAATTCTGTGTGTGCGTGTGTGTGTGGGTGTGTGTTGCTTTGATTGCCACATCGAGGGGCAATCATCTCGAGGGGTTTTATTTTAGCGATATTTAGCGAGCACGCCTCGCGTATTGATGTCAGTGTGTCTTTGCTATTGTGATGATGTGATTCGTGAGTGTGTTTTGGGCGTCACATGCAATAGGCCAACCAGCATGTCACTTGCTGCATCCATTAAGAGCCTGGTGCAGTCTGACTTTGGCGGATTGCTATTTAAACGGTGCAGTGCGACCCATTACACCTTACATTGCTTGCAGCATATGCCATCACACACCCAGGACAGTATATACAATATACAATAAATAATGTAGCATTTGTTTACACGTAGCTGTTAGATATAGTCCGTCTTTCCCCGGAAAAGGGCGGCTACGTGGAGGAATTGCGTACGACCGCTTGCGCCTAGTGAGCGCTTCCCGGGTACCGACCACGCGGGGAATAATGCGTGCGTCGGTCCACGGAACGCTCCCACGAATACGACCTGGTTGAACGCGGAAGGAGAGCCCATGAGACACCGGGATAAAATCCAAACTCGAAATTTATTAAAAATTGGTGACGGGACACCAACGAAAAGTGTGGAACAGAACAAACAAACTAACGTTGGGTATGATAACCACAAACAAAGACGTGCGCCGACTTGAAGGAAAACGGAAACTAAATAATAAACCAACTAATCACGTGCACAAAACAAACCAATCACCCAGCTAAGACAATTAAGAACCCAAACGAGGGACAGGTGCCCCAGGCACCTGTGATAGTAGCAATGTGTCATGACTCTTAAAGCACCTCGTAAATTAGAGGATCCAGCGATGTAAAATAGAAAAATAGACACGTAGAGAAATACCCACATATGTGAATATTTTAAATTCATGCATACCGTGCACCGCAGTGTCAACTCATTTTTGTTAAAACGATTTAACCGACATTGTGCAACCTGCCCCTGTTCGGAGTGGATTACAAGAATTTCACAGTCACTTTGGAGAACTACTATGACCACACAAATACAAACTCATTGAGAATGCTGTGTTTCAGTTGAGCCACCCTTGCAAAGTCATAGTGAATATCCACTCTGAATGTCAGGGCCGAGTCAAAGCCAAAAGGGCATTTCAGTGGGACCCCACTCACGGCGCACTGCAGAACCAGGCATCACAGTACAGGCAGTGCTCGAGGGCACGGTTAACATAACTAACTTTAATTTGCCGTGGAACGGGCTGTAGGAAAGAAGAGGAAAAAAAAAAACCTTTACATAACCATGGTGGGTGCACGCCAACGACAAACAAAGGGAAGCAAGCTCATCTTACTGGCCGTCTCCCACCCGTGGTATGCACAAGGACAGCCACGAGTACGCCTGCCCCTGGGTCAACTCGTGATGACATCATCAGTCACCGAGGTCATGGCATGAGTGTGTGCACTCCAGAGAGTCCACACTGGACCTCGCTGTAATTGGAGAGAGAGAGAGAGAGAGAGGTAGCGAGAGCGAGTAAGACAAAGAAAAGTACAGGGCTTTTGATTAGTTTCCTTGGCAGGAGAACAAAACCGTAAAGAATGCAGGCGAGATGGGAAAACGAGAGATCAAGGGGAAAAAAGAGAGCGAGGGGGAATGACAGACTTGCTGAGTAAGACTGTATGGCTTGGTCAACTTCCCTCATTCTAATAGTTTAATGAAGCTGCCTCCTTCCCAAATGCAGTCAGATTTCCAGGCAATAACCAATCGCCTGGCAAAATAGTCAATCATCAATAAATTGCCAACGATCATTTATTTTTTTATGAATGTGTACAAGATGGCTACTTTAAAAACCTACTAATGGCGTGCAGAATAATATATAGTATCGACCGTACTTTGTAAAATGTCATGTCCGTTTCTCTCATAGTGGTTCTCTGTGTCGTGTTCTATTAAGAGCCTTTAATTCAATGGCCAGCGCATGCATGAACAAATAAATCATTTCAGACACTTCATATATTTTTATTCTTTATTCGATTTCAGACCAATTTTTTTTTTTTTTCTTGGTTCTTGGACCATGAAGTCAGTGAGACTAGTGTTAGAGTTACGCTGCATGGTTTCCTGTTATGACTTTCTCCTGGTTCAGTGTAATATTTTTGGTGAGGAGGCAGAGAACGCTTCAGTGCCCGGCTCTAAGACATGCTACACTGTTTTGACTGTGAAACCCTGGTAGCTTAATAGTCATCTCTTTTTAGCACTCATGATTAAATTAGTGGATGGTCAGCGACAGAATCAAATGAAGTGGTCATGGTTCAGATTTAGAGTGCAAGTCAAACAAGCCATTTGGAATCATGGGATTCGGCACAGGCCACATCTATCCCACACACGTGCCAGTGTCAGATCCATTTCACAGCATGTTGTCAGACTTTTCTCTGTGTGTGTGTGTGTGTGTGTGTGTGTGTGTGTGTGTGTGTGTGCCGGCCAGTGGACAGTGATGGCTGTGACACTGGGTAAACATTAGGGCACAAACTCACACCCTTCCTCTGATTAACAGTATTGGACATGACAGCGCAGTTAGGCTCATGAGAGGCAGAGGCACTCGGTAAAAAAGGCCTACTCTGTTCTCAGTCTGCTCGTCTTCCTCCTCCAATCTTTATATAAATCTATGAAAACGTGCCTCTATATTTAGTCTTTTGATACTTAGATACATAGAAATGTTCATTTTAACAAATAAACCAAACGCAATAAATAAAAATGGCACATTACAATGCTATTAGAATTATTTAAAAAAAATATTTTGTGTATGTACGAAGAGCATGTAAATTGTTTTGTTAAGAACAATTGTTATCTTTAATAATGTTTACTACTGAATTTCTCATTTAAACATCGTTAGTCATCTTAATGCCATTTCAGCCACGTAAATTGCTAAACAGTGTAAACGCAGCCCTACCACCAGCAGGGGCAGAGGTTTGCACAATAAGAGGTGTCTGCTTGGACTCCACTTCCCAGTTCTCCTTGTTGGTAACTATGGATGTGATGTTTACCTCCAATCCTGCAGGTGGCAATAATTAGCACTAGGAATAGTCTTCTGAAGGCACTCCATTCCGCAGCGTTCCACAGTATGATTAGGTTAATGGCCACCACCTGTGGAATAAGTTTATATTGGGAGCCAGATGCAACCGGTTGTCATTCCTGTGTAGAGGCTGGGTGGTGGATGAGGGTGGGCTCGGTTGGATGAACTGAAAGAAAGTGATGATGGTCTTCTAGTTCAAATGGAGATGGTGAGAAGATGTGCAGCTTCAGTTAAAGAATGCTGATGAGCATTTTGTAACCTTAAAAGTGGAAATGCTGTATATATTTAATCATATGTACATTACATTTACATTTGGTCATTTTTTTTTTATCCAAAGCGACTTACAAGGTGAGAACAGGGTTAAACACAACAACCCTGGAGCAATGAGGGTTAAGGGTCTTGCTCAAGGACCCACATTAGTAACTTCAGGGGACCTGGGATTTGAACCCACAACCTTCAGATTGATAGCCCAACACCCTGTCCACTGAGCTACCACTGCCCATATGTGTTTTAACAATGTCTGTTCAGTGATTTATTCATTCATTCATTCATTATCTTCTGCTTTATCCTCTATTAGGGTCACGGTGGGGTTCCCCATGCCCATCCAGGGGAGAACGTTTCGGGCGCTGGGCAGATAGACCCAGGACAGGGCGCCAATCTTTCACAGGGCACACACTCACTCACACAAACACACTCTATTTGGGGCTAGTTGGAGAACTCAATTGACTTGATCCATGTTTTTGGACTGTGGGAGGAAACCCACGGGGAGAACATGGAAACACCACCCAGATGGGGATTCGAACCGGGAATCCCTAGTGCTGAGAGGAGAACGTGCTAAACCACTAAGCCACCGTGCCGCCCCTGTTCAGTGATTTATTTGGATCTTAATCCCCCACTTTGACTGCACCAGCTTCTCTATTCACTTTAATGATTGTTATAATTCAAAACATGGCATCAAACAATGGATCTGAGTTCCGTACCTGGTTCCAGGCCAAAGCTGACCCGTCACTGTTGTGTATACTTTGTTTAACCCGAAAAACGATCCTGCACCTTTACATTACATGATGCACGGTACGCTCAAGGAGGATGAGTCTTGGTCCTCCCAAGGTTTCTTCCTTAAATAACAACATAAGGGAGTTTTTTTTTTTTTTTTCCTTGCCACTGTCGCTTCGGCTCGCTCTTTGGGGGTTTAAAGGCTTTTCATTCTGTAAAGCTGCTTTGTGACAATGTACTGTTGTAAAAAGCGCTCTATAAATAAATAACTTGAACTTGCTTCTGTAGTAATCTCATTAAAAATACTGGTTTCATGGAAAATGCTGCGATGCATTGTTACTATAACACTAAATAAAGTTCGTATGTTCAGTTTGTTACGGAGTTAATTTTACGAAACGTATTGCTTACGCAAAAGAGCGACAAAAGAGAAGAATGTTTGGATTGCGACGGCCGTGTTGAACCTGCCTGCAGATTGTTCCATCTCCTTAGCATCGAGGCCCCACACACACACTGCACATCTCAGACACACACACACACACACACACGCACAGATACACACACCGCCATGGCTCAGGTCATGTGTCATCTGCATTAATACTCCATTGTGTGGTAGGAGGGAGTTTGGCTGGAAACTTTTCTTGTCATGTGACTCCAGTCAGCACCCCAAGCCCTCTGCCCCCACTGTCGTCGAAGCCCCCCCCTCCTGCTGGCGCCTACATGGTTTGTAAGGGGCTGCCATAGGCCATCATGTGAGCTAGGCGCCATTTGCCCAAGTCACAAAAGCCAAGACGCGCACACACACACACACACACAGAAAGCGAGACAGATCAATCTCCCTTATTCATATCATGTACAAATTAACTGGCATGTGGCCTGGTCAGCTTTCATCACACTCGAATCAAAGGCCGGTGCTAATCGCAACAATACACGGCATTATGCGCTTCACATGACAGGTCTGTGTGTATGTTTATACGCTGGCCTGTCACACCGCACCACATTTCTCTTTTCGCCGCCGTTTTGGTCGGCGAGACACTCAATACCGGTTGTAATTTAGTTCGGGACGTTTTGTATCGACTCTAATGGTGGGATTATTAAAACGAAATGAGTGAAGCGGCACCACGCGTGTAGTCTCCGGTCCCCCGTCCCGCTCGTCCTCTCTCATCCACCCACCTCTTGTTCCTTGTTTGGCAGTCAGCCAGCGAGTGTAACCGAAGCCGATCCTGGTTCTGCCCTTCCTAGAAAATTTAGGAAGCCATTAGCAACATCAAATCATTATTCTAGGACAGAGGGTGAAAAAGAGAGAGAGAGAGAGAGAGAGAGAGAGAGAGAGAGAGATCAGGTTTCTGTGTTTTCATGCATCCACTCCATTACAGTAATGTGCTGGGGCCCATTTAACTAATGCAGAAAAGCACACTGATACCCATAATAAACAGCATTACACAGTAAATTAGACCCTGCAATGGCACAAACAAAATGCGTTCTCTCTCTCTCCTCTCTCGCTCGCTCACTCACTCACTCATTCACCCACTCACTCGCTCAGTATTTCAACAAAGAGACCTTTAAAGTATAAGCGTCAGTTATATATATATATATATATATATATATATATATATATATATATATATATATATATACTGTATATATATATGCCCAGTGATGGATTGGCGCCCTGTCCTGGGTCTATCTGCCCAGCGCCCGAGACGTTCTCCCCTGGATGGGCATGGGGAACCCCACCGCGACCCTAATAGAGGATAAAGCGGGAGATAATGAATGAATGAATATATATATATATATATATATATATATATATATATATATATATATATATATATATACTATTATGGGCTGTGTATAGATTGTATAATGACAAAGGGGCAAACAGACCAAAAGAATTTTAGCTGATCATTTAACAAAGTTATGGAATTTCTTATATAAATATTATATAAACTTTGAATAAGAAAAAAATGAGTAACACAAATAAGGCGAAATATTAAACATGTTTTAATTAGTCCTGCGAATCAAACTAAAGCGACGTCATATTTAATATGCTTCATATTTAATCGACAGCTTCGGTTTTGTGCCAGCTTTGATTCTTTTGCTTAAATATGTCGTTATAATTCATAATCCTTTGTTCCTTTAATAGTGCCATTCAGCCCAGGTGCATCAAAACTAGTTCTATAATACTACCGCCACCATGTTTTACAGATTGCATGTGGTTCTTATGCTGTAATGTTACTGGTTCTGGGATCATCTATATGGATGTAGTAAATTTTCCCTGCGCTGGGTAAATGGATACAGAATTATCATGATCACATTAAATTACATTTCTTTTAAACAATTCATTCCTACCTCAGAATTGGACGTGCACAATGTCAGCATCGACCGTTTCTCATAAAAACAATGTGGAAACTGAATCCCCCCCCCCAAAAAAAAAAAAAATAAATAAATAAATCAGAATCAAAAACTACTTTTCCTCTTTTACATTTACATTAGAAAGACAACTATTTTTGACAACAAATAGAGACGTCGCATCGAACCTGGTAGCTTAACTCACTCTTTTACACCCTCTTGCTTCTCCTCTGCTCACCCTTACCCCGATGTTAATCCAGTTTAAATGTAAACAGGCTTGGGTCTTCATTCCACACTTAAACCGTATCAAATGTATCAAAGCCCTAGCTCAGTGGCGTCCTAGGCTACAGCGGGGTCACACTGCGGCTACACAGGGCCACACACCCAACTCAATTAGCCTAAGAGCCAGGCAGTCTGTCTGTCCAACACTCCTGGCGTGTGCGTGTGCGTGTGTGTGTGCGTGTGTGTGTGTGTGTGTGTGTGTGTGTGTGTGTGTGTGTGAACGTATGTGCAGAGAGGGCTCATAGGGCTCAGCGCTTATAATTGTGTGTGAACAAACGTATGTTCCACTGTGTATGTTTGCCTGTATTAGGTTAATAGGTCAGGGCACGGTAAGAGGAGCAGGATCGTCTCAGAACTCTGTGTGTGTGTGTGTGTGTGTGTGTGTGTGTGTGTGTGTGTGTGTGTGTGTTTGTGGGACAAAAGCCTTATGTTAACAGTAAGCCTTAGAGCAGCCTATGGTTGGATTATGAAACACATATATGGCTAAGGTTGCTGGTCGGTCAGCACACAGTACATCCACTCACACACATCCAGCCTGGACGTTTTATGTGTGTATTAAGCATGCAGGATAAATGATAACAGATCTTCACAGCTTTAGGAAAGTGCTAAAGTGATCCTAATGAATGTGGTTTTTAAGCCAGTCAAAAGCCCTTAGGCAAACTGATTTAACAAACAACAGCAGAACCGCGGATTTGTTAAATACATTACATCCAGACTATAGAGCCTTTATTGATGTTGCACATCATGCTGTAGTCAGGCATCTAAAGCCACTGGGAAACAAAAATGCCTTTTTTTTTTTCTATTTATTTTTTTTTTTACTGTAATTAGGAATCAGGATTTTGAGTTTTTTGGAATGAAAACATCATTTTGTTATTAATTTGTAATAATTCACTAATATAAACTAAGTTAAAGATGTGATAAAAATATGTATGATTATTTATATTGCATCATACACGTCCTTGATGTTGTTCCTCAGTGGTGTTCTTTAAAGAAAACACATAAAACACTTTTTTATTCTGATTAAGGTAAAAAAAAACATCTCTGATGTGTGACCCGAACTAAACCAATAGGGAAACAATACAAATAGAGCAAATTTAAAACCATTGATTTTCACCAGAAGTATTCAACCAACAAAATTTGATTACAAAGGTATGCTGGAAAATGTTTAAACAATTTTACACAGTGAATGATGTTAAGTTTATCAACAGGAGAACACAAAATGGTATAAGGACACTAGAGGACCTAGTAGGCCATTTCCCATCTCCAAATTATGGAAGTGGTATTGTCATGGTTCCGCATGGCTTGTCTTAACTGATGAAACAGTCTGGATAATTAGGGAAAGTATTAATTAATTTAAATATCAAGTCATATTTTTGTAAATAAGACTTAATGAATTGAAGGCCAAAAAGCAAAATTATTCTAGCCCCAAACCCTTATTTTCATCTGGCCCACTTGCCACATGGACCGATGGACTGATGGACTGACGGCACTTGGTCTGCTCCCGGTTGTGGGAGATGAGCTTCATATGGCTTAAAAATGTACGATCTACTGTTATTAATTACATTATTCCACTATTTGTTTATGTCGCAAATCATTTGTAATACATATATTCTCAAGAGAACCTGCTTATATGAAAGTAATATTATATTATATTATATTAAAGTATATCATATGAATATAAGGGAGTGGTGGTAACATTGACTGAAGATTGTGCATAAGGGACTGTTTTTACACTTACACCATTAAATAAATCATTCTTTAAGATAAGGATCTAAGAATGGACAGCCACTGGATTTAATTACACCACAGTGTGGGAATTGACCATTCTTGTGCGTCCCATTGCATGTTCCCACTGATCGCATCTAACCTGATAGGCATCATTTCGAATTCCCTACAGAACCATTCAGATCTCAGATCATTTCGGAAGCAACGGGTTATTGGCCTCAACGTTTTGGTGATTTCTAATACACTGATATTTAAGGGCCCCGTAAAAAACATAAAAAATATTGTCAAATTTGCAAATAACTACAGAACACCAACCAAACAAAATCAACACTTCAGTGGTCCATTGCTGTTTAGTCCTAAAGTGTCGGTGTACAGCAGGTCCCGCACGAGTCAATGCCGTTGAGTTGCACGTCACGCCTCATGATCGCCGGAAGGATTCTGAAACGTCAGCGTGCGACGTACAGTTACACACGGTATCATAGAATGTTTGCTTGCCACTGTGTTTAAAATTAAAGGGTTTTCTTCAGGCCTCTTTTGCGCAAACTCTGTGTAACTAAGGGTTTCTGAGAGTTACAGAATAAACTCTTTACAGGTACACTACATACACATCCCTTCTGCACTGGACACATGAGGATTAAAAGCCGAGTGAATCAGTCAGTTGACTTTAGGCTTAATTTGTATTAAAGGATAAACAAAATGTGAATTCAGACAAACAAAAGTCGTTTTAAATCCTGTGTCCATATGTAAACCTATTTCAAACATGACCAGAAATGACATGTGCACACAAGAATGACTCTGAGAGTTCACATACCTTCCCTAAAAAAGACTGACATATGAAATATAATGCAATTAAGTGGAAGTCAGATATTTTAAAGGTCAAACCAAATGGTATTAGTGACTAATACACTCTTTAGTCAAAACGACTGGACACACCTAGGAATTAAAAATCTGTTACACATTACAAAAATGTTTAAGACATTTAACAGCAATAGTTTGGAAAAGGTTCTTCACACTACCCTGCACTGAGCATGTGGTTTAACAGGTTCAAGGTCCAGAAAGTCTGTAAATCTGGAATGAATATATCTCAGATGAATTGGAAAGCTTTGAAAAAAAAAAAAACCCCAGAAACCTGAAAACTGATGCAAAAGAATCTAATAATGGACCATAATGCTAAAAACTGGAGAGAACGTAAGTGGAGTTTAATTGTATTCTGTTAATCGTTCTTTAAAGTATTGCCCGATCCTAAACTGATCACCGCCCCCTCGGTGTGGGAATGGGCCGTTTCAGTGCATCCCATCCCAAAACCCATTTCCAATGATCGCCGCTCCTAATCTGATAACCATCACCTTTAAACTCTCCAGAGAATTTTCACATCGCAAATCATTCGTAAAGCAACTGGTTATTGGTCCATACATATGGGATTGCGCCAGCGAGGCTCTTTGGAATTCCCATGTGTCCTCTTGTCATGCAAAGGTGATTTCTATTGAACCCGGCCGATTTAAGAGCCCAATCACACTGCGTTCACTCGCACACATAAACGTGCACATATACAGACAACAAACGTCTGTGACCCTTCGAGTCCCCAAGCTCATTATTCTTATTAGAGCACAATATGTGTGAATATGCTCTTGATATGGGAAGATGGCTTATCTAATTCCTCACAACCTACACATGACACAGACACAGCCACAGACCCCCCACAGCCAAGCCAAGCCCTGGATATTCTCACAACCTTTATTTACAACAGGTTAGTCCTCCTAGTTATTAAATTCATGCGGGACCTTATTCCAATGAATGATTAATGCCACATTATTTATTATACGGGGCGGCACGGTGGCCTAGTGGTTAGCACGTTCACCTCTCAGCGCTAGGGATTCCCGGTTCGAATCCCCATCTGGGTGGAGTTTCCATGTTCTCCCCGTGTCCTCGTGGGTTTGCTCCGGGTTCTCCGGTTTCCTCCCACAGTCCAAAAACATGGATCAAGTTAATTGAGTTCTCTAAATTGCCCCATATAGAGTGTGTTTGAGTGTGTACCCAGCGATGGATTGGCGCCCTGTCCTGGGTGTGTCTGCCCAGCGCCCGAGACGTTCTCCCCTGGATGGGCATGGGGAACCCCACCGCGACCCTAATAGAGGATAAAGCGGGAGATAATGAATGAGGATGAATGAATATTTATTATACTTTGTAGATACATATATCTTTCCGTTAATGTGGCAACAGGTTTTGATAGGTGATAAATAATTATGTGGTCTATTTTGCCTACTGTACTTACACACAGAGGGATTTGTCCTCCACATTTATCTAATCGATGCAGTAAAACACACACATATACACATACTAAGTGAAGTGAGCACACATGCCCAGAGTGGGGAGCAGCCCTGTACAAGGCACCCGGGGAGCAATTGCCCAAGGGCATTTCAGCCATAGTACTTATTGGGACCGGGAATCAAACCGGGGACCTTCAGGTCACAAGTTGGTTGTGATGTCTGTACTCTACTTACAGTGACCCTCAGATTAACTGGAATTTTAGTACCAGATAGCAAAACTATTCTGGCCCATATTTGGCCCACATGCCGCATGGATTGACGGAACTTTCAGCTGCAAGATCAGCCAGAGTTAAAAAGCACAGCGAAACCTCTACCAGATGTGTTTGGAACATGTGGGCCACCGATTGTTCACAGGACGCTAGCAGTGCCATACATCTGCCAAATATGGACCAGAGATATTTTGGGACATGTGGGCCGTATTAATGTTTTCACACAAGGGCCAATTTTGGTACTTTAAAGTGGACCAGCAGAAACACATCTCTGCCACACAGAGCCCACATCTGTATGGTATCTGGAATATCTAGCCAGTAATATTTTCTAGAAATATATATATATATATATATATATATATATATATATATATATATATATATATATATATATATATATATATATATATAGGAATAGAGACTGGAGGTATGGGTGTGTCAGTGTGTGTATGCTGACTCACTGTAACTGATTAAATAAGTCAGGTATTTCTGCTCTAATCGTCCCTGTGCCCTGTCAATAATGGGCAGATTTAATTGCACTGGTTAATTAATAATTGCGTTTATCACAGGGACATCAGATGCTGGGACAGGAGAAAGCCTTGTCAATGTAATTGGGAGGTTTGATTAAGCGCCAGAGGAGAGAGAGGAAGCTTTTAGCTAGCAAGGTTATCAGCTTCCCTGCACTGTCTGTCATTTACCGCCACTGCTCTTTTTTTTTATCTGTCCATCTTCCTCCTTTTATCCATTCACCTGCCTTCTCTGTCTCCCTCCCGATTTCTGTGGCTGTCCGTCCAGATTTCTGTCTTAATCTACATGCTTCGTACAGTTCGGCCTTCTTCTTACATCTCTATTGGTTTTCACAAAGATGACCAAAGTCTGATTAAGCTCTTGTCCTGCGACAAAAATAAATCCGTCCACGGGCAGAAACAAGGACGAGCATGTGCGCCAGAGTCGGGACAGATCAGTGCCGCCTGTTTGCTTCAGTCTAAACAGGTAGCAATTGAGATTGATCTATTGATGCTTATTGGCTCGGCCAGAAATACTAACACAATTACCTTCATCCCAACTCATTCCTGCTGTGCGTCCATCTTCATCAACACAAAGCCTGGGGGGACACCGTGACTTTTACATAAACACACATAGACCCGTTCACTCCCGCTCTCCACCTCGCCATTCTTTTCCTTTTTTTTTTTTTTTCCCAAAATCCTGCAATCTCTTTATCTCCCCCTTTCTCTGTCCTGACCTGCTGACCTCTTCCCCTCCGCCCCCACTCCATGGCTCTCTTTGGGGAATTGCAGTAACGGTAAATGCCCCTATGCGTTACCAGTGAGCAGGAGTCCGTTACCAGGCTTGATGTATTGCCAGGTATATGTTTAGAATTTCCTCCATCCCACCAGTCGCGTCGCTCAGCGTTGGCTTAATGCAGATCCCAGCGTTTTCAGGATATCGAGCGACTCCATGTGAACACGCCAAACTTGTGGTCAACTGTAAGTCAATGTGTTCTGACAGTATGGGAGTTCATGAGTTGTGACATTATGTTTAGACTACATCTGACATGAAGGCGGAACCCAGAGGAGTGCAGTTGGTTCGAATGTTCACTTCGAGTTTTCTTAAATCGTTTGTAGCGTTTTAAAGACTTCATCGTTGAAGCTCTTGATTTTACATTCGAAGAAGTCATCAGAATGTGTGTGTGATGACTTCAAACAGACATGTTCGAGGCCTTAGGCTGGCCTTTTCTGCGTCTGTTAGTGAATAACGTGATTCAATTAAAAAATAAGAAGGAGTCGAGAGTCTGCTCACGAGCCTATCCCTGAATGCATGACCATAGCGACTGTTAGGCTTTTAAAATGTCACCGACTGGATTCCAAACAAAGGGTATTTCAGGCTTTCACTCTGGAAAATGTCTGCTTTTAATTGTATTGTGAAAGTATTTCAGCA
>JAFMOC010000096.1:902500-955000 GCA_019802505.1 Corydoras sp. C115 | reverse complement strand
TATATTGGCATTCAATATACCACAACTAGAACAGTGCATTCTAGTCCAGTCCATGCTCTGAATATAATAATAATAATAATAATATATATATATATATATATAAATTAAATCAATTATTATATATCACAGCACAGAAAGATTTAGCTTTGTGTTAAAGTGCAATATAATAAAAGTCATTTTTAATAAACATTATCAACAATATTTTTTATATATATATATATATATATATATATATATATATATATATATATATATATATATATATATATATATATATATGTGTGTGTGTGTGTGTGTGTGTGTGTGTGTGTGTGTGTGTTCAGTGTTGGATGAAAAGAATCTTCACATAGAACTCTAAAGAAATCAGACATCTGGAAAATTTGTAAAATGGTTAAGATATTGTTAACCATTTTACTAAATGCTGTAACAAATTTACAGCATTTAGATTTTCTTATACATTTCATATAACGGTGAATAAATGGTCTGCATTCTAGCCTTCTGCCATAGAAGACCCCCTTTTTCAAGGCAGACCTAACCAAGCATGCCACAACGACAATTGGCTGTGTCTGATGGGTCGGAGGCTGGGATGGGAATTCACTAACGGCTGCTGTCCCTCGCTGCACGTTCAATACCTCCCACAGAACTCTATTTCTGCAATGGAGCAAAGAAGTACTTGGCCTTCCACGTAAGACAGAGAGCTGCTGCCGTCCTCGGATAATAGTTGGAGGTGCAGGATTGGAGCATGATAAGTGGGTGCATGACGAAAGCTGGTGATGAAATCAACATTAAAGAGTTCATTCATTCATTATCTCCCGCTTTATCCTCTAGTAGGGTCGCGGTGGGGTTCCTCATGCCCATCCAGGGGAGAACGTTTCGGGCGCTGGGCAGATAGACCCAGGACAGGGCGCCAATCCATCGCTGGGCACACACTAACTCACACTCTATATAGGGCAATTTGGAGAATTCAATTGACTTGATCCATGTTTTTGGACTGTGGGAGGAAACCGGAGAACCCGGAAGAAACCCACGCAAACACGGGGAGAACATGGAAACTCCACCCAGATGGGGATTCGAACCGGGAATCCCTAGCGCTGAGAGCCCACATTAAAGAGTTTCAAGTTAAAATGGATCAGTGTGATGTGAATAATCCTGGATATCAGTCTGTTTACAAATCAGCAGCACACCCTGCAAAATCCCATATCTGATGGTTTTATGCTGTAGTGTTGGGAGTGAGGTGCTTGTGCCAGTACCTGCCCCCTTGTTGCCGTGTATTCAGACAGACACGACCGGGGTTGCTTCCTGAGCGGCGAAATCACATTACATCATTAAATCATTAAAAAACAACTCCACGTTAAAGTACCTCCACTGATAACTTCCATTCCCACTCAATATGAGAGAGGAAGAGCAAGCGAGATATGGGCATGGAGAAAAAGGGGACCGAGAGGCTGGAGGCTACACCGGGAGCTTCTCCATTTTCTAATAAACTCCAGCAATCGGATCATTTGTGCTTTAAATGGGGGACTTGATGGCAACAGCCTGCATTAGCCACTGGTGCTTTCCAAATCCGATTAGCTACAGACAGTGACAGTTTCCAGCCAAAGCAGCAGGTATCACACACACACACACACACACACACACACACAAATACAAGTGTGTGTTCACTGACAAGCCCCAGAGGCACCTCAATCTGTCTCTTTCCTCTCAGTGTCCATTTCTGCCTCATGCACGCACAGATGCGCCACACGCCGCGCATACACTCAGAGGACCTCTTTGCTGGTGTTTGTAGCGCTAATTGAATTGTCTAAAGCAGATGTCATTATTGCTGAGCATTTAAGCACTTGATGTTTCCAAGTTGTTTGACAGTAATTTAAGCTTATTAGCAGCTTTGCTAAAGGCCAAAGGCCACGATATTGTGTGTGGTGGTGGTGGTGGTGGGGGGGTGACAGCTGAGCTCCGACGCGTTTCCCGAGGAGAGGAGAGACTCCCGTTCGTGTAAGGTAATTGAAAATCAGCGTCAAAATCTGTCGAACGGGACAAAACACAACATCAACTATCGACTCAGATGAACGCAGAGATATTTCGAATGATATTTCTCATTCAGACGTCAGCCTCACGCCCATTCCCCTATAAAGATCCATCCTTTTGGAGCCGAACCGGGGGTTTCTGATCGTTTCGAAAGCATTATAATAAGAACTCGCACGGGGTTCGGAGGACGGCTGTGTAAAACCTCCTGCTAAAAATTCATTAAAGCTTTGTATCCTAAAATGTATCCCAAAAAAACAGCTAATCCAATAAAAGTATCCAATAAAAAATGGAATACTCTATTGGTTCCTAAATCTATGTATGTTGTGATCTGTGACTGCGGTGTGTGTTAAACATGTCTCAGTACCAGCAGTCTGTTAGTATGAGGACGATGGATGCATACTCACCTGTTGTGTCAATTGTGAGGCCATTAGAGTAGAAAGAGAGTACACAGTGGGCGTAACGGAACCTCCGGGCCTTATCACACACACACAGGAGGAGGTGGACTGCACTCAGCACATTAAAATAGCCCCGCAAATCAAATCAGGGCACCTGTAAAAGCCCCTAACATAACCTAGATAGAGACAGAATGAGTGTCTCTGGTTACAAGTTAACTACCTTTTAAAACGCGAGTCTCTTTTTCATGGCTAAAAGAGATCAGACTGGCTGATAACCACGAGCGCTGTACTGCAGGATATCATTAAATGAATTTCCATGAGTGAGGAATTAATGCAGATAGTTATCGGGTAAAAGGTGTCTGAGTATCAAAGCTCCAGGAATATTATGCTAACAGGCAGATCCTATTTCGTGTTTACACTACATTTTGTGTCTTAACATATTTTTCCATGTCCATACTTAACATTTCTATTTTGCCAATGTATACCTTGGCTTAGTGGTTAGTACGTTCTCCTCTCAGCGCTAGGGATTCCCGGTTCGAATCCCCATCTGGGTGGAGTTTCCATGTTCTCCCCGTGTCCGCGTGGGTTTCCTCCGGGTTCTCCGGTTTCCTCCCACAGTCCAAAAACATGGATCAAGTCAACTGAATTCTCAAAAAATTGCCCCATATAGTGTGTGTGTGTGTGCGTGTCTGTGTGAGTGAGTGTGTGCCCAGCGATGGATTGGCGCCCTGTCCTGGGTCTATTTGCCCAGCGCCCGAGACGTTCTCCCCTGGATAGGCATGGGGAACCCCACCGCGACCCTAATAGAGGATAAAGCGGGAGATAATGAATGAATGAATATACCTTTTGAAGCGGGCGGCACGGTGGCTTAGTGGTTAGTACGTTCTCCTCTCAGCACTAGGGATTCCCGGTTCGAATCCCCATCTGGGTGGAATTTCCATGTTCTCCCCGTGTCCGCGTGGGTTTCCTCCGGGTTCTCCGGTTTCCTCCCACAGTCCAAAAACATGGATCAAGTCAATTGAGTTCTCCAAATTGCCCCATATAGAGTGTGTGTGTCTGTGTGAGTGAGTGTGTGCCCAGTGATGGATTGGCACCCTGTCCTGGGTGTGTCTGCCCAGCGCCCGAGACGTTCTCCCCTGGATGGGCATGGGGAACCCCCATCCACCCTAATATAGGATAAAGAGGAAGATAATGGATGGAAGGATATACCTTTTGAAGCTGCAGATTAATGTGCATACTCTAAATTGTCTGTGTGTGTGAGCGAGTGAACAAGTGAACAAGTGAATGCCCAGCTATAGATTGTGATACACCCTGTCCTGAGTGCATCACGTGTATCTGCCCAGCGCCCGAAACAATTTCCCCTGGATGGGCACGGGGAACCCTCGCAACCTTAATAGAGAATTAAGGATGGATGGACTTTTAAGTCTGGATCCTCATAACACAGACCTAAAGATCTAAAGAGCAAAATGTGCAATATTAGGTGTGTCCACAGATATAAGTTATAAACAATCAAATATAAATGTGCCTGCTGAGTTTGGTCTGGCTGCACCATTTTTAAAGTAATTATTATTCATTCATTCATTATCTCCCGCTTTATCCTGTATTAGGGTCGCGGTGGGGTTCCCCATGCCCATCCAGGGGAGAACATCTCGGGCGCTGGGCAGATAGACCCAGGACAGGGCGCCAATCCATCGCTGGGCACACACTCACTCACACAGACACACTCTATATGGGGCAATTTTGAGAATTCAATTGACTTGATCCATGTTTTTGGACTGTGGGAGGAAACCGGAGAACCCGGAGGAAACCCACGCAGACATGGAAACTCCACCCAGATGGGGATTCGAACCGGGAATCCCTAGCACTGAGAGGCGAACGTGCTAAACCACTAAGCCACCGTGCCGCCCAAGTAATTATTAATAATTAATAATTAAATGGGAAATCACACCATCATGCATTACTATAAATTTACTAGCTGTTTAAAAAAAAGCCATCAGTAGGAGGGTAGCTGACTCTCTTTTCCAGTTTTGCTCTTTTGACCTATTTGCCCAGGCTGGGGTGTGGTATTTCTCCCGCCCTGTGGGGGGCAGTGATTTAGAGTTAAATTATAATTCAATGAACTCCATTTCCCAGTGTCCCACACACTGTTTGGTGGCCATCATTACCTGCATTACCTGCATTAGAGAAGTTGTTCTCTGTTGCACTGATGTAGATGTGAATGGATTAATAATGAAAATTAATCCTTTAATAAATAAAAGCAATGGAATGAAATGATCTGGAGTGTGGATTATCATGAGCAAGTGTTCTAAAGGGAACCTGCAGATGAAGTATTCTAATAAAAGGTAAGAAGTGAGCTTAACAAGAACATATTATAAGAAGAAACTCAGAGAGAAAGTTAAAGGCGTGCACAGAGAGGCTTTGTGCCTCGGCTAATAAAGAAGATTTAGTTAAAGTGCTTCATGTGGAGCTTTTAAGAGAGAAAGCTGCACTGCGCCAGACAAGCCTTAAGGCCAGGGCATGTTAATTATGCACTGCAAACACATCAGCACATCCACAGATTACTTAAGAGGGCTTTGTGTTCTAATTGATATGTTTTACAAGAACTGCTTGTCCTCATACCTTCCTTTTGCTTCTTGTTTTTATTTACACTGCAGAGTGTTCCGTGGACATGGGGAGGAGTTAGGAGGCTTAAAGTGGTACTCCAAAAGACTATGGCATGTACTGAAGGTGTGGGTTGTGATCTCAACCCTCTGTGTTTACATCTGTGAACAATGGATGATGACCGCAGACCTCAGTACAGTACAGTACAGACACCCGTTCGCATGTACAGCACGTCACAGATACTCTCTCATTCAGGAATGGGGGTGCGTCAGGGCAGGACAAGGTGGTCAAGGTTTATAATTTATTCCTTTGTTGTTTTTAATGTTTGTTTGCCTTTGTCGTTGTCGTATTTTAAACCGTGTGAATTGTAGAGATTCTAAACAGTTACTCTTCCTGGCTGTAAATGTCTTCGTTAGATTTCATTCAGTTACTATGTGCACAAAATTTGCGATTTGTAAGTACTTTGTGTTCAAGAGAATTAGCGCATACGATAACGATGGGGCAATCTGGCCGACAGTTGCCCAAGGCTTATATTTCATGAAGACTAGATACATCTGGCGTGTGGTGGGTAAGGCTCAAGGTCAAGCTGGATCGAGCTCCCCCAGATAAGGGATGGAATGGCGCGTTCACCCTCCAGTAGAACTCCTTTGACAAGTCGTTTCAGAACAAGCAGAACGAGGGATGGTCTTTCAATAAATAGAGTCCACAACTGGACTTCGGAGCTCTGTCATGGTGGGACCGGTGTGGTGCTGAGATCAGAGTCGGATCGCGATCTTGGGCTTGTCTTGGACGAACACGCGTCCAAGACGTGTTTGTCGTAAATAAACCGCTTGGTTCGAATAACTCTGAACTCATCTGTACTGTGCTTTTTGACGCCTTCAAAATTGGTTCATCGGGGGAATTTCAGATTTCCTAACAACAGCCCTGACACTGTTGCATAGAATTTTTGTGAATGTTTTGCTCTTGCAATTTTCTTTTAAAAAAAAGGACAATGAGTATGTTCTGTATGTTCTGCTCGCATTCAGTACAAGTCACTGACTCTGGCCTACAGAACCATTTCTGGATCTTGCCCCTCCTACCTTCACTCTATCTTTTCAAAATACACTCCGACTCGTTCACTTTGCTCCAGTGATGATCGCCCCCTGGTGGTTCCACCTCACCGAGGAGCTGATTCTCACTCCGTGGCGTTCACCACTGCAACATGGTGGAACGTTCTTCCCAACTCTGTCCGTAAGGCGGAATCACTGAACAGTTTTAAGACACTACTGAAGACGCATCTCTTTAACAAATGCCTGTTGTAGTTAAAAAAATAAAATAAAATAAATTTAAAAAAGGGGGGGGGGCCGCAGCATCGAATAACAATCAGGTTTGATGAATTTACAGTATAGTTGGTTTTCTCCATGGCTTCTGACTTGTAATGTTCTCATTTGTAAGTCGCTTTGGATAAAAAGCGTCTACTAAATGTAAATGTAAATGTTGCACACATAGCAAAACTTCTGACGTATAGAACGAGAGTACGAACCCGAAATCATTATTTGTGACTCTTTTTCCTCTTTCTCTTGCAAAACTACTCTTCTCCTCTGTATAAATATCTCCATCTCGCTCATTAGCATACGTCAGACTCAGTGTGGCGCAGTAATCTGGCACAGGCGCGAGAGGAAAGGAGATGCAAAAATGTACGAGATTAACACTGACCTTATGAATCGAATGCACAACTATTAAATGTGCAAATAGCATTAAGTTTTTTTCTTTTTTTTCATAAACACTTGATGCACATACAGAGTCCACCTTGATGCTGCGTCCTGAGCCCTCGCTTGTTTTATCCGTCCTATTTTTCTCAACGTATTTTCTCCTCTGATCTTTACTATGATGAGATGAGATGGAAGGAATTGCATAGTGTGTGTGTGTGTGTGTGTGTGTGTGTGTGTGTGTGTGTGTGTGTGTGTGTGTGTGTGTGTGTTGTGTGTGTCGTTAAACCCCAGGGCGATTATTCTGTCAGGAGTGTGTCTTTGCTGCAGTCCCTCCTGCCAGAAGGCAGCACTAAATCCACGATGATCAGCCCAAAGAGGAGATATTAGTATTCACAAACTCCCATCCTCACATAGTACGGCTGGAGATCTCTCCGTCTCATCTTATCCACTACAGCTCTCTCTCTCTCTCTCTCTCTCTCTCTCTCTCTCACACACACACACACACACACACAGAGTTTAAGCCTGTGAGCATGGTTAGCAGATTCTTCCCTCAGTCATGCCTCATCACTATGATTTTAATGTTGCCCAACGTTCAGTGTGTGCTTGCATGTGTCTGTAAATTCAGACTTATGTAAGCATTAAACTGCCTTAAGTATCTGACATACTGTGACAATCTCACTTACCCTCATCTCATAAACCGGCCCAGCGTTGCATAGGGCAGCAGAACTGACAGATAAATCACTGTGCAATACTTATATTTTAAATATTAGAGCCTAAATCCTGGCAGGCCCACAGCATTGTATTCAGTATTCTATTATTATTATTTCCATTTTAGCACATTTGCTAATGTTCAGGTATTTGCAACGCATTTAAGGCCAATCATATTCAACACTTGCTATTTGTGCTGTCCTACAAAGGTTTCCTTAAATTTCACAATCTACTGTTTGTGCTGTAGCTTTTAAAAAGACCTAAACTCATGACTCATCTTCACTTATGAAATACCTAACCTTTAATGAAGGCTCTGTTTGTACCATCATCTGTCTGCGACATTATGGAATTAAAAAAAAAAAAAAAAGGTGTTAACATGAATGGGACAGTCATAGGTTGTGGTGAATGAAACAGCCTTACGATCTGAGGTCCTCGGTTCGATTTCTGGTCCCTCCAGGTACCATGAAGTGAAATGCCCTTGGTTAAGGCACCTAACTCCAATTGCTCCTCTGGTGGCGCCATGTACAGGGATGCCCACCGCACCGGGCATGTGTGTTCACTTTACTCCGTGTGTGTGTGTGTGTGTGTGTGTGTTTTACTGCAAGGATGGGTTAAATGTGGAGGACAAATTCCTCTGTGTGTACAAACATTCATTCATTCATTCATTATCTCCCGCTTTATCCTCTATTAGGGTCGCGGTGGGGTTCCCCATGCCCATCCAGGGGAGAACGTCTCGGGCGCTGGGCAGATAGACCCAGGACAGGGCGCCAATCCATCGCTGGGCACACACTCACTCACACAGACACTCTACATGGGGCAATTTTGAGAACTCAATTGACTTGATCCATGTTTTTGGACTGTGGGAGGAAACCGGAGAACCCGGAGGAAACCCACGCAGACATGGGGAGAACATGGAAACTCCACCCAGATGGGGATTCGAACCGGGAATCCCTAGCGCTGAGAGGAGAACGTGCCAAACCACTAAGCCACTAAGCCATAGTAGGCAAAATAGATCACTATCACTTTATGTTTAGGTTTATTAGGATTTCTTGTTTCGCCTCTGTTGCAGTTTTAAGTATGAAACTCACCCGTCTTCATAAAGTCTGAATGAAAACATTTTTTTAAATTTATTTATTGTTATTATTTTTTAATCAAATGGTTAGATACAAAAGGACAGACTTTTAAATAGTGCTAGACATGCAAAGAGAGGAAGATAGGTGTAATGAAGCAAGCTGCTGCTGGATAATAGTCTTAAAAAACGCTTGTGATCATGTTGGGTGCTGCTAATACAGCCACTAATGCAATATCCAGATGCTATTAATAGTTTCTACACAAATCTTATGAAAGGTTTAGAGTTTTATATTGTAAGACAGACTTACAATAACCTTCTGACCCGAGATGGTCAGTACTCCCATCAGATTTGCGAAGTGTTTACTACATGTGTCACAATTCTCTATCACTGTTTCCTAATCAGGAAACAGCCGAGTGTCTCACTTGGCATGCACCGATGTCCAGGCTTAATTTATCAGGGGTTAGCAGAGGAACTTCGTGCAGACACACTACAACGTGGATGTGAGTTTATAACTTGGTAGAGATGGATGCAGATAGCAACCACTGCACTTCCTTATATTATTTTTTTCAAACGGTGTCACTGTAATAAGTCATGCAAGACCTTTACGCATTTACTCTCTGTAGGTTTGCCATCATCACAGTTCCTTAAAGCAATCAGTAAAATCTGCAGCTTGGTAGATAAAATAAAACATACTATTTCCTGGCAGAGGTTAGAGGACGGTCACTAGACCTTACACCCTTAGAGTGAAATTTCTATTTACATTTATTCTGAAAACCAACGAGAAGTGTTTTTCATTGCAGGGGTAATAATGGCATTTCAGCTGACAGCTTTTGAGGTGTCAAAGAACCTGTTTGAAAAGTGTTTATTATGTGGATACGAGACATCAACATTAAGACAGACTATAAAGACTACATTGCATGCCAACCACATGCTCGTATATTGAAGCTAAAATACAGCTGTGTAAAATTGTATTAAATAAAGGTATAATCGTTTAAATATATATGAAGCTCAAAGGGGTATTAAAGCCAAATCTGGAGCTTACAGGGAGAAAGTCTGGGACACACCCTGGACATGTTGTCAGTCCATTACAGGGCAGACATACTGTATGACACACACACACACACACAAATGGCTACAGGGAAAACATTGCCAATTCACGTTTTGGGCTGTGAATCTGAATGTTGGGGGTTTAAACCCTGAGTTTACCAGTTTCTAGTTTGGGCTCTTGAGCAGGACCCTTAGCCTATGCTCCAAGAATGCTGGATGTCTCATGGCTGACCCCATGTGCTGACCCCAAACATGAAGTTACCTGTAAGTTCCTGCGAAATGAGGTAAATGATGTGATGTTGCCACGCCCCTGAGGCAATGAGGGATAAGGGGCATTGCTCAAGAGCCCACTTTGGCAACTTGGTTGATTTGAGGTTGAACTCCTAAACTTATGACAGTTCAACACCCACATCTCCATCGCCACATGGGGACATGTAAATTCCTACATCATGTGTTTTAAGACTCTATACTCATCCATGCTGCAGAAATACCGAGCTGGTGTTAATTGTTATTTTATTGACAGAACTATGAAAAGAGCGAGAGGGGTGGGAAAGGGTAACTTATCTTCCTTCATCACAGACCTCCCAGTTTAAAGACACTCTGACTTCTTTCCTGTTTTGGTTTGATACTCATCCTCAACCCCTCTGGTCTATTAACTCATCCCACTCCCTACTATAAAACGCTTACAGTTTTACTACTTTGACATCAGGACAGAGAAGCACACTGTTGTAAATCCTTGTAGTAAAAGGACTAGAATTTATTTTTGACGAGCTTTGCTTGTTTTCATTGCTTGTCACAGTTTATCTCTCTCAGGTGGGCTTGGGGGAGGACGAGCATCCCTGTTCAGTTTAGGGCCGAAGGGGGGGGGGGGGGATTTGCTTAAAAAACCAAGCGTCAGGTGAGGATGTGTAGCTTGTATGGTTAAAAAAAAACAACGCATCTCCATCTGCATGACATCCATCGCAATTCAGTGTCTGTACAACACCAGCTGGTCTCGTTCGACTTAATGACGTACAGATGATGTTATGTTGTGGTCATCTTCTTAAAAAAGGACCAGATCTCTGGTTAAAGCTAGTATTACTTCACAAAAACTGACACCGATACGGAATTGTCCAAGCCACTGAGGGTGAATCAATGCACTCGGTCCAGTCCAAGCTGAGATAAATAGGAGGGCTGCATCTTAAAGGACATCTGGTGTACTATAGTGCTTTGTTCAATTTGTAGCTTTATTATATTTTAATTACTTCATAATATGTACGTCATGCTTTCTGTTTAACTATGTTCCACTGCGTCCTTTTTTTTATCATTCATTCATTCATTCATTATCTCCCGCTTTGTCCTCTATTCTGGTCGCGGTGGGGTTCCCTATGCCCATCCAGGGGAGAACGTCTCAGGCGCTGGGAAGATAGACCCAGGACAGGGCGCCAATCCATCGCTGGGCACACACTCACTCACACAGACACACTCTATATGGGGCAATTTGGAGAATTCAATTGACTTGATCCATGTTTTTGGACTGTGGGAGGAAACCGGAGAACCCGGAGGAAACCCACGCAGACACTGGGAGAACATGGAAACTCCACCCAGATGGGGATTCGAACCGGGAATCCCTAGTGTTGAGAGGCGAACGTGCTAATCACTAAGCCACCGTGCCGCCCCCTTTTTTTTAAGCACTCTTAATTTTTTTTTGCTTGACACTGTTTTCCGAAAAGGAGCCTTCCTGACTTCATACACTCCAATCTTTAGCATTTATTAAGCCTGAGGTTCAGAATCTACAGCTTTATTTTAGTTTTTTTATTTTGGATGTTGTTATTTATCCATAAATTGGATCTCAATATTGATAAACCATATGTTGGAGAATGGCTGTGGTGCATGAGGTAATTTTGCGGAAACCTTTATCCTAATTGACCTACCCTAGCTGGCATCACATCTTGATAAAGGTCATAGCACCTTTGGAGCAATTAATGTTAAGGGCTTACATTGGTAAATTTGGTGGACGTTGAGTTTGAACCCCCAACCCCCATAACCAAGCAACATAATTGTAAATATTAAATAGCCTGCTGCTCTTACAGATACAACGCTTTCAATACAATGCAATGCATGTATTCATAGATCATCATTAATACCCTCTGCTGCACTTGCACTCTTTATTTTCTCGTCATTTCTGTATTTTCATGCAGACAGACAGAACCCGTCACTGTACGAGGCCCACCTGAGGGAGCGCTCAGGCACGTGGCCTTACCACATTCCTCATCAGGCTGATCATGACTCTCCCTTAGGAATTGGAGAGCGCTTAGGGCCTACTCCCTCCAGAACTCGTAAAGGCATGCCTGGGTGGTCAGGGAGACCTTTTTTTTCCTCCCTCTCTCTCACTTCATTCTCCTTCATTCTCCCATCACCTCACTACAATCCATCACCCATCCATGGCAGTGAGGAGTGCTTTGTTTGCCTTAAATCAGCAACCCAGTGCTGGGCCATGCCGAGTCGAGACGTCACCCACCCACCCACCCACCCACCCACGCACGGACACAGCAAGGCATAACCATCATAACTCCATTACGCTCCATAATTCGTGTGGATTTACGGCATGGATCCACTAAATACTTCTACCTATGCATGTGCCTGAATGAAGATATCATCCTCATCTGTGCCCTTTCTGAATAACTCCATATCTCATTTCACAGCGCATTGCATACAGAGTCCCATAATAATCCCTGTTGAAGTGGAGATTTAGCTATATCACCAGGTCTTTTATTTTCAGTCTGAATTCCTAAAATGCAGTATATTATCATTTCAGCACTGGTCTGTCGGAGCAGCCGTTGGCTTCAGGATGGACTCTGCGAGCTGTCAGTGCCTTACCTTTTATTACATAGAACCATGTGGTACCTTTGTAGAAATGGTCAGTACTGTATTTATAGGATTGTGAAAAGGGCCGGAACTGGTGGAGCTTAATTGTGGTGGATTGAGTGAATTCAGTAATTGTCCTGTTTTACTATTTAGGTTTTGGTTTGAAGTGATGAGCCTCATCCAGAAACCTCCATGAAATACATTCCATAGTGGTTTAACTCTAGAATGGTTGTGTGTAACTTAAAAATATAGTGTGTGTGCGTGCGCCCATCGAACTTTTTAGGTACAGTTTGTGATTGGTCTCTCTCTTTTTGGCGTCTCTCTGTTTTCAATTAAATTACACATCACTTTTACACATAGAGGTGCTACCCCTTAATACCACCTTACCTAAAATGAGCAGATATTAAAAGCCCGCCTCTGTCTCATGGCGCTTCTCACTCACGCCCACGTTCACGCCAAACTAATTCTGATTCTGTGTAAACCAGTTTGATCCTCCAGAAAAATACACAGACGTGGAGGCAGACAGGCTTCAGACATGGTGACACAGACATGCCTGTGTCCCAGACAAATTAGTAGGCGAGCATGGCGCACCTCGCCATTCTGCAGTTCTCACAGGGTTGAACTGTGGGAATTGCGCTGCCACTTCCTGGCCCTGTGGGCCTTGGCCAATCCCCATCAGATAAGGTCTATCTTTTAGCCAATCAGGGTCTGGCAAGATGAGGTAGCACCAAGAAAATGAGGGGGAGGAAAAACCCCGCTACCATTTTTGATCTCGATCGCCCCGGTTTCCCACCAACAACAGTTGTTTGCTGGACAAGGTAGTTTTTGTTTTCGGCGTAATTACCAACTCTTTTCATCTGGGCGCCTGTTCCTCAGCGACCTGTGACCTTCAGGGTTGGAGCGCAGGATATCCCACTCCTCTCGTCCCCATAATGTGGCCTTCAGAGCGCATGAAGGGAGGCATTGAGGCCGTGGATGGCAAGAGGAGGCCTATCGTTCCATCAGAGCGGCTGACAAGCCCGACACCCCCGGCACAGGCTGCAGAACCAGATCAAAGAGCCTCCAAGCTCAAAGAAAGCACCGCCGCATGCCGCTCACTCACCCTTCCCGGAGAGTAGCTCAGGATCTCCCTCTTTAACACACAGACACATACACACACACACCTTGGCCTCCTGCATTCATCATAGCTTAAAATAGCTCATAGCAGGACATTGGAATGGTCTATCTAACCTGCAGTTGCCCTGCATTTAGCTTTCAGAAATGGACAAAGTGCACGCTGGATTACAGGCTGAAATATCGGGAGGAACCAAGGATGTGAAAGAATAACATTCCATGTACCTCACTGCTAACTGAACTTCTATGAGGCATTTTAATCAATTTGCCGTAAATTGATTTAGAAGTTATTATTATTCCATGTGTTTCCACTAAGAGGGAAATAGTCTTTAAGAGGAAAATAGATTTTTCAGTATTATAACAATAATTAAGCAGTTATAGTATTCAAGGATTCAAGGATTTTTATTGTCACATCACCTAGTACCGGGGTACTGGTGAGTGAAAAACTTACGAGCAAGCGCCCACAACTGTGCAAAAAAAAGCAATATTTACAAATATAAGAAAGAAAATATACAATAAATTTGAAATACATTTAAAATATAAAGAAAATTAAATATAAAATATGAGAAGGGTATGGAAGAGGGTGTATGTGAGAGTGTATGTGGGTGCTGTGCAGTAAAGTGCAATTATTATTATTATTATTATTATTATTATTATTATTATTATTATTATTATTATTATTATATATTATTTATTAATTATATATATTTTTTGTAGCAGAACTTTTTCCTTGTCCAATTAATCAAATATGTTTTTCCTTACATTTTGTCAATGTGTGTAGTTTTGCTCCAGATTTTTAGTTTCTTGATTTTGCATTAATTCATGTTTTTTGTTTTTTAATTTTTCAATGAATGGATTATTGGCCAGAGCTGAGAGTGTTGCTTTATATTCTTTATTTATTTATTATTTTTTAAAGGGCTTCTGTAGCCCCCAGGTGGGGACATGGAGCGAGTGGAGCTGTAGGAGAGTGATGACAGGCTGGAGAAAGCTGGGGATTTAGGGAGCATGCAGACGAGCAAGGAAGCCCCCAACTCGGGTCACCTGGCAATGTGCAGGCCAGCCTTCAGATTAGGATCTGAAAGAGGGAGATAACGAGTTTATTGCCCCCTGGACTGGCTCGTGGAGCCAAAGGAAGGCATGGTGGTGGTGGTGGGTGTGGGTGTGGGTGTGTGTGTGTGTGTGTGTGTATGCATACGTGTGTGCGTTTGTTTAAACCTGTGGAGGAAGATGCAAGGCTTCTTTACAACAGAATTGTAAAAGCAGCATGGTTAGAATACCAGTCATTAACATCGAAAGGACATCCATCAAAGGAGGCCTGAAGCCAACACATTAACACAACAGCACACGCACCACCATAAACCTAAGTACCAATTTACTGACAAGTTACTGACATTTACAGTTTACAGTGGCACCTTTGTAGTTGGCCTGTAATGTATGTGGCATCCAGCTTCTTTTAGATGTTTTAATTCACAATATAGAACATGATTCTAAAAAACGTAAATTAAATATAGATGCAAATCAAGTAGGTCCGTTATAAGGATAATAATTAAAACAAACATTCTAAACAAAAATATTAAGGCTTATTTATATTATATTATATTATATTATATTATATTATATTATATTATATTATTATTAGATACATTGTGTTATATAAGCTTATTTTATATTAGATTTTAATATCATACAGTAATATTTATTGGATTCATAAATTAATGTAAAAACAAATAATAATAATAATACAGCTTTAATGTTTTTAAATGCTTAGCATACTTTTTAATATACGGTTTACAAACTAGGGATAAAATAAACTAATAATAATAATTAATAAATAATAAAATGTATTATATAAACATAATATAAAGGTAGTAATAATAATAATAATACTATAACTTAGAATTAAATATGTCTTCTGTAGCTTACTGACATATATAGTACATTTAAACCTGGCAAAAAATACACTGTTTACGCAGACACACACACACACACACACACACACACACACACACACACACACACACACACAGACAATACAGCAAGCAGTGCAGCTACAGATCAATAACCGCTGTCATAGTGCCACTGTTTCCAGTCAAAGAATTAACAAACAAGCAGGCAGCGCTGAGCAAACTCATCAGCATTAAAAAGGCCACAGAATATTGAGACAATAGGCCAAATAGTGACATTACACACCCGCATGGGCACGCGAGCAGGGTGCAGGCTGCAGGCCGAGGGTTTTACGACGCGGCACGTGAGCGGCTCTCACTCAGCTGTGTTTGCGCAGTGAGAGAAGGAGGCTGAAGAAAAGCGACTGGAGCTATGAAAAGAGCAGCAGCCACTAAGCTGCCCTCCAGAGAGAGAGTGCGAGGGCGAGGGAGAGAGAGGGAGAGAAAGAGATGGAGAAAGAGAGGGAGAGGCGGAGTGTCTAACAATGACCTCAGCACTGCAGGTGCAGCAGGCCGGGAGTGTGGCTCGTTCAACTCCTCTTTTTATGTGATAATAGAGCTGGGACTGTCGTCTCCCCTCCCCCCCCCCTTCACACCCGACACTAAACAAGCCACTATGTGAGCCGGGGCATGTGTTTAACCGCTGCATGTGCATGTGTGTTTACAATCCGGACGGGTCTGCTTAGTAAGCGGTGACATGCTGGACTCGGGCAAACACAGGGTCTATACTTCATTAGCACCTCTATACTGCACATCACAGCGATTAATCTAGATTCTGTTTGACCGGTGCTACTTAGTACATGACAAATTGGGATTTATCTCGCAGACCCAGTCTATAAAAATGTATTTTTTATGTTTACGTATTACCAGTGACAACATATGCAGTATTAATCCAGTGATTGTCAATTTTGTGTGTAGGTTTAGTTTGGAATTATTATAAAACAGAATGAGGACACTTTTAAACTTGAACTGTTGACACATGGGAGTAAAAGTTCATGTGTTATTATCAGTAAGATCCGAATTCACACTAAAACTACTAGAGAAAGACTTTTGCAGTGCGAGAGGTGCTCACACATGACTTTTAACTCACACGTCAGTAATAGGAGTTAAAAACATTTGCTAAAAATATGTCATTTTAAGATACTAAAAATTTTAAAACTTAAATATAATAAGCATGGCACGTGGTGTAGTGGTATAGTGGTCAGCCCGTCCGCCCGTCCGCCCGTCCACCTCTTAGCACTGAGGATCCGGGTTCGAATCCCAATCTCGGTGGAGTTCCCATGTTTTCCCAATGTCTGCATAGGTTTCATTCAGGTTCTCTGGTTTCCTCCCACCGTCCAAAAACTTGTGTGTGTGTGCGCCCAGCAATGAATCCATTCATTCATTCATTATCTCCCGCTTTGTCCTCTGCTAGGGTCGCGGTGGGGTTCCCCATGCCCATCCAGTGGAGAACGTCTCGGGCGCTGGGCAGATAGACCCAGGACAGGGCGCCAATCCATCGCTGGGCACACACTCACTCACACAAACACACTCTATATGGGGAAATTTGGAGAACTCAATTGACTTGATCCATGTTTTTGGACTGTGGGAGGAAACCGGAGAACCCGGAGGAAACCCACGCGGACACGGGGAGAACATGGAAACTCCACCCAGATGGGGATTCGAACCGGGAATCCCTAGTGCTGAGAGGCGAACGTGCTGACCACTAAGCCACCGTGCCGCCCGCAATGAATCCAGCAATGGATTATAATGGATCTGCCATGGGAACTAGTTAAAGTAATCAACATTAAATAAAACTGTTATATATAAATAAAATATTATATCAACAGGGCGGCACGGTGGCTTAGTGGTTAGCACGTTCGCCTCTCAGCGCCGGTTCGAATCCCCATCTGGGTGGAGTTTCCATGTTCTCCCCGTCAATTGAATTCCCAAAATTGCCCCATATAGAGTGTGTCTGTGTGAGTGAGTGTGTGCCCAGCGATGGATTGGCGCCCTGTCCTGGGTGTATCTGCCCAGCGCCCGAGACGCTCTCCCCTGGATGGGCATGGGGAACCCCACCACGACCCTAATAGAGGATAAAGCGGGAGATAATGAATGAAAGGATTATATCAACATTATGAACCACAAACGTCACAGTATAGGACCAACATGTTGGGTGTGGATGCTTAATGGTTCGGGTGAGGGACCAACGTGGGTCTTTGAGCATGACCCTTAACCCCTCTTTGCTCCAGGGATGTTGTATAGTTGTAAGGTTCATGTCTGATCCTGTACTCCCCGGCCATCAAACTGAGATAGTTGTTAGTCAACCATCTCAGTTCGGAAAAATGCATCTGCAGGAGTAATCTACAGAAATAAAGATATTAACATTAAACTCATTGACGTTAGTTCTGCAGTACAGTCAAAATGACATGGTGGTTCCATCGTGCTGAACATTGTTTTGATGTCTCTTTCCATATCGCCTCTGGTCTCGTATCTCTGGGATCCTCAAAATGCTTACATATCGTTCGCCTTCTCATTTCCACACTTTTCCTTTTTTTTATTGGGCTCCACATATTCGTCCCTAATTAAACCGCCATGCTAAGTGTTTCTGCAGCAGAACTACTTATCAGCTCATCTGTGTAATAAGATCTTTCGCTGGCTTATAGATTTCAAACGTATTTTCATACTTTCAATTCATGCCATGTGCGCCGCCATTCATTAGTACACAAATCTACACTGTGTGTGTGTGTGTGTGTGTGTGTGTGTGTGTGTGTGTTTGAGTATTTGACAGAATGAAAGCTGGTGATGTATCAATTAATTTCCTGACTGAACACGGTTGGCTTAATTAGCTCTGACACACACCAAAATAGAAAAGAACATTGTGTGCAAAATGGACTTCAGCAAAATGGATCCTCTAATCGTAAAATGGATGATGGGTGGGCCTCTGCATGTCACTCCTCCTCCATAAGTTCCTTTTCTCATTCTCTCACACTGTCTCGCTTGACTAATCTATCAGAGACAATATTAAAAAAAAAAATGCACATTTTTAGCCGCCATTCATCAAAAGGTTGAGTTTCTGCAAAGCTTTAATTTTTCCGTCCCCCGTCCTGAGTTCTCCAAGTCCACTGCTGAAACAATCTGATCAGGTTCTATTGTATAGACACACACACACACACACACACACACACACACACAAGCTCATTTGATTTCAGTCTGAATACACCGTCTGCTCATAATAAACCAACAGCTCCATGAAAAATAATAACACACAGCCGCGTGGAACATGTTTTTGACGCTGCAGATGCCTTTGAGTCAACTGTGTACACAGTTTAATCAAAATGTCAGCTGAGCATGTCAGTGATGGATACCTTTTTTGTCACCACAAAGAAACGGCAAATAAAAGAGGTGATCGTATATTAATAAAGAAAAAAAGAGAGCACACTCTACATATCTCTGTCAAGACGTTTTCTCTCCTCCCTCCATCTAATGAAAGGAGGAATGAAAGGAGTGAGAGATGTCACTGTTGCCTCCCAACACAGACGATGAGCAGAATCCCATCTGAAAAGATTTTTCTTTGCCTCCCCTCTGAGCTCGAGAAAGAGGAGAGCTGAATAATAATAACAGCATTTCCACCCTCAATAAATCCACAATGTAAGGCGTTCAGGAACCAGAGACACACACAGGTTCAACCTGGAAGCGGGTGCAGCAGAACTCTACTGCCTCCCAATGGTCACGCTTCATGAAGAGCGTTCAGGGGACAGAAGTGGGATGAGAAAGAAAACACAGAGTCAGTCCAGGTTTTTAAAATGTCAAAGAAATCAGTGCAATAACAGGATGATGTACTTAATGCGGCCTCACACCCACTTTTTAAAAAATTAATTGAATAAATTCTATTTTTGCTTCAGATGAAAAAAAAAAATCTTTTTCTAAAACTGAAACATGCTTTTTTATTCTCTCTTTTATTCACTGAGTGTAAATCTGTGTTTAAAAGGACATTCGGTCATCATGGAACGAAGGTAGTTTACTTAAAAAAAATTTTTTTGTTTGTTTTGTAAGTTTACTGTTGCTATTTTTACAACAGAACGTTGGCTCAAAGTACCTGAAGCCCTGAAGGGGGGGGGGGTGGGGGGGGGCAGCATCAACAGTGTAGGACACCCATGTACAGATTGTGCAATTGTAAGTTTTCAAAAATCAGACTGCAACACCTCCAGTAAACATCTGGCTATTTCTCTTCAGGAACATTTACAGATGTGGTCACAAGGGCAATTTAGTCTCTAATTTAATCTCTAATTTACATATTTAATCTCTAATTTACATATGGCCATATCTTTGGCCTTAGTATACATTTAGAATTAACTAATGCTGGCTGGGTACCGGCAACTTTTGTCATTTTGTATGTTTTTTTTTCGTTTTATATATTTTTTACAATGTTTCTTTCAGTACTTTATCAGTTTCTTTTGGCTTGACGATGGTTTCTTAAATCCTCATATCTTCATAGTGTACTGTTTTCTATATAGTATTTATGTAGTAATAACGTGGGCCACTCTGCCGTGTCCAACAGGTCACATGTCCATCACTGCTGTTTGTTACAGAGGATGTGGTGCCACACTGAGCCCTTTAAACTGCGAGACATCAGCATTATGAAGCCATTAGTCAGATCAAAGTCCTGAAATGTGTGACTCCTTAATTGGAGATCCACCCTCAACTGCTGACCCCTGCCATTAGCACAAATGTCACTTGGTATGATGTCATAAGTGCTGGGAAAGTCAGAAACGTTTTAGTCCTACCTTACAATTTACACATCTGCCTTAGAAATAAATAAAGAGGAGTTGTGTAGCTGGTTTGCTTATCAGAGTGACTGATCTGAGACCTGTCTCATTGATCATAAGTGAAGTGAAGTGAGAGTGCAGTCATTGTTCATGCAACTGGGATCTGGTGTAACGTCACGGATGCACAACGCTGAGAGAAAAGTACATTGTGTGAATTTATTACGTATTGTAGTTGGGTTTTTTTTTTTTTTTTTCTCTCTCTCTCTCTCTCTCTCTCTCTCTCTGTCTGTTTTCCATTTTCTTTCCCAACATTAAGGGTTATTAACTTTAAACAGGGAGCACAGAAACCAATGCAACTTTACATCACTTCGTCACTGTGCTTGGCAAATGCACACGTAAATACACATGCACGTACACTCAATCACACGCATTACAGCGATAAGCATATCATAAACAGTTCGAGCACGACGGAAGGAACGGCCGAAAAGACCACGTCGGAGAGGAAAGGCAAAAGAAAAAAGGAGATGAGGAAGTGAAGAATTGTTTGGGAAGGGGGGGGGGTGATTTAATGTGAGCAATTTGAACATTACACAGTGAGTGGGAGAGGGAACGAGGGAACGTAAAGCTGCAAAGAGGAAAGGAAACTTCAAAATGTTCTTTGAGGAGAATGAGATCACAGGCTGCAATTATATAATTCTTGTCAAGTGATGGCAGCGATAGCCTGAGAGGAATGTGTGCAGCGGGATTCGGCCTCAACCGCCGCCATCATCATGAACCCCCCACAATAAGTTTCGGAGGTTGTCCAGAGGTCGAACGCTAAAAAAGAAGCGAAGAATCACGGGTGATGAATGCAAACCTCAGATCACCACTTAATCATGTGCTGTCATATCAGTTCGTCTCATTGATCCACTGCATGTTGTTTTGGAAAGAGCAGGAAGGAACCAAGATGTCCGTCAGGATTTAAAATGAGGCTTTCAGAGGTTCAGATGAACAAGGTGTGTAGTAAAGTCAGGTAAAAGCTAAAAATAACATTCTAAACTTCATACAATTCAGGGGGGAAAGTGTTTCAGAATGAGTGCATGATTATATTAAGGGTTTAAAGCATTGATTTATACTGCCTGCATGAGACGTGTGTCTCGAGTTTCAACATCGAGCCTATTTTTCATGCGTGAGGTAAACGGTCCTCAGCCAAAATAGACAACAAAGAGAGTTACATTCATTTTTTCCAGCCATTCCAGTGACGAGGCTACATCATGTTATATTCACAAGCTTCTCAGTAAAGATTTTAGTAGTTCACTTTGGGGTGAAAAAAAAAAAAAAAAAAAAAAAGTGTCTGTCCTGCAATGGATTGGAATCACACCCTACGACAACCCCATTCAGCATAAGCATCTTTGAAAATGACTAAATGAATGATAAGGGGTTGCACTAAAATTTATAGCGTTGTAATAAACAAAAAGAATAAAAGATAATAGTAGTAACAATGATAATGATATTAAGCTCGTCTTAAAAAGCAGAAGAATAAAAATGCAATATAATCAAAATTAAAGGATTACTAGAAATTGAAAGGCAAGATAACGAGTAAAGTTGCAGTGTTGATGTTGAAACCAATTATCTTTATTAAAAGCTTAATTTTGCAGAGGTGCAGGTGTGGAAGCACCTGACTCAATCCCTGACTCGGCATTAAACATATTTAAACTCTTAGTCCTGACCTTGGCATTAAGTCATCGCATGTGCGACTGCTTGTGCTGACGGTTTTGACTGCAGTGTATTGGTACTATGGGCTCTGGTGGTATGCTTGAGGCTCGACAGAGGTCGGCCTCCCTGCAGTGAGGACGAGGTGAGCTGTAAATCACACCCTACGGGCGAAACCCTTTAAAGGCCAAAAGGGGCCAGAGGAGTTAACCTAGAATGTAGGCATTCTATTGGGTGTCATTTATTATATTTCTACTATTCATTTAATAGTAGGGGTGCATGTTTTCACTATAGCCAGAAGCATTGTGAGGTATGTTTTGGTTGTAGGTATCCACACAGTTAATCATATATAGTTTACGTGCTCGTTAACATGGTACTTATTTGTACTGTAGACTCATTTTTAGTAGGGATGGTGATTATTTGTATTTACTTTACTTTACTTTTCTCTCTCTTTCGGTTTACGCTGCAGAGAGCGCTGATAGGCATCTATGTTGGAGTCAGCCTGTGTTTCAGTAGACAAAGTGCCTCCAAGAACTACACTCCCTGGGAACTTTACAAGACCCACCCACCCCCCAAATCCCCCTTGTCCATAATGCACCTCTTTACCCAGTAATCTTGCCCCTCTGCCAGCTTGCCTTCCTGCCTTCCACCCATGCCTGGGGCATGAGCTGCGAGACAGACTGAAATCCAACCACTTTAATGCCTCGTTTTAACGCCGTGTAGTCGGTGACTTTGCCTGACTGCCCTTATCTGCTTACAATGCTGATGCTAATGAATTAAGCTCTTTAAGAAGAGAAACAGGCGCGGACTGGAAAAACGCTTACAAGTCCTTCACCTACAGAAATCAGGACATAATTAATATTAATCACAGACAAAATTATTAGGGAAAATAATTCAATAGCAAACACGCATCTGTGCGTATCTAAATAATATTAAGGATTTGTTAAAAGCCATATTCATGATTCATGTTGTTCTTCCAACATGACGTTCCCGTCATGTTGTACAGTTGAGGATCTTCGCTGTAGCTGTAGAACTGAGCTTAAAATCTCCATATACCTGCATGACTGTTACCATGGTAATGCATCAAACAGGCTTAAGAGTGCATTTCCAGGGCATGTTGATGCATTTCGTTCGGTATATTCTGCAGCCCCTGTTCCATTCAGACTGGCGTGTGCCAATCCATCAAGTCTTTGCCGTCATGCGAGCGCAACTATGACGTACAGATGCACAATCACTGCTGCACTTTCCCCTCACCGCATCAGAGTGACTGCAGAATCAACAATAAATAATCAACTATCCAAATGATACCTGTTCTGTAATGGTTCTGACCAATAGAAAACAGAGAGCACAGATGGACTACAGTCTGTAATTGTAAAACTACAAAGTCCATCTCTATGGTAAGTGCAGGAAATGAGCAATGGAGCACGAAGGTGGCGTGTTTTAAACTTTTGACTGGTACTGAACAACAGCATTTTTATTTTCTGCTTCTACAAATCAAATCACTCAACTGTAATAATTCCTGCAGTCCATTATCTCTGCAAACCTGCAACGTGTCTACGGCTTACTAAATCCAACTCTAGTATTCACAGAAAACGATGGTGGTTGTGAGTTTTCTGGTGAAACTATTTACTTTAAATAATAATAAGGACCGGTTTAATAAATAAAAGAACAAATGAGTCTTCACAAACTGCAAGCTATAAATGTAAGCAATAAATCAAACACAAAACATAACCTCCAGTGGTTCATTTGGTTTGTATGTATGCACACACACCTCTGAGCTGCGGGTGCAGGAGCATTTCTTGTTTACTGATGCAATGGCTCCAGGCAACTTTTTTTTTTCTCTCCTTTTATTTCCTTTCTTGCTCTCTGTACATATGGAGATGACATGGTTTTAGGGCTAAAAGGCTGCAGACAGACCTAATGTCGTCTGTCTCCAGCATAGCTGCATCAAAGTACTCGTGTGTGTGTGTGTGTGTGTGTGTGTGTGTGTGTGTGTGTGTGTAAGGCCTCAGTACTCTGTCTTGAGCCTCTGTCAGCATTTAATAAGATTACATGAATCTGACTAGGGGGCAACAACAGAAGGGGCGTCAAGAAGTCTAAATTTGTTGGGCCAAGATGGACTGTAATCACTTTATAGCAGTCATACCCAAAGAAAGCCTCATCTATTCTCTGTTTAGTGTGTACGCATGCTGTGTCTCTGTCTCCCTGGAGAGAAACAAATAGCTGTTTTCTTGTGGATTTAACTTTAGCCATTCCTGTGGCCCCACCGTGTAAACCTGAAGGATACCAGTTGGCATGTTGTAGAACATATCTGCAGGTCAAAGTGTAAATAGGAACCAAAAAAAGATAAGACATCTGCTTTAATCAGTGGAATTTTATGGGCCATCACACCAACAGTCATCACATAATGTGCAGAACTTTCAAGGAATACATTCGGCTGTTTATGCCCTATTGGCAAGATCAACAACAATATCTTAAAGAACTATCTTCTGAATATAAAATTGGACTCTGGTCACAACTTAAATCAACCTGACTGACAAAAGTGAGGTTGACTTGATGATGAGCCAGAGAATGCGTCTCAGAGATGCTCACAAGTTCCTGTTGAAGCTTTTTCAGAAACCGGCCGAATCTTCTGTTTGCAAGATGCTTTTTTGACGAACGTAATAATTTGTAATTTATAATGTAATTTAGGCGGCACAGTGGCTTAGTGGTCAGCACGTTCACCTCTCAGCGCTAGGGATTCCCGGTTCGAATCCCCATCTGAGTGGAGTTTCCATGTTCTCCCCGTGTCGGCGTGAGTTTCCTCCGGGTTCTCCGGTTTCCTCCCACAGTCCACAAACATGGATCAAGTCAATTGAATTCTCAAAAATTGCCCCATATAGAGTGTGTCTGTGTGAGTGAGTGTGTGCCCAGCGATGGATTGGCGCCCTGTCCTGGGTCTATCTGCCCAGCGCCCGAGACGTTCTCCCCTGGATGGGCATGGGGAACCCCACAGCGACCCTAATAGAGGATAAAGCGGGAGATAATGAATGAATGAATAATGTAATTTATTATAAAGAAAGAAATCCGGGCTGTGTGTGTCTCTGTGCTCTCTCTCTAGCTTTAGTGTCTTTTGTACATCTTTAATCTTTTATATAAAGCATGAAAAGCATGTTTCTTTTTTTAAAACATCTTTTTTGGTTAATTTTAAGCACAGTTCACGTATATTTGAATTCAGCTCAAGCAGAAAGGTTACTTTCACACCAGCTTTGATTTGTGGTAAGGGCATTTCCCTGTTAAACAACAGCACTTTGTTCATCTTTCCAGCTAATGATTTTGTGTCTTGTGGCTGGAACTTCTGATGGTTTACTGAGGATCATTCCCTGTTAATTGTACAACCAGCTTACTGTGGCAAAGAGAAATATTTGGTTATTTCTGTCCGAATTGTGTCTTATAGCCAAATCAAAAACAACCACTGAACTGGGAGGCCTATTCAATACTGCTGCTATTGATATGAGATGGGGAGAGAGAGGTTTTATGGGATTGGTTCTTTAAGCAATAAAAAATGCCAGACAGGTCAGTTTTTAAGACCCAACGTGGAGCAGAGCACATGTAATATGACACAAATGAATAAAAGTATTTAGCTAATTATTTATCAGTGAAGAGGCTCCATAAAGCTCGGATCTGGGCTCGACTCTATTGTGGCCAGATTAGATGGAAGATAAGGGGCGGTCTAATGGCAGGCGGCCGGCAGGTGGGCCAGAGTAGGTTAATCAGTGTTAAGTGATATTTAGGTGGAGACACTGCACAGTAGTCTGCGAGTATGGAACTCACCTGATTGACTGACTGACTGAGAGAGAGAGAGAGAGAGAGAGAGAGAGAGAGAGAGAGAGCAGCTGCACCTACTGATGTCCGATGTATTAGGATTGGGTTCACACAGGACATACGCTTTCACCAGAATGATGACATTTACTCTGCTCTGTGTGTGTCAAGTGTACTGAACCGAAACAGGGTATTTACTGTGCCCTAGCTTGAGAGATTAACTGCTCCAAACAGATACAATTGCACTAGCAAATCTTAATCCTTACATACTCCACTTACATGAGCAATCCAGGGTTTTTTTTTTTACAGAGCAGCTCTGAACTTGCACCCACTGACAATTCAGAAACAACAATGTGCACATATCTGGCCAGTGGCGTTCTCATTGTAGTTCAGAAATTTAATATGTGTAATTTTATAAGTTATATACCAAAAAAAAAAAAAAAAAAAAAAAAAAAAAAAAAAAAAAAAAAAAAAATATATATATATATATATATATATATATATATATATATATATATATATATATATATATATATATATATATAATCTAAAATTGTTAGCCTAAGCTGATTGTGGAGCATGGGTGTGATGTCTTTAATGAAAAGTGTAGCAGGTTAAAAGGGGTGTTTATTGCAAAGGTACCAAACGATATTTCATTTATTCATACATCCATTATCTTCCGCTTTATCCTCTATTAGGGTCGCGGTTGGGTTCCCCATGCCCATCCAGGGGAGAACGTTTCGAGCGCTGGGCAGATAGACCCAGGACAGGGCGCCAATCCATCGCTGGGCACACACTCACTCACACAGACACACTCTATATGGAGCAATTTGGAGAACTCACTTGACTTGATCCATGTTTTTGGACTGTGGGAGGAAACCGGAGAACCCGGAGGAAACCCACATGGACACGGGGAGAACATGGAAACTCCACTTAGATGGGGATTCGAACCGGGAATCCCTAGCGCTGAGAGGAGAACGTGCTAAACCACTAAGCCACCATGCCGCCGATATTTAATTTAAATATAGAAAATCCATCACAGGTAGGACGGCACGACAAACACATGGAAACATTTTTGTGGATGGATCTTGTACTGATTACATTTGTCGGCCATTTTAGCAACTTCGATGTGTTTATAATGACTGTGTTACAAGAGGAGATGAAGGAGGGAGTTTGTGTGGAATGCTTGAAATTGATTTGACTGTTGAGTTAAGCTTGAGAATTCATCCAGGCCAAACGGAGGATAAAAGACGCCTCATACTTTTATTCGATAATGTTAGAATGGAATTGCTGGCATATATATATATACACCAAAACGTCACTGAAATCCCCCCCTTCACCGCCTCCTACTGGAGAATATCTGGATATATCTGGATCCTGCTTTTCCATCCATTAAACAGAACCGTACAGGAAATCAGTCCATATGAAAAAACAACAGCAAGGATATTCGTGCACGGTTATGAAATACGCCGCAGAAGAGACGAGCGGGGAAGCGGCTATAATGAAGCACCGTAATTGGAACAAGGTTTTGGCCTCCAAATGCTTCTGCCTCTGTTTCCACCACACTGTTCGAGCTGCCCGAATAATAAGCACATGCAAACAGAATAAGCACACGCAAACGCAAATGAAGTCTGACGGTAATGGTATAAGGTTTAATGTAAGCAAATGGTCTAAATGCAGGGATAAACGGGCGGCTTGTGTTCTGTTGGAATTGATGTTCTGCTCTTTTAAACTGCAAATGGAACTGTGATGTCCCAAACATGACACAGTCTCCCAAAACTATAAATAGCTCCACTAACCGATTTCCAAACTCTGTATGTGTTCAGTCTCCCTGCGATTGACAACTGTTTTGATTCACTAACAGGGACAGTATGAAGTTCATTTAACAAGTTCAGTGGTCTAAATCTGTGGTTTCCCGAGTTTATAACGATTACTGGTGCTTTAAGATCACTTAAAAATGATTAAAAGGCAAAGTTTGAGTAGAAGGACAACTGGCATAGTAATAAAAAAAAAAAAAAACGAAGAAATGGTTTCCACCCGTTCCTGGTACGTTGCATTAGCTGTCTAAAGGACATATTCTTATGTGGTGTCTAACTTTGCACAGTATTGCATACTGTATATTGCCCAGTTATGCTCTTAGTTTATACATCGTCTTGTTTATAAAAAAAATTAAAAAAATGTAGTGTATTCTAGTAAATCGATTCTCAACTGTGGGGGGCAGGTACTTGGTCAGGTCGCAGACAGCTTGTAAAAAAGTAAATATACATTAAAAAAATCAATGTTATCTGATGATGTATTCATCTTTTATATATAAAAAAACAAAAAAAAACAAAGAGAGGCATGTGTCAGAAACGGGCAGCATTCTTGTTGCCACTATTGTTTGTAGGTTACCCTCCTCTTTAAATTTGTGATGCAAATATACCTCGCAGTACTTAAAATGTGGATTTTCATTCTATAAGGTTTCTCAGTTTCTTAAAAAATTGCTCTTAAATGACCGTGTCATGCACGTGTATGTTTAAATGTATATTTAAAAGCTATTTTTCAAAAATAAATTTGTTTGGTTTGTATTCCATAAAAGTCGGTCACAACTTCATGACCATGAGAACATGCGGGTCCCACGCTGGGAGCCGTGGAGAACCCCTGATCCATATTCACCTGTAATTATCATTTTCCTGTTCTCCTCACAGAGCACTTTAAGCCCAGCCTGGCTTCCTTCCTTGGATGGTAGTAGATAGTGGAATGTGTGCTCCAAACAAATAAAATGTTAAACTGTGTGTTAAGCAAATTATTACACATAGATTAACTTCAAAAGACGGACAGGAAATTATCATCTTTGAAATATGAATATTAAAAATGAATCAAAGAAAGCGGGAGTGAAAACCTTTTGCATCAGACTGAAATATCATCCGCAGTATCTGTGTGTGTCTGGGGGGGGTTAAAGTTTGCAAGAATTTCATTAATTACTTATTTGAATAATGTGCACATTGGCACAAGCGACAATCATGCAGTGATTTCATTCCGTGTTGGAACACGCGTGCACACACACACACACACGCTCACACACATACACCATACTAATTACTCTAACATGTCAAAAAGTGTGTCGATACACTGTGTATTCTTTAATGACCTTTCTGTTTTTGTATGCATGTATTAAGGTGTGTGTGTGTGTGTGTGTGTGTGTGTGTGTGTGTGTGTGTGTGTGTGTGTGTGTATTGAAGTCAAAAGACATATGTCAGAATACAGCCAGCAGGCCCTGATGTCAATCAAGCGGGCTTCTAATTAAAAGTGGAAGCGAGAGGCTGCTGGGGACAGCAATCACTATCAAACTCCCATTTTCATATGAATGGCCTTTTTAATTAAACTCTCCAGCTAATAAATGCCTGGATCAAAACTGACGGAGCCGTTTACTAGACAAAGAGCCTTTGCGTGCGCCAACCAAAAAATGCATGAGGAGTAAAGAGGGAGCCAAACGTCAGAGGAAGACACAAGGATGAACCGAAGCAAGAATGAGAGGAAAAGAGCCTTTGAACCTGGCATTATGTCTGTTTTTGTTCTCGCAGGCAGCCTCTCAGCAGCTATTATTGAGGATAAAGTTTAGCATCGATGGCATTAAGCGGGAGAGCGGGCGGAGAAGGGACGAGCAGGAGGAGCAAGGAGGAAAGTGAGCTAACACAAAGGCAAAGCATAAAGCGGGGTGCTATCACAAAGCTTAATGAAAGGACACAATTAGACAACAACCAAGTTTTGTGTTGTGTGTGAATGAATGTGTGTGTGTGTGATGAATTGCTTTGGCATATGCCAAACAGAGGAGTCCAGTTTATGTGCATCAAAATATGTCATTTTCTTTGTTCTTATTTAAAAATAAATAAAAATATGAGACGTATAGCACACAGGAAGGACGTTTTGAGAACAGACAGCATTCCTGCATTAAATGCTTAACATTCAAACCGCAGCGCTTTAAGGCTTTATACCCCGTCTATTAAGACATCCAAAACCAAACTCCATCTATGGTCACGTTAAAACACTTTTTTTTTTTTTTTTTTTTTTTTTTTTTGCCAATTATAAGTGGCTAATGACTGGTGCAGCTATTAGTGGGTATCTGGAAGTTGATCTCTGGGCTGTTCCAACTTATTTTACTTTCTTATATAAGGCTGCTCTGATATCTGAGGGCTTAATTGGAAATGAGACACTAAATAGCAAATCAGCTTAAATGCGACATCTATTATTACACATTGATCCGAGTGACTGATACTGGTCCCGGCCACATCATTAGAATTGGCCTGGGCTCGGGAACACAAATGTTTGCTTTATTTCTTGCGTAAATGCAGCGAACAGCCTGATTCATGTTCAAGCCTTAGTGCCTAAGAAGGTACATATGAGTGCATACATACATACCTAGTGGGTTATGAACTTCATATGCTTAGAAACAGTAGAGATGCTGAAGTAAAGTACCGTAGCAGAGCTCCAACCCAAAACTTTTCCATTTAGATTTTTTTCAAATGATTTTTGAAACCTGTAATCGTATTTTCCTTTAGTTTGTGGTTTAGTTGTTTACATAAAAAGTGGTGGAAGTCTTTTTGGATTCTGAATAGTATTGTGTAAAGCATTTGAAAAATAGTACGAGTTCCCAGTTTTGGTGGAATGGTTTGGTAAAAGCATTTTCTCTCATGTTCCTGTCAGAGTCTCTGGGCACAATGTAAAATCTAAATTAAGTTTGTGAGTTTGCTGTGGAGGAACCACAATGGACTGAGTGACTGACAATTGCTGTGTCTTCATCTCTGCTACTTTAGACTTCCTCTCTTGGCTTTCGGTTAGTGCCGCTGTTTTTTTGTTTATTTCCTGAGAACTTTAATGGGCATGAAGTCCCACAAATAAACAGGAATTCAGGCTGACTCCAGGAAAGAGCCGACAAAGAAGCATCTCAAGGAAGATAATTCAGCCTTTAGTAAGGAACACATAAAGACACATTCCAATATCAAGTCCAATTTTCATTCTTTATCTTGGTTATAAGTAGTTTCATTTAATTGTTCCTCTCTCAATCAATAATTCAAAAATGGTCACGATCTGGCTTTTATTTGATAGTAGATTTACGTAATAGTATTACTCTCTCCAAAGGCAACTCGCGCTAAACATCCTCACAAATTCTTACCCTTAGTCTCGAACTTTTTCAAAACTGTAACCTCAGGAAACCTGCAAACTATAACAAAGAAATTAACTTGTAATGTGCAAAATAATTGCACTTCAAACATCAGGCTAAAGTACACAAGGAAAGCCTAATTTGCAGATTACATGGCTCACGGAGGCTTCGAAACACAAAAAAATTCAGTTTGTAAAGCAATGAGAAAAGCTAGCCCATCCCCAGCGAGCGTTCTTCGGAGTCGTGCAGCGTGGAGGCTGCGGGCGTCGGGATGAATTCACCATGCAAAAAACGCTCTGTTCTGCATGCAGCCACTTCAAAGGAGCAGAACATGAGTTTCAGCCAGCCGGTGGGCAAACGGAAATGTTGGGCAATGAACACACTCGTCTCCCGGGGTGACAGAACGTGGCAGGAGGGCTGATGCACAAGCTGAGATTTAGCCGATCGGGGTAAAGTTGATCTCCACAAGCAAATCAGCGGAGTCGTGCTTTGGCAATCTCATATAAAGTCAGCAGAGGAAGTGAAGTTCTGGGAATGTTTGTTTAAACAAAAAAACAAAAAAACAAAACAAAAAAAAAAGGAGTTGGTAAAACTATTTTGCACCTGTGTGAATGAAAGGCAGCCGTCCACAGCCGAGGTGACGGCACTCTGTGTCTGTGGTGAGAATGCCATTCTTTTAGGTGCTGGATCATTTGATTGATTCTGTAATGTTTTAATTATGAAACACAATTTACAATTGAAAGATGCAGTAGATGGGTGCAGCGGTTAGCTCCTCTGCCTTCTAGATGGAAGGTCCTAGGTTTGTTTCCTGTAAGATCCAAACAAAGGTATTCTCTGTGTGGCCTCTTCATGTCCTCCCCGTGTCTGCATAGGTTTAATTTGGGGTTCTGATTTACACATTTATTTCGCAGACCGGTTGGGAGGTGAATTGGAAATATTAATTTTCCCCAAAGCTGTATTACATGTAAATTTCAAAACTGTATTTCTTGATTTTTGCGAAATAGCCATCTATAATGTACAGATATTAATCTTCTAAACAAAAAAAAAAAAAAAAAACTCATGATAAAACAGAAAATATTCATTCATTAGCTGTCTTTCTCTTAATCCTACACTAGGGTTAGAGTAGGGGGTTCCCCATGCCCATCCAGAAATGAACGTTTTGGGCACTGGGCAGATGCACACAAACACATACTTATATAGGAGTGATCTAAAGCAGTCAATTCACTTAAATCCATGTTTTTGGACTGTGGGAGAAAGCCAGTGAACCCGGAAGAAACCCACGCGGACATGGAACATAGAAACTCCCAGGATCCCCAGTTCTAAGATTTGGATGTGCCAACCATTCATTCATTCATTCATTATCTCCCGCTTTATCCTCTATTAGGGTCACGGTGGGGTTCCCCATGCCCATCCAGGGGAGAACATCTCGGGCGCTGGGCAGATAGACCCAGGACAGGGCGCCAATCCATCGCTGGGCACACACTCACTCACTCATACACACTCTAATCCATGTAATCCATGACTTGATCCATGTTTTTGGACTGTGGGAGGAAACCGGAGAACCCGGAGGAAACCCACGCAGACACGGGGAGAACATGGAAACTCCACCCAGATGGGGATTCGAAACGGGAATCCCTAGTGCTGAGAGGAGAACGTGCTGAATCACTAAGCCACCGTGCCGCCCTGTGCCAACCACCATTACTATTAATTTAATTTATTGGCATTCTCAATAAAAGAGTGTGGCTTCACCCTGACATGGGTACTGTAGAAAATTAAAGGGATTAAGAGTATGTAAGTGTGATTAGCATCAGCGTTGCTTATAAAACCACATGGAAGCCCAATATGGTTCCACATGGTTCCTCACGCTGTCCCTCACAGTACAACAGCGAGAACACAATGGTTTACTGTGAACAACTATGGTAATGTTTAGTTATTTATAAAGTGATATTTTCATTAACTGACTGTATTAAAAATGCAAATTTAATACATGGTTTTGCCTATTTTAACTTATAACACTGTATATTTTGCCAAAACAACGTGGAGGACAGAAGGGAGCAGTGTGCAGAATCACGTTGTGCTATACTAAACACACTGAGAGCATTTGTAATGTTGTTCAGTGAAAATGTTAAATAAACTGATTCATTTGGCAAAAAGCTGGAGCCCGTAATTATTCGGACCTCTTGAGGTGAGGGAGGATGGTTGTCTGGACCTCTTGCAATTTCAGTTGAATTCCCCCGCACTAAAGCTGCATAACGCAGACCATATGAAAAATATTACCGTGGGTTCACTAACGTACGCTGATTTGAGAAACCTGGTCTACTATACCACTGTTTTACTTTCCTTTCCACTCATCCTCCACCTTCCTCTCCCCCGTATTCTCCTCCTTCCCTGTTTCCTCAATCTCCCCGCCTCCCTCACCACCACCACCCGTCTTTAAGCCTTATCTGATTGGAGGACGGCCACTGTTTTCATAAAACACTGTCTTAAGGGGTTGCACATGTACATGAAAACGGCAGTTCAATCCGAGCGCAGAGACGATGTGCAAATACACGCACATGTGATAATACTGATGTGCATTAAATATACATGTACATAAGGACTTATCTATCAAAACAACGCTGGAAAAATATAAACACCTCATAGTCTGGGCTTTAACTGGCCACTTTATTAGGAACACGCTTTCTCCTGCACTCAATGTTCTTTGTATCCGTTCCACTAATTATATAGATGCACCATAAAGTGTAGTCTATACATATTTCTACATACTTTGTCTCCTTTACTGCATCCTGTAATAATCAGGACCCCCATGGAACCACCACATAGCAATCGTTATTTGGGTGGTGGATGAATCTCGACACGCCATTGACCTCAATGTAGTCATGTGTCAAATAAAGTGATCTATTTTGCCTACAGCGCTTACACACATAGGAATTGGTCCTCCACATTTAACCCATCCGTACACACACATACACATGTGAAGTGAAGTGAGCACTCTTGTACACGACGCCCGGGGAGCAATTGGTTGGGTGCCTTGCCTAAAGGCACTTTAGCCATGGTAACCAGGAACCTTCAAGTCTCAAGGAAGGCCACAAGTCAGAAGCCTCCAACTATGTTAATGTATGTTACACTGATATAGTCATCCCTTATTGTCTCATCCCTGACATTGATGGTACTGAGTGGTTTAATGACCCCAGCAGCACTGCTGTGTCTGATCCACCACTACCAGTTCAACACACCTAACACAATATCATCCACCACCAAAATTATAATAATATCCACTCAGCCGCAGTTCTGTGAGAGTCCTGTTTAGGGAGATCAGAGTTAGTAGAACTAGGTATGCAGAGAAAAATATGGACTATAGTTTATAACTACAAAGTGCATCTCTATAGCAAGTGGAATGAGCACAATGCAGCTGTCTCAATACTTTTGTTTGCTTTTTTTGCATGTGCATTGCTGTTTCATATTTGTAAGGTCATGTGGAGTTTTCTTGTTCTTTTGACATGATTCAGTAGAACTACTAATAAATTCCTTCCTGACACTCGCTGACCTGTTCCTTCATGCTTGGGTTGCTGGACTGTAACACTATCTTTTTCTAACTCTCCCAGACAAATACAGAAACACAAATACAAATACGCACACATACACGCCAGCCTGGACGGGCCTCCACAAACTATTAGCCCCTCGCTCAGTCTCGGCTCATTTCTCTCTGGCCGCTGCACCATCGTGGCCAATTAAAATTCCAGTTTTTGTTTTCGCTCCAAATTAAGTTACTTGTGCAAATTTACACTAATTTACTTAACTGAAGCCGAACTTGGCGCTGGCCGTTCAAACCGACCCAGGTGTTTGTGTTATATGGAACCTGAACTCTACACACACACACACACACACACACACACCGCAAAATCCCTCAACCGTGGTACCATGCAACCCATCCTCCGGACTCATGGTTCATCTGAGGGACACCTCTCTCTGTTGGTGTAAGGTTTAAAATAGCCGAGAAAACTTTGTGATCGTGCGGCGATATGGTTTTGATTTGCGCAGGAGGGTCAGTTTCCCAGTCAGTTATTATCTTTTGTGCTGTTGGACATGAGAAGCTTATGAGGAAGAAACTGTTGCCAGATTCTGGTCTTCAGTGATGACATGCTCTTTACACTAATGACAATCTATGAAGGATTTTATATTAAAAAAAAAGGAGAGAACAATAACTGCAAGATAAGAGTCTAAATGTTCCTGAATAAATCATACCAATGCTACAGTCATGTATAAAGTCCAGCTGGTAATAATAGAGTCGTACTGTATCTCCGTTTATTCATTTTCTGTCCTGCTTATTCTAATAATGGCCCTAAAAGGTGCTGGAGCCCATCCTGGACTCATTGGTCAATAGGCAGGGAAACTCCCTGAACAAATCACTGCTCTGTCACAGGACAGACTAACATACAGTTCACAAACGTTTGCACCAAAGGCAGTTAATACCTCCAATTTACCTGATGTATGTGTTTGTAGATTGTGGGAAGGACGCCAAAGCTCCTGGGGGAAACCGATGCAGTAACTATGATGATCGTCAATACGGATTGTTTTAAATATTTTACAGTTTAAATATTGACTGCATAACTTCAAAAGCATTTATATTTAGAATCCTATACATTATATAAATGAAAGCATGTAGACTCTCCTCCAAATTATTATATGAACATTATTATATGAAAAAAAAAAAAAAAAAACATTCACCGTGCACAGCGTTAATCCCCAATGAACCCCTCTTAAAAAAAATAAAAAGCGGAAGTCCAGGCGAGACAGACTGTCAGGGTGAGAGAGAAAGAAAATAAATGGTATGGTGACACTTACACAGATCACCGTGATACCAGATTGCTAAGTGTTTGCCGGCTCAATGAGCCTTGGTGTCAACGTCTTGCTCTCTGGACTCAACCCCTGACCTCTGCACTTCCAGGTCTGGTGGCAGGCATCATCATAACATGCTTGATCAGCACAGCCAGCTCTTTTTTTTTTTTCTCTCTCAAAGAATGTGTAAACAAAGTGGGGGTGTAGGTTCAACAGCCAGGGACCGATGATGTCACTTTACTGTCATGTCTCATCAGCAATGCTGACACCGAAGTATTTATACGTGAGGACGGTGAAGTCCAATGAAATCTTTGGTATGCACAGTTATGATCGGACTGAACACGCTGTACTCCAACAGATCAGATCCAATCACTGTCCCTTATCAGGCAGAAATGATTTGCACTTTCAGTTTTTGTGAACACAATGTAGATTTTGGTTTGATTTTTGTATGATGTCATGGGCGATATGCGTCCAATATAAGTGGCAATATGAAAAGTAAACCTAAAGTGGGGTCAGTATACAGAATCTAAAAAGTTTAGAGTGGGTCACATAAACCTGGCCACCAGTCATACTATTTCTTATTTATTTATTATTTTTACTTCAATGACAAGCAAAGGAGGAAGGGTCTGGCTAACCACTCACATATTCCTTATGTCCAAAAATATCTGCACCCCTCCCCCTCTAAAAACTTTGCTTTATTAGACATTTAGGGCACCTAAGTGGTGGAGAGGGAAACATTGGCGCCACTCCACTCCAGGGATCCCAGTTGGATTCCCGGTTCCAGTCCCTGAGTGTGTGGAGTTTCATGTGTGTCAACATGGGTTTTCTCAAGTTTCATCCCACCTTCCAAAAACTTCTGGTAGGTTGATCTGAAAGGGTAAATTGCTCACCTAAGAGGGAATGTGTGCCCACCTTTGGACAAGCATCCCACCCAGGGTAAAGCTCTGTTGAGATGATGGACCCTCTTCCAGTCTAAATTAAATAAGCAGGCTAAGGGAATGAAGAAATGTGTTTCTAACATTTTTATAAACTTTAGATGTTTTTGCTGTGGGGGGAAATGTTTTTTTTTTTTTTTTTTTTTTTTTTGCAATAAACAGCCAAAAACCTATCTGAACTTATCGAAAAAGAATCAGAATGCTGCTAAAAAAGACCCCAGCTGTGAATGTAAAATAGTGTTTGTGTGAATGTGGAGTCTGTTGCCGTAGGACATGCACAGCCCCTGTCTGAACCAGAAGCCCCGTGTTGGGGCACAGAGAGTGTTGTGTCTGGCCTAGTTAAGGCTGGCAGAGGAGGCCAAAGGTTAATTTGGGGCAGTACAGAATTCCCACCAACAACATCAACTCCTCTCCCTACCCTGAGTCCAACAGGAAGTCAAGGGAGGGAACAGAGTGAGCGGTAGACATGCCATTGTCCCCCGGCTGTTCCGCCATCCGGCAGTGGGAGCGGTTTAGTGAGGAAGAAAAAAAAAAAAAAAAAAAAAAAAAAGTGCTGATTTTGAAAGTCTTAAACACAAACACAACCAAATCTATAAATATTATAATCAGTAATGCTCCAAACAATAATCAAATCAATGTTTTGTCTTAAATCACTTACCGTCTGACTCACTCATTCATTTAGGCTTTTATATTTTTATATATTATATATATATATATATATATATATTACTATATATTACGCTTTTTTATTTTTAGAGGTATTAGAATTACCTCTAAATACACATAATTATAAAATGCTTATTCTTTAAGTTAAATCTTAAACATATTGCACATTCTGGGTTTGTCAGTCGGACTGTATGATGCGTCGCTGGTCATGTCGTATGAGACTCTCCGTCACTCATGGGAAACATGACTGTAGCAAATTAGCAGCAAGCTCCGCTCAGTGGGCTATCTTGTTACTAAACATGCATAACTAGTCCAATTCTTTCCTGAAGGCATTTAGAGAGAGAGAGACAGTGAGAGTGAGAGCAGGTATGGAGGGAAGCAGGAGTTGGAGGAGGAGGAGGAGGAGGAGGAGATGACCAAAAATAACTGTGTAATGTAATCAGTTTAGTCCTCCTCAATGTTTGCTATTCCTATTATCACAAGCACATCCACCACTCAGCTACCTCCACCATGTCAATACAACTCCCTGCATTAGTGTTGTATTAGCGTGTCCATCATGGCTACTGCTGCCTAACTGTGTTAGTGTGATGTAGATGGTAGAAGGAGTTCAAGATGGCACCAGTGTAAGCTCCACGGCACAGATGACGGGTTGTTTGTGAGCCCCGGCTTTTTAATTAAGCTTTGCTGATGAACGTCGGGCTCTGGTGGATATTAGAAGTTCTGCTGAGAGGATTGGAGACAGAATGAAATGGTACAGGGGCTGTGCAATCCCTGGCTCCTATTATCTCCACTGGCAGACGTGTGCCACTTACTGTATAACACGGCTCCATCCAAAAAAAAAAAAAAAAAAAAAAACTCCTTTCGAATCAGGGATAGTGAGATTTTGAAAATAACTGGTTAGACCACAGTGATGTCTACACTAGGTATTATAGTTCTTAACTGGTATCATCAGACACTACAGTATATAATATTTTGGTATAAAGGTCCTTTGCAAGCAAAGAAAAATGTATATATTCTTAATATTATAGGTGTCTGGCACATTGAGGGCAATTTAGATCAACTTTTAGTATATTATTATTCATTCATTCATTCATTCATTATCTTTATCCGCTTTATCCTCTATTATTATTATATTATTATTATTATTATTATTATTATTATTATTATTATTATTATTGCCCAGCGATGGATTGGAGCCCTGTCCTGGGTGTATCTGCCCAGCGCCCGAGACGTTCTCCCCTGGATGGGCATGGGGAACCCCCCCTGCGACCCTAATAGAGGATAAAGCGGGAGATAATGAATGAATGAATTATTATTATTATTATTATTATTATTATTATTATTATTATTTTCCACTTTATTCTCTACTAGGGTCACGGTTGTTCCCCATGCCCATCCAGGGGAGAATGTTTCAGGTTCTGGGCAGATAGACCCAGGACAGAGTGCCAATCCATTGCTGGGTACACAACCACACTCACACAGACACACACACACACACACACACACACACACACACTTTATATGGGGCAATTTAGAGCATTCAATTGAACTTGATCCATGGTTTTGGACTATGGGAGAAAACCAGAGAACCCGGAGGAAACCCACATGGACAGAGGGAGAACATGGAAACTCCACCCCGATTGGGATTCGAACCAGGATCCCCAGCGCTGAGAGGTGGACGTTCTAACCAATAAGCCACTGTGCCGCCCATTATTATTATTATTATTATTATTATTATTATTGTTGTTGTTGTTACTTTGCTTAAGATTAACGTTCTCACCTGCTGTTTACTCTCCATGCCTCAGGGTTCTATTTCTAAATGTGGTGCAGTCATTTTGAAAGTTATATTTTTAACAATATTTGAAGCTTCTATATGACAGGTATTCATCTTTGTCTTAAACTGTCAACCGTCTCAACAAAAGGAGAAAATAAGAGAACTTCTGTGAGAACAGAAAGGAGACGGAGTTGAGGACTTTGTCAGACGGCTTGAATAGAGGGTGCAATGGTGCACTCGCCTTTTCATCTCGCATTCAAATCCTAAAGCCAGTCTGATAAAGCAGTGGAGCTGCGGCCAAAGACGATGACAGTCATTGTTGGCCCCTTTGTCCGCTTTTCTTCTGGCTTTATGCGAGCGGTGACTGGCCATGGAGCTCCATCATGGTAGGAAGCCAAGCTGGCTTAGAAACTGAGACAGGCTGCACATGTGTGTGTACATGTTTGAATCTGTCTGCATGTGTGTAAAAAGGAGTGGTCCTATCTACTCTGTTTCAACACAAGTGTTAGCACATATTTGCATAATTATCCTTGTCCCACATTCCCCTCCACTCTATGAGCAAGAATGAGCGCGGCACGTGAGATCGGCAAACAAAACCCAGAGTGATGAGTGAACAATGGCAGCCTTTGAAGGGTCATTTGCTTCTCTTTGAATACGTGGTTTTGCTAATTGTAATTTATGTCAAACGAATCAGAAGGCAGTGGCTGGATGCACCAGGGTGAATTAGGTGTTGACCAGTAAAAGGGGCCTCCGCAAGGTTACATAAGGCTGAAATACAAAATATGGACTTTTTAAGGATGAGACTGACTAAGCAAAAAGTATCATCACTAGAGATGAGACGATCACAGATTCTGCTGGAACAATTAACGTCTAAGAAATAATTACGATTATAAGATTATTACGATTATTATGCAATAATTTACTTTACCAAAAAAAAAATTCTATGGCGGCACGGTGGCTTAGTGATCAGCACGTTCGCCTCTCAGCGCTAGGGATTCCCGGTTCGAATCCCCATCTGGGTGGAGTTTCCATGTTCTCCCTGTGTCCGCGTGGGTTTCCTCCGGGTTCTCTGGTTTCCTCCCACAGTCCAAAAACATGGATCAAGTTAATTGAGTTCTCTAAATTGCCCTATATAGAGTGTGTTTGAGTGTGTGCCCAGCGATGGTTTGGCGCCCTGTCCTGGGTGTATCTGCCCAGCACCCGAGACGTTCTCCCCTGGATGGGCATGGGGAACCCCACCGCGACCCTAATAGATGATAATTGCGGGAGATAATGAATGAATGAAAAAATAATTCTTATAATTATTTTTTAATGTGAACACGAAATAAAATTGTTATTAAAAAATACAACCAAGGTATTTGCTTGATATAAACACTTACTGATAAATTCTTATATCCATTTGAAGTTTTTTCCTATAAGGACAAAGTAAACAGGCCAGTGCGCTGCAAGTGGAACTTTTTGTGCTCCCCGCGAGTTGAGCCACTTGGTCTAAAAAAGTTTCGGCTATCGGCATAATACGTATTTTTCTTATGAATGTCATCATGACAATGTTGAGGCGATCTTACAATTAACTCCTTGCAATGTTTTTTACTAATGAATAATTGCAAAGATTGTATATGGATTATATAACTGGACAGAGTCATTATTTCCTTCATCTGTGATGGTTCTGTAGGCCATCTGACAATTTAAACGAATATATATATATATATATATATATATATATATATATATATATATATATATATATATATATATATATATATATATATATATATATATATATTAATGCCACACAAGTTAAACTTTGTTGAACATGATGAATTGGCCCTATTCTAAATATCCCTACGTGTTAAGCTTATCTTGATGATAACCATACATTTATATTGTTTTTATTTTACTCTTTCTGATCGTTATCAGATGAAGTGGATCAGATGAAGGTCTGGGTGTTTCGGGCAGGCTTGGCTGTGTGGCAGGGTGGGATAGCGTCAGCTGCATCAGGTGGAGGTATAGACTGAGAGGTAGATGATGGATGGGGTTGATACAAGGAGAGGCACAGTCCAGGGTTGCGTTATCTGTCCTGCAGGCGGCTGGCCTGTCAGTGTGATGTGTGTGCTGTCGCTGCATGCTTTATGGTCTTCTTCCTGTCTGTCTCACATCTCAAAGTGGCATGTGCAATGCCAAATAGGGCCTGACACCCCCTTCCTCTTTTCAGGTACACACTTTTATTATAACCTCAGTTTCACTTTCTTTTTGTCTATTTTTTTTTTTTTTCTGTGCTCTCTCTTCGGCCGACTGATAGATACAAGTGAATTATTACTACACGGCGAGCCTATGGCATGATGATGAGAAAAGCAACACAAAAGATGGAAGATGCAAGAGATACCTGTATCCCCTGTAAGCTAAAGAATGCCAATTAACAAATCGTACATTTATCAGACATCAGGGCTTTGATTGCTCTTTTTAATCACTTTCCGCCCTTCCTCTTTTCTCTACAGTCTCCAGCTATCGTTATCAGTTTAGGAGCTTAGTCTCCATCCTACCCGTCCTCTGCTCATTCATTCTGAAGTGGCTCTGCAAGAAAATGAAAAAATAAAAATAAAAAAAACAAAGCAACATGTTTAAACAGATTATTTAAAAAAAAAGGCTTTCAACAACAGGTTTATGTAACATTAGTTTTATCCAAAACAACCATCTGATTGATTGTTACATCCTACCCACTAATCCCTTCTTCTGTTATTTCGGCCTTTATGATATAATAAACTTTGTAATAACTTTATAATATTCCAGTATTTTTTATCGTTGGCTTTAACTGTGTATGATCAGGGGTTTTTGTTTTCAGAAATAAAAAAAATCAATTGCAATTCATTTTTGTAACAAAAATGAAAAAGTGGTGCATAATCTGGCAGGTGGCATGCTGTAAATAACATCACATTCCAACTTTGTTTGTAAATTAAGTAAATTTATTTCAATTTATTTACTGAATGATTTGTGTCTCCTGCACAAGTTTCAGAACTATATCATCAGTGCACCAAGAACTAGGATGAGGTGCAGTTTTCGGCAGGTGGCATGCAAAAAATGGCATCCCATTCCAAATTTTTAGGACCTCTAGATCCATTATTCATTCCTTATCTTCCGCTTTATCCTCTATTAGGGTCGCGGTGGGGTTCCCCATGACCATCCAGGGGAGAACGTTTCGGGCGCTGGGCAGATAGACCCAGGACAGGGCTCCAATCTATCGCTGGGCACACACTCACTCACACAAACACACTTTATATGGGGCAATTTGGAGAACTCAATTGACTTGTTCCATGTTTTTGGACTGTGGGAGTAAACCGGAGAACCCGGAGGAAACCCACGCAGACATGGGGAGAACATGGAAACTCCACCCAGATGGGGATTCGAACCGGGAATCCCTAGTGCTGAGAGGCGAACGTGCTGACCACTAAGCCACCGTGCCGCCGTAGATCCATTAATGATTTAATAATATTATTAGTACTAGTATTAGTCTTATTACAAACTGTCTTCTGCATCTGTGTCTTATGCTATAAGTTTAATTTAATTAAAGTTTTTTTGTAACATCACATCAAAAACATCAAAAAGTGGTATTTCACTTGGCAGGTTGGGTCACTCCATTTTTCGCATAGCACCCCATTTTTCTGTATAACCTTTACTAATTATAAGTTAATTATTTGTATTTGGTGAATTTGGTTCATTTAAAGCACTGTAGATCCAGAGCAGTGCAGCTCCAGGAGCAGGATTAAAAAAACAATATATTATATTAAATTAAATATATTAAACGTCACGTCTCATTTGCATATGGTTCTCACTGCAGTAGAACTTTTGTGATCTCTAAGTTAGGTGAGAGTAAAATCTAGTCCTTGCAGCTGAATGACTGCAGACCCGATGCACTGCATACATTTAAACATGTATTCAAGTTTCACAGGTCTCTCTATCACGTGAAGGGCATCGTTCGGCTTGCGTCTCCATCTCGTTCCTGCTGGCCCTCACTACTGTCCCAGTGCTCCCTTCTTCTGTCATTTCGGCCTATCAATCAAAAATGTATTAAGTCCAAAGTGGGGCCGATCAAAGGCAGAATTCCTCCAAGGACGCTAGATAAGGCCTATCTCATTAATAAGTGCTTTAGCATCAGAGCGGGCCTTCGCCTGCTTCCCTGTCCCCGCTCCTTCCTTTGATATCTAATTATCCCCCCACCCGAACCGCGCCCCAACCCTCTATGCTTGCGCTCTATCAGCCGTGGAGCATATTCCGGATGATGAACCACTGACATGGGGCTCATGGTTAAAACACATCATCTGAACTGCAGAGCAAACAGGGTAATCAAAGGCAGGAATTAAAGGTGTGTCTTTGTGGAAAAGCTTGACTGGAAAGATGAAGGTAAAGGGACCACACTACTAAAACATCCGAACCTATTTGCACCCTTAAACATACATAGCGTTAACCATTGTAATAAGGCTTCTCTCAGTACATGATTGGCAAAGAAATGTAAGTTTAGGACAACAGAACAGCAGTCCAAGGACCGACGTGAATTAAACTGAGCTTTGGTAAACTAAAGAATAAACAAATCCTGCAGAATGTGTGAATTAAAAGCAAAATTATTCTAGTTCAAGTTCATTCATTCATTCATTATCTTCCGCTTTATCCTATATATTAGGGTCGCGGGGGGGTTCCCCATCCAGGGGAGAACGTTTCGGGCACTGGGCAGATACACTCAGGTGAGGGCGCTAATCTATCGCTGGGCACACACACAGACACAGACACTCACTCAGACACACTTTATATGGGGCAATTTGGAGAACTCAATTGACTTGATCCATGTTTTTGGACTGTGGGCGGAAACCGGAGAACCCGGAGGAAACCCACACGGACACGGGGAGAACATGGAAACTCCACCCAGATGGGGATTCGAACCGGGAATCCCTAGTGCTGAGAGGCGAACGTGCCAAACCACTAAGCCACCGTGGCGCCCTAGTTCAAGTTCAAGTAATTTATTTATAGAGCGCTTTTTACGACAGTACATTGTCACAAAGCAGCTTTACAGAATGGAAAACCTTTAAACCCCCAAAGAGCAAGCCGAAGCGACAGTGGCAAGAAAAAAAACTCCCTGTTATGTTGTTATTTAAGGAAGAAACCTTGGGAGGACCAAGACTCAGTGGGGGACTCGTCCTCCTTGAGCGGCCAGGCAGTAACAACAGTGTAGGACAGCCATGTAGAGATATCTATTCATCCATTCATTCATTATCTCCCGCTTTATCCTCTATTAGGGTCGCGGTGGGGTTCCCCATGCCCATCCAGGGGAGAACATCTCAGGCGCTGGGCAGATACACCCAGGACAGGGCACCAATCCATCGCTGTACAGATATCTAACCAATGGAAAAACTAACAACTGGAAAACTATATGTGAGTCCATTAGGGGGGTCCTTCAGGACCGCCAGTCCAATTAATATTCAGGTTCCATCCAGTATTCGTCGGCAGAGCCATGGATGAAGGTCTGACTAGACTTCCAGGAAGCCGGTCACACCTCAAAAGAAACAGACAAAGGAAGGCAGTTAGAGGTAATAATAAAGCACGGCATTTAATTAATAAGTAATTGATTGACAAATAAGTAATTGATTCTGGGCCCGATCTGAGCCACATATACACCTGATTAGGGAAATATGTAAGCCAACGTGACTCCTGTGTAGGTACCACTGCATCATCTTTACCAGATGGGTACATGTGACTTTTTTTTTTTTTATATGTGAGCCACTCATGGCTCACAATAAGGTAACAGGTCGGTATGTCTGCCAAACATGGACCAGATGTGTTTTAAACCAGTTAAAGGTTAACATACGAGGGCCACCTTTGGCTCACCTGCAGTTTTTTTTTAGCGCCATTAGTGAGGCAGATGTGGCCTGCATCTCTAGGCTGTCTGGAAAAGTTCTTCAAATGTTTTTTGAAGGTTGTGAAGGTTGTATTATATATGATGAATATTATTGCTTTGGATTTGAATGGATTTTAATACCTCAATTATTTATTTTTTTATCCATAATATAAAACCTTTAAAACTTTATGGTCATTGTTGCCGATTAGAATAATATTGCTGATAAGAATCATATTAATCTTGTATCTTTGTACTTTATAAGTGCACCTTTTTATATATATATATATATAGATATCATCTCATTCCAAGGTTTTCTGGTAAAAGTTTACTCGGTCATAAAGTTTACTTTGTTTTAATTTATCTATAAAAAGGTTCTTGCTGTTCCTCAACTGGATATTTAGCTGAATATTTATATACATATTTAAAGATATGATAACATATGAGTACATAACAAGCAGTACGATCACTAGACGTGAATTTCCAATCTCATTCTACCTGATAGAAGGAACAAAAATCATTTCTTGCATACATCACCTTGCAACAAATGGTATCATTTGAGTGGAAATGTAATGCATTTATTCCATCAGTCGTGTTGCCTTTAGGTTTGTGGCTAATGACTTGGCTAATTGTTCGGTTCAGTGTGGAGGATTTGGACACTGGACATTTAGTGAGACCCAAGTAAAAAAAGACTTAATGTGTTGATATGCAGACAGGACGGGCAACGAGTATCTGGAGCAGAACGGTGGAACATTTCTGGAGAATGGGGACATAATATGAGAGGGAATAGACAAAAGAAAATGGAGAGGAATGAAATGGAGCGAAACAGACAGACAGAAATAAGAGAATAGGGTAATAGGAGCAAAGCATTGGTTTTTTTTTTTTTTTTTCTCTTCTCTGCTCTCGCTCCCTCACTCTGTCGCTCCTTAGCTTTCGGTAAGAGAATCTGCGAGAGATAAGACTAAAAGGACAGTCAGTCTGTAAGGAACAATTCTCTCACTGTCCTCAACTCGCTCCATCTCTCTGGCTTTTTCTGGCTCTCTCCCTCTGAGCCTCTCGCTTGTTTTCTTTTGCACTATGGTCTCATCCCTAATTCTTTCTGCTGCTGTTCTCACTGTCTAATGGCAGCACTCAGATTTCGCTTGATGTTTGTCTAGATACACTCTTTGCCAGTTCCTCTGCAGACACATTTGCAGACCTGCCAGTTTCTTCGGCATCTGCCTTTATTATGATGCGTGTATGCTCCAAAGTGTCTATTATCCTCAGGTTATTAGTAGTTAATGAGCCACAGCCATAACACAGATCTGTTCACAGACAAGGAGCCATGTGAGAAAACATGCATGTATAATTCACATTAAATTGCAAATGATTTGGGCACAAATTTTATAAACGCAAAAGTATGTGGACACCCGATTTGTCCATGTGGACATATGTGGACACCTGAATCTTGTAATTAACAAGATGCAGACTATTCACTGACAAAATTGTACAGACAACAAAAGACGTTATTACAAACATTATAACAAAGTCCCTGCGGACAAAAGCTTTCCTGCATGTCACTTCAAAATGACATGGTCATTTAACTATATTTTTTGCAAGGCCTGTTAACCCTCATTGCTACAGGGATGCTGTATCACGGCTGACCGTGTGCTCTGATCCCCAACCATCAAACTGGGATACGTGTAAGTGTACTTTGGATAAAAGCATCTGCTAAATGACCTAATGCAATTGACCAAATTGCATAAAATCCGCACAGGTTACATGAAACGGATACACAAAGTGCAATTTGGTGGAGGACAGGAAGTATTTAGTACAAGTCCAAATTGTCAAAACATCCCACTAATCATTCAAAGCGCCGCTAAGAAAAGCAGAAAGAAGATTTGCAAGAACAGAAGTTAAAATGAAAAAAAGTCTACTAGCTCAAAAAGCTCAAAGGAGAGCTTTAACCATACCCTTCATTTCTCTTTTCCCCGTTCTGCACATGCCGCAGCCTAGAAGTAAGTTTAGATGTTTCTTAAAAGAGTGTAAGAACAAGCATCAGAGGCTCAGGTCACTGTGTTTACAAAGTGGGAAATTTTAATCCAAACCCACAGTCGATTCTTGTCCTCCCACTCCTTTCTTCATGCACTTTAGAACAACAAATTAAAACACACGGCAAAACTAATTAATTTGCCAGAAGAGAAATGTGTCTAATGTTCTGAGGAAACGCACTGCTGAGAGGATATGAGGTGGCAAACAGAGCCAAGAAGAAAAGGTGTTTTAGTTTCTCGGGAAATGCGCAGTTTAATTACCATATTCTCAAAAACACCTTTACAGAGACACATGAAAGCCTCTACAGAATCAGTGATTAAAGTGTAATGTGAATGAAAATGGAAGTGCACACAACACACACACTCGCACACAGAACACTCGCACTGTCATCTTCTGCTCTAAGCTTCCTTTCCCAATATGTTACAAATGATAGTTAGTCATTAAAAAAAAAAAAAATTTATTTTAATACCCAATTATCCCATTAAGTGCAATCAACATCTTGGTAAAAGTAGTGTATAATACAAAGAAGTGTATTAACATTTTTATGGTTGAGATTATAGAATAAAAAAAAAAACAATTTAATATGCCATGTATTTAACATGCAATAAGTAATATGGAGTTGGGACAGAGATGAGACAAACAGTTTACAGATGGACAGGAAAAGAACCGATAGAGAAAAAAGAGTAGTAAAAAAAACACTAAACATAAAAGAGTAATGCTTGGAAAAAAAAAAAAAAAAAAAAACATTGTGTTATATGGCATGATGTGTAAAACATCTCTGTATTTACAAAAATGCAGCCTTTACGCAAACTGCCTTTTTTATTTATATATATAAAATTGTGTATAATATTATTTACTATCATTTATGTGACATTTATTTAATCCTGATGTTAAGGCCATATGACTTGTTTCAATACTGCAGCTTGCTATTCTGTAAGATTTACTCATGTCCAGCACACGACAAGTCTAGCGTTTTAGTCTTAAAAAGTCATTTAGGATTAATAAAAAATATATATCATGATTACTAATTAATATTACATTGTAAATATTCTCCTTCAAGTAAGTACAATTAATTAAGCCTTTTTATAATAATGACTGCTACAAATGAGAAACCAACCAGGAACAGAATCTTATTACATGTGTAATCCCTTTAAATGTGTAACATGTGTCTAAATACTTTAACCCGATATGTTGTACTAACATCCAGAAAACATTTGTTAATAGACGGTTCCTATAAGTTTGCTTTATAATATAACATAACTATAAAAGATGGGGGAATGGTACTCTTCTTTTCCTTCCTCATGCCGTGCCCACTAAGTAAATAAGCAGCACTGATTGCCGAGCCACTTGAAAACTGAATTACATGTATGTAACAATTCCATGAATTCAATTTTATCTAAATTACACAGAATAACCTGCATTTCCTCAGATGCCTGAGGGCTGGAATAACTGTCTGGTGCCAAGCGTCTTTGTCCAGGGGCTTGTGGGAGAGGAGGCAGAGGTTGTAGAAAGGCTGTGTGTGTGTGTGTGGCTGTGGTTGTGTGTGTATGTGTGTGTGTGTGTTAGGGAGAGAGAGAGAGATGGTGGGTGGGTGGTTTGCAGCAGTTTCTTATCCTCCTTTTACCTGACTCTGGTCATGGGATCTCTATTCAGATGGAGACCCCACTACAGTCATCAGACTCACACAGCAGATAGATATTATTTGACCTTTGCTTTGCATCCTAACTGGCCCATTTTATTCATACTATTCAAGAAACAAACCATCCATTTTAAGCAAGCTTGGGACCGGTACTAACAAGGACCATCAGTGCGTGGATGTCAGGCATCATAACCAATAAAGACTTCATTTATTGCGTTCTGCATAAATGCTGTATACAGTTAGACTCGTTGTAATACTTTCCCATATATAGAGCAAAAGTTTGCCAATTTTTAATAATTGGTGTTTTAAATTGGACACCCCTGCTTAAATCTTATTGTCATTTTTATCATTGTGATAAGACGATCTTTAAAGGGAAAATGTTTCAATATTACACTTTTATGCATTATTTTTTTTATAAAATATAAAATACAACACAACATACAGACTTTCATTGATTTCAGTCAATGAAAATCAAGGACAAGAACTTAGTCCATATAAATTATGTATTACAAGCACTTAAGACTCCCAAAGATCCATCTTGTTTGCTTTCCTTTGTGTGCACATTCATTTAAACAAGCCATTTCAGAAGGTCACGCTGTGTTTCTTCGTTACCTTGGTCTGCACAGATTGTTCCAGGCCTCATCCAGCAGTTTCAAACTGCTTCTAATAACATGCTGTTCTTTTCTTAAAAAAAAAAAAAAAACAAAAAAAAACTCCTAGTATTTAGACAATTAAGTTAATGTCATGTTGAGAACAGATTTTGTGATAACCATGATTTTAGCGATTATATGAGCAAAAGAAAGATGTTTATGACCTAAATGTATAATGGTTACTGTAGATGTATTAAAGAATAACAGGAATCCAAAGCCGAACGCAGTCTGTGGTGAATGATGCATTAGAAATATTATCACTGCTGATTTGAATGTATGTATAGTAAAAACAAAAACACCCCAAAAGTGAATCTAATGCATTAAAATGATCAAAACATCAAAGTCACAGTGCTGCATACATCTGACCAATGCAAATATACCAAGCTCAGCCAATAGAAATGCATTACGACAACAATCTGTGACTCCGTGTTCAGGGTGTTGGCCTATTAATCTGTAGGTCGTGGGTTCAAATCCCTGGTCCACTGAAGTTACCAATGTGACTCCTTGAGCAAGGCTTTTAACTCTCACTGGTCCAGGGGTTCTGTATCTACCCCGTGTTCAGACCCCATACAATTTGGGATACTTGTAAATCGCTTTGGATGAAAAATGAAATCTGCTAAATGACCAAATGGTTTTTTTTTTTCTGGCTGGAATAATATAGGAGTTCTACTTGTTGTTAAGGGGGTTGAAAACATATAAGGCAGTGTAATTACAATTTAGGAATGGGTTCTGTACCTTGCTATTAAAAAAATACAATTTCTAGCATTTCCATTGGCATTTTCATAATGACACATGTGTTGTCTTAGATGAAGCCATAGCTGTGTATGATCTGATACAGAAACACAGCATGACTTACTCGTGTGTCTGTGTTTTTCCTGTGTGTTACTGATGTTGCTCTATAGGTGGTTTGAATGGCCGGTGCTTGGTCTGGTTGTCATTTTGTTCTGAATCCAGCCCGACTTTTTCACTGGAATCCTGGGTGAATGAAAGGTCACGATATATACACAGTATTATAGGGGGGAAAATCAGACACCCTGTTTCATAGAGTTCCTGAATGCCATTATTAAAAAAAAAACATTGTATTTTTTATGTCAATCTGTATGAATAATTCAATACATTTAAAAATGGGTCATTCTGTTAAATACAGTAAATAATCATTCATGTGTGTGTGTGTGTGTGTGTGTGTGTGTGTGTGTGTGTGTGTGTGTGTGTGTGTGTGTGTCACCCACTTTAAGAAACATCTAAAAACATGCAAACGGCTGTCCTCTGATCCGGTCTGCTTTGAGAATGAAAATGAAAGAGTGAGCGTCACATCAAAGCACAAATACAGACACAACACATACAGCAGGGAAATTATAAAGAAACAAAAAAAAAATGTCATGATTACTTTGAAAAAATACCATTTAAAAAAATTAAAGAGGCATGAAAAAAAGAAAGAAAAAAAAAGATAATTTAACCTGCTTTACAAAATCCAAAATAATATCTGTACTTTTGAGTTTGTGTTAAAAATAAAATGAAATTTTGGCTTAAATTTACCTTTGAACATGACACTTTTTAGATTATAATCTCCTGAACGCACATGTAAATGAGTAAAAAAAAATTGTGCGTCTTAAAAAAATTATTTGAAATACAGGGACGGAGAACTAAGTGAAACAAAATATTTCATCCCAAACAAAAATACTTTAAAGTTTAATATTGCCATAATGAATGTATGGAAACATTTTTAAGTATAATGTTTGTACTATGGTTTGATTAATCATTAAAACAATAATTGCGTCACTCGAATTTCATTTTCAGTTTCATTTATCTTCCGTAAATACGTCCGTATCAATCGTCACATCCTCATCAGGTTCATTTACGGCTCAATAAATATGAATAAATTGCCTTTAAGCGGTGGAAATAACACATATCTAAAATGACAGTAACATGTAAACACAGACTGAGTGCTACATTCATTTAAAATCCCGAAACAGTAAGCCACTTACAGACGTCCTGCTGTGATCAAGTTACACACATTGAACATTCAGATTAGTGACAAAACAGAAGGCTGAGCAATTAACAATCATTATATTCACCTCATGTCTACCAGCATTCATGCAAAACCCAGTGAAACTTAGCACGATTGAGACCCAGGGAAAGGGAAGGGTCAGAGGTACACAGTGTGTTAAATATTCAAAATCCCCTCTACATGATCAGCGCTCCCCATCTGTAAAGTTTGCCACAGGGCCTGCTAATTGAGCAAACAGGAAAAGGGCTGCTTTCTAGGCTGAACACGATCAACGCAATCAGGCAACGCAAAGGCCGATCGGGTGACCCGGGAGAGACCCGCAAGAGGTGTGGGCGATCGAGCTCAGTGTGAGGTCATAGCCAGGTCATCATAACGCTCCCAAAACCGAAACAGATGGAGAGAAGAATCACACTTTACTTATCTTAGCTCTGCTTCAGAGGAAGGATTACACAGTGTTTAGCTCCGTTATAAAGCTCTGTTTCCTTTACAGAAACAATTATAGCAGAGCTCCGTGCTGGATGCTAACTTTAGTGTTTGTTATATTAAAATTTTAATGAAGGTGAAAAAAAAGATTGGAAATTAATATTTTAAACAGTTTTAAATGACATAACTATGTTAAAGTATATCATTTTTTTTTAAATGCTGTTTAAAGTAAAGTAATTTAGTTGTAGTTTAACTATATAATGACCATATTAATCTAAATGTTTATGATGTTTATTATTCATAAACACCTAACTTGGTGTTGTAATTAATAAGCTAATTCTTTCACCGGGTATCAGTCCAAAGAAATGTGTGTGTTTGGTTCAAATGCAGGTTTTATGATTATAATTTATACCGCAATGGTAGTTTTAGACTGATATCCTGCCCGGGTTCTTTCCCTGCCTATAGCCGTTTGAATGTTCAGATGGTTCGTTTTCAGGACTTTGTGCCAAGTGTTAAAAATAAAGGTAATTAATTAAAGTTTGTTTTGTAAGATTTTTGCAAATGGAACATGAATGGATTTAATTAAATCCCAAATTTAGAAAGCGTTAGCAACAGAGCTGACAGTTTTGTCAAGGCCACGTCAGTCTCCAGAATTTTAAATGTATTCAAAATCAGACGATAGACCTCAAAATGCGACACGCGCCAAAACACAGGTCTAGCAACCTTTTGCAAGAAGGAAAAATCCTGCGCAAATAAAAGTCCCTTGCCTTTATATTTATAATAAAACTGCCAAAGATAGGAATAAAATATGATCTTGTTTTAAAGATTTTTAAA
>JAFMOC010000096.1:620000-897500 GCA_019802505.1 Corydoras sp. C115 | reverse complement strand
TGTAATACTCTGCACACTACTCTGAAACTTTCCTTCATGTAGCAAACATGACTGTTCTTTAGTTTTTGTGCCATCTGCTGGTTAACCGCCATGCTGTAATTTAAGCTTTGCTGACATCTTGTGGTCAAATTGTGCAACTACGGCTCAGGGGAAAACAAGTTCATGTTGTTTATTTGCAAAGGTGTACATTAGTAATGTTCTAAAAATAGAAATTGCTTAGGGTCATGCACACCCTTCTCATATGTGTGTTTGGACTCCGGCAGTTAACTATTACGTATTTAACTACACACTCCCTAAACTTGAAAAGACCCTTTTTAATTCCAGTCTGGCACTTCCTGTGCACAAAATTGAGTTTAATATGGGAAGTTTGGTCTGGAGAAGCTTCAGTGATCCACACTTAGCTCTGACCTCAACCCCTCCTGAATAAACCTAATTTAGTAAGCTATTAGTATCCGTGTTAAATGTCTCGCAGCTCAGGGCTGGACAGCCGAACATTGCATTTCTTTGCAGTTGTCTCATGCTTTGCGCTTCTGCCATCTTTCCCTCTGAATGTGACATCATGGGTGACTTCAGACTTATTAAAATGGGAGTGGTGTGCAAAAGTAAACATGAGTTAATGAACATGCATGATGTGAACCAGACTGAAATCAAACCTGAATGCCATAGCTGTACATTGCACAACCCACGCAGAACAACACGCTGATTCTCACCCTCTCTCACCCTTCCTTAAAGGTTTCCTCACTCACTTACTCACTCGCTGCTTTTGGAAACGAGTTTATTTGTTATAATTGTTTATAGACCATAAATCCCTGATTTGTGGGTGTGCACACATCTGTTCCTGATCACAACAACACACTCTCTGTCTATAAAGTGGAAGCTAAACACTTTTTTTTTTAAATATCTTCACAATTTTAAATATCTTTCAGGTGTTGATCGTTTCAGGACTCTGCTGTGAACTGAATATGAATGATTTAAGAATAATGGCGTGATAGAAACAGAAATTCCAAATGACACGGTTTAAGGTTGCAGCAAAAATAGTAAAACTCAATGCTTTACACATTTCATGTCACCATATACAAAGAACGTGGCGTATGCTTTGTTTACATTCGAATCGTTAAGAAACTTCTGGATGAAGACAGGTTGCAATTTTCGTCTCATCTCTTTACCTTCTGCTAAATTCTCTCCTAGATGTTCTCCATCCAGGGGAGAACATTTTGGGCGCTAGGCAGACTCATCTAGGACAGGGTGCCAATCCATCACTGGGCTCAGAAGATATAGGGGCAATTTGGGGCAGCCAATTCACCTTCAATCAATAAGTTTGGGCTGTGGGAGGAAAGTGGAGAACCCGGAGCAAACTCCAGCCAGTTTGGGATTTGAACCTGGATCCCCAGTGCTGCTACCCACCCGAGATTGGTCATTGGTAATAATAAACACTAAAAGCACCATCATTTTTATAAATTACTCTGATAATCCATATTTTACTACTAATCATTTAATTTAATACTTTACAGAATAACACCGTATGAATAATAATCATGTCTCTGTTACCTGGATGTATGATGACTTGTTCTCTACGGACTCAGAAATGCAGCGTGAAATTTTACTAGAAATGTTTAACTTTGCAGATTTAATGTCGCTTCTATTTCCAACTAATCAACGATGCTCAGAAATGATTCGCTTTCAGAGAAACGTTTAGATACCACACCATATGTACACAAGTTCCACTGGCATCACTCCTCTACGAAACACTGACCCTTTCATTTCCCTCTCTCACCCTCCCTCTATCACTCACATATAAACATTCTCACTTAACATCCTCACATCCAGAGCTGATCTCAGCTTGAAGCTGTGTTTTAAGGATGGCTGCTGTGTGGACTGGGAATCTGCTGGTTACCTGTGTGTTTTTATGTATTGGAGGTTATCATCCCATTAAGGCTCTGGTAAGAATAGAAATGCACTTGTGTTTTTATGATCCATATTAAATCTGAGGCTCAGGTCTAATTTTGCTGTGTTTTTTGTTTTGCGGGTGCTGATTATTTAGCTCATTGTTAAACCAAGTTAATCACTATTCCCATCATTTTAATACAAATATTGCATTTTAATGAATAGCCACATGGAGCTGCATATACTGATATTCATGACTTTATTTAGTTCTGTATGTCGTTGAACTGAGGATTTCGTACTGAGAACCTTTTTATGTAAAAATACGATTCTTCAAAATCCAGACTTTATAATTCCTACTATCTTGAACATCTAATGAGTGTCATTGAAACTTGGTTAATCGATTTGACTTATTATGGATTTATTTCCCTTCACAGACAGAAAACCCAAACAGCAAAGATGTGAGTTTGTATTACCTGTTTATATAATCTGTTTCCTACAATATATAATTTGTCCCTCTAATGAATACAGCAAACACCCAACACTGTTAAAAATACTGGATGGGTAAATAAACATGTATTTGCTCTTCTACCTCAGATCGAGTTTCAGAGTGTGAAGATCGAATGCACAGTGGCATTACGATTTGCCCACACAGTCATAACATCCACGGCTCTGAACAAGGCCAACGTTTCACAGGAAGTCATTTTTGAGGTGGAATTGCCAAAGACGGCCTTCATCACCAACTTTAGCATGTTAGTCCTTCTTCGTTATATTGTGTTAATTCTTTATTCAATTTGTAATTATTATTTATTATTCATTCATTCATTATCTCCCGCTTTATCCTCTATTAGGGTCGTGGTGGGGTTCCCCATGCCCATCCAGGGGAGAACGTCTCGGGCGCTGGGCAGAAAGACCCAGGACAGGACGCCAATCCATCGCTGGGCACACACTCACTCACACAGACACACTCTATATGGGGCAATTTTGAGAACTCAATTGACTTGATCCATGTTTTTGGACTGTGGGAGGAAACCGGAGAACCCGGAGGAAACCCACACGGACACGGGGAGAACATGGAAACTCCACCCAGATGGGGATTTGAACCGGGAATCCCTAGCGCTGAGAGGCGAACGTGCTAACCACTAAGCCACCGTGCCGCCCTATTATTTATTATTATTTATTATTATTATTTAAATATATTCATTTTTAATTTAATGTTTTGGGGCGGCACGGTGGCTTAGTGGTTAGCACGTTCGCCTCTCAGCGCTAGGGATTCCCGGTTCAAATCCCCATCTGGGTGGAGTTTCCATGTTCTCCCCGTGTCCGTGTGGGTTTCCTCCGGGTTCTCCGGTTTCCTCCCACAGTCCAAAAACATGGATCAAGTTATTTGAGTTCTCTAAATTGCCCCATATAGAGTGTGTTTGAGTGTGTGAGTGTGTACCCAGCGATGGATTGGCGCCCTGTCCTGGGTCTATCTGCCCAGTGCCCGAGATGTTCTCCCCTGGATGGGCATGGGGAACCCCACCGCGACCCTAATAGAGGATGAAGCGGGAGATAATAAATGAATGAATGAATTTAATGTTTTTGGTTCTTTATGATTTGCAACTATAAACAGTCAAGTGTTTTTAAAAAAAAAACAAAAAAAAAAAAACAGAGGCTCCACAATTATAACATACAGAACATGAGCTTTTTTTATCGATGTATAAATATTGTTATTGATAGTTCAGTAAATCAAACTGTTATTTATATATTGGACTGCACATGTACAAACAACAAAACTCATGTTTAATGAAATGAACCTGATTTTAATGTAATTGTTTCAGGGAGATTGAAGGGCAGACGTATGTGGGAGACGTAAAAGAAAAAGAGGTGGCAAGGAAAGAGTACGAGACGTCTGTGTCCGCTGGGGAGACCGCCGGCCTGGTCAAGTGAGTCAGAGAACTAGATTGTACAAGTGAAAAGCTTACTAGTTACATATATATGAAATGTATTGCGTAACTAAGCTTCTGAGGAGATGCATCAGGTACATTTTCATGTTCTCAGAGCTTCAGGCAGAAAGATGGAAAAGTTTTTGGTCTCTGCGAACATTGCAGCGAACAGCAGTGTTACGTTCACGCTGGTGTATGAGGAGCTCCTTCAGCGTCGCTTTGGCAAATATGAGCTCATCATTCGAGCCAAACCCAAACAGCTGGTCCAGCACTTTGAGGTGCAGCACTTACTTTCATTTCCTTGTTCTATAAGTTCTATAATGTAATCTTAACATGAACATCTCTACCCTCAGATTGTTGCCACTATCTATGAACTCGATGGTATTGGGTATCTGGACACCAATGTCACTTTCAAATCCAATGAAATCCTTCCCCTAGTGAAGAAAACTGTGACTGAGCAAATGGTGAGGTTAGACTGTTGTATTTGTTCAGTCTTATCAATTGTTTTAATTTAATTTCTATTTATTATTAAGCTTTGTACAGTTGTAAACTACACAGTAACTTTTCCAGTACAAACCATCACAATCTCAGACAATTGTGTATCCCTCACATCCCTCACCAGTGTTAATTTTATGCTAGCAAAATTTGCCAATTTAAATATTTCCAATTGTACAGACTTAATTTAACCCACGTATAGATCAATGTCCTGATCGCCTTTCTTTGTTACTTCTCAGGCCCATGTGTCCTTCTCTCCAACCCTGGATCAGCAGAAAGCATGTCCACTCTGTGAAAACACAATCATAGATGGAGATTTTATCATCACATATGATGTTAAAAGAGAATTTGGAAACAGTGACATTCAGGTACGATGTCAGAATAACCTTTTGAGTTTCCTTGTCATTTTTCAATGTGACTTTGTTGAGAAATTAGATATCTCTTTATACTTGCCTTTAGGTAGTTAATGGGTACTTTGTACACCATTTTGCGCCAAAAGATTTGCCACGATTACCAAAGAATATAGTGTTTGTGATCGACCGTAGTGGGTCCATGGAAGGGAGGAAGATGGATCAGGTGAGCTATGATCTATTTATAGTTACAAAATATTAACAATACTGAAGTAAGGTTATTTTAAAAAAAAAAAAACACAATGTTTGATTATCTCAGACGCGGGAAGCACTGTTGACCATCTTGGATGATCTTTATGAGGATGATCATTTTGGACTGGTCACATTTGATGATCAAATCCAAAGGTGGAAACCAACTTTGAGTAAAGCGACAAATGAGAACATAAACAAAGCAAAGGAGTTTGTCCAAAAGATAGCCGCCAGGGGCAGTAAGTGTTTCAAATAGTATGATGAAAGTGATCTGATCATAGACGTCACATAGACACTTTTGCCTCATGCCATGCGAGAACTGCATGCAAGCACCAAGGTCATTTGAATCAACTGTGCCCTTAATCGGCATGATTACATACTTTTACATACATACATAATACAAGCTTATTATGTATAAATATTGTACATGTGCTTATCAAGGTGTTGGAGCCACCTGAAGAGATCTAAAGATGAATGAATTCAGTTTAAACTGAAGTATGAGTGTTTTTTTTTCCTCTTTCTGCCAGCGACGGATATCAATAAAGCCGTTTTGAGTGCTGTGGACATGCTGACTGCAGCCAAAAAAGACAACACTCTACCTGAACATAGTGCATCTATGATTATCCTGCTCACTGATGGAGATGCGACATCTGGTATGTGTTTTGAGCAGATTTCAAACAGGGATAATTTCATATGTGCATTCAATAAACATTTGAGATGATTTTGCACAGTTTTTGTGGCATGCATGGTGTATGATGTATATGATTATGTAGAAAGCCATGAGGACTGTATGGAGTAAGAACACATCAGGTGATGACCATTTTCTGCAGTTACAAAACTTGCAGTAAACAAATGTACCATGTCTACACGAAGAGATTAGGGATTGCATATTCTTGTTTGCATGCCCTGCAAAAGATATAATTTTGGACAGAAAGAGAACTAACCTCTCTATAAAAGAAAATAAATATAAAAAAAAAACCTAGTTTCACTATTTTCCATACCCCATGGTGTCATTGCACAATCCCCAAACCGGGTCTCTTTAAGAGTAAGCTCTTTGATTTTATGTTCTCCACACTATTAGTCAAGTCTATTTACTTTACACATCCCAATTATTCCACATATTTCATCACTTCCCATCATGCACTTTTAATAATCACAAACCGTTTTTGTTGAATTCAGGGGAGACACGCAACACTGTAATCCAGACAAATGTGCATAATTCAATTGATGGAAACATGACTCTGTTCTGCCTGGGGTTTGGTCAAGATGTATCCTATTCTTTCTTGGATGTCTTGGCCAAGCAAAACAGTGGTTTGGCTCGAAGAATCTACGAGGCGTCGGATGCTGCCCTGCAGCTGCAGGTACTGCAGATCTGGTTTCACCTATTCGAATTATGTTTGTTACCAAAAGCTGAATTCAGATTTTAAATTTGCCATGCAGGGTTTCTATAAGGAGGTGGCGAGTCCATTGCTGTTAGATGTAACTCTGGACTACCCACAATTTATGGTGTCATCATTGACCAACAACCAATTTGAGCAGTTTTTCGAAGGTTCTGAAATTGTGGTTGCTGGACAGTTGAATTCCTCGGATGTGGATTTCTTTGGGGTGGTGAAAGGCCAATCGGTGAGTAAGCTACTACACACACACACACACACACACACACACACTCTCACACACACAAATCAAAATTACACACCTCATGCCCTACTAACACTGTATGAAAATCTTTTCTTCGCATGCTTTTGTAAAAAGGTTTAAAATAATTAACATTAATGAATTCATTGGTTAATTAACAAAAACGAATAGTGAATTAAGGTTTAAAATTAAGGTGAATTATCAAGGTTTTGAATTAAAATTTTGTTAATTTTCATTTAAACCCAGCGTTAGTGCATGATAAGCATTTTTTTTTTAATAAAATGTAAATGTTTTTAAATATTCTGGTTGTTATTTATTTAAAATCATAATTTAATGAGGCGGCACGGTGGCTTAGTGGTTAGCACGTTCGCCTCTCAGCGCTAGGGATTCCCGGTTCGAATCCCCATCTGGGTGGAGTTTCCATGTTCTCCCCGTGTCTGCGTGGGTTTCCTCCAGGTTCTCCGGTTTCCTCCCACAGTCCAAAAACATGGATCAAGTCAATTGAATTCTCAAAATCGCCCCATATAGAGTGTGTCTGTGTGAGTGAGTGTGTGCCCAGCGATGGATTGGCACCCTGTCCTGGGTCTTTCTGCCCAGCGCCCGAGACGTTCTCCCCTGGATGGGCATGGGGAACCCCACCGCGACCCTAATAGAGGATAAAGCGGGAGATAATGGATGAATGAATTTAATGAATAAACATTTTTACTAGGACAGAGTTTTAATGGCAGACTGTCAGGTGTTCTGTGTGTTAAAGGCTTTTCATTCTGTAAAGCTGCTTTGTGACAATGTACTGTTGTAAAAAGCGCTATATAAATAAATTACTTGACTTGACTTGACTTGATTTTTACACTTGTGGACTTTTAAAGTCTTTTTTTTTTAATTGTTACAATTTAGCTGGAGGATAACTTCATAGTCAACGTCAAGGCCAGTGTTGCAGAATGGACCATCGTATTTCCTGAGCAGGAATACATCTTTGGAGACTTTACTGAACGACTTTGGGCATATCTGACCATACAGCAATTGCTGGATAAACGGTAAGCCTCTGTTCACACATATCAAACACTGTGCACAGTGTACAGCTACTGAATATAGTCTTGTTATTCACACAGCTTAATATTGATAACTCCTTTTTAAAAAAAAAAAAAAAAAAGTTTAAAACAACGTGTCATGACAGATACCGCTGTCATTTCACAGTTTGGTTAGTAGCACTCGATCCTTTCTGTGTGGAGTTTGCATATTCATTTATATGTTGCATTACTCCAATAGCTTAGGCTTTCTTTCACAATTCAAAAACATGGAGGTCATGTAAGGTGGAGGTAATAAATTGCCCCAGTGTTTAAATTTCTTTGGCTGTCTTCCCTGTGATGGACTGCCAGCCATTCCTTATGAACAGTGAGTACTCTGTTAGGCTCTAGCATTTTGAACCTTATTAAGATAAATGACTTAAAATTCAATACATTTAAGTGATTTTAAATAATGTCCTATGTTTTATTGACTTTACAGTGACACATGTGCACACAGTGAGCTGGACGATATCACTGCCGAAGCACTGAACCTGTCACTGAAGTACAACTTTGTCACCCCTCTCACCTCCATGGTGGTGACTAGGCCCAAAGTTGTGGGTGCAGTTGAAGAGATGCTAATTGCTGACAAACTGACTGAAGGTAAGGAGTGCAAATGTTGATATAATGAAACAGAGAGACTTTGTGTCCGTTACAAAGTCCTCCTGTGCGATTTCAATGTTCTGCTCTGATCAGATTTGTCACAGTCATATAAGCTTATTTATATTAATATATAAGCACATTTTATTTTTTCATATTTTTTTCATATATTTTATTTTATTCATATAAGCTTCATAATTTCATATAAGCCGTCTTTACCATAAATGCACATGTCCTCTGAAATGAAACTCAAACTATTTTACTAATACATCACTGATACTTTCATCATTTACAGATCAGAATCATGGATTATTGCCAGGTAATTGATTTCTGCCAAAGATTTCTAAGACTTTGTAAAGCACTTTTTAATAATAACTTGATTCTCCTCATTTCCAGACATGGCACAACCATCCAGTCGCAGTGTATTGCCTTTATCAATTCAAGGTAACGGTACCATAAATTTTGTGGACTGGTTTCAGTTGACTTTAAACCATATCCAAAACAAAGTGGCATTAGTTATTCCAGTGGACTTAAATAACGCTCTTTAGGCCTCCGGAGTCAACCTGTAAGCATTGCAGTGGATGGTGATCCACACTTCATCATCGAGCTACCCAATCAAAAAGATGCCCTGTGCTTTAATACCAATGACAAACCTGGCACTATATTCAATCTGGTGAGAGATCCATCAACAGGTAAATGTGCACTACATGTTCATTTGTAAGTTGCAATGGATAAACGCATCTGGTAAATGACTAAATGCAAATGCAACTACAACATGCATGCATCAAAAAATTATGCTATGATTTATTGCACATTTTTTATGACCCAAATAAACAAAAAGGGAAAATTAATTAACCATACGTACCTAATCGTTTTTCTTTTGTTTTTTTAAATCAAAGATGGTACAAGTTATAACTGTTTGATGATCCTTCTAGTAGTGGACATCGCTGCAAATTCTGTCAAACATCAGACACAATATAAGGATTGTCTCTAATAATCTTACGATATTTAAACCCAAAAGAATTAAAGATAACAATTGAGACTGCTTTAATGTAGCTGTGTGTTAACCGTAAACAACATGCATATTAATTGTAGACATTTTAAAGACCTCAAGCATTTATTTTGCAGGTTTAGTAATAAATGGGCAAACCATTGGAGACAAGAAGGTGGATTCAAAGAATAAGCAGCAAACATACTTTGGAGAGTTGGGAATCCTTTATGAGAAGTTTGGAATTAAACTGAGAGTGACAACCCAAGGGATCCATGTATCTGAACAGGGAGAAGAAAGAGAACTTCTCTGGTCAAATGCATTTACAGTTAATAGTCTGAAGTAAGAAAACGTTTTAATATTGTTAATGTAGATGACTGAGTTAAACACTGTTCATATTAAAGCAATAAGGCACCAAAGGGCGACATTATTGTGAATAAATAAAAAAATTCATAAATGCTTTTAATGAAAACAAAATTTAATAATTTGGTTGTTAAATTAGGTTTTAAATCTAGGTTTTTAAAGACGACATTGATTGCTGAGTAACAGGATACCGTTTTTTCTAACAATCAAAACCGCCATCTAGTGGCCAAATTACAGAACACAATTTATAAACATCAGTCGCAACAGTAACTGTTTTTCCGTTTATGGTACATGATTTCAAATAATATATTGCATAGCACACATGCATACGAATGTGAAGCGCTCATAGGTGTGTGTTATTGACAATAATGTCACGGCTGAACAAACTGCTCAACCAATAAGATTTAAGGACCGCAACTACCTGTTTTATAATTATTCTTAACCACTGTTTGTCATTACGATGTTAAAACTCACCAAAGTGGTTAAGACATTTATTCAGTTTATTAACTTGTGTATTTTTATAAGGGTGGCTTTTAGATTTGAACACTTGGTTTTATTTCTCTTCTCACTTCAGCATGGACCTTCATGTAACCAAAGATCTCAGTCTCACAGTGACCCTGAGGGACTCACTCAAGTTCATCATTATTTTGCACAAAGTGTGGAAGGATCATCCCTATCACCAGGACTACCTGGGCTTTTACACTCTTGAGAGCCACCTCCTCTCACAAAGTGTCCATGGTCTGATTGGTAGGACATTTTTAAAATAATTTTAAAAGAAAAAGAACTTGCTCATGAAGATTAATTCCTTAATAGAATCTGATCTCTTCCCACAGGACAGTTTTTTCATGGTGTACGGTTTGAGGTTAGCAGCAACTTGACAGAAAAGGAGCAAAACAAAACTGATGCTACCATGTTTGTGAAGGGTCACAATCTCAAAGTGACCAGGTACCTACGAACGCTAAACAGTAAGCAATAACAGGTTCATTCACAGGTGAGAATGTGACTGTTGCATCTGTGTTTGTTTGTCTCCAGAGGTTTGCAGAGAGACTTCAGACGGGATGTAAAACATGGAGAAAACGTGCCCTGTTGGTTTGTTCATAACAGTGGCACAGGGCTCATAGATGGAGTCCTTACAGACTACATTGTATCAGGACTCTTTAAGACTGCATGAGAGAAATGACTAGAAGAGTTTATCTAACCAGACAAATGTGTTCTTTTTTTTTATTAATCGATGCTAAATATATAAATGTAAACTGTATACGACAGAGGCCATCGCTGCGTCTGAAATGCCTACAAATGTCATTTGATGGAAGCGGTCTTATTCTCCACTGTCAACGTAATAATGTTATTTGAAGTTGGGCATGATCATAATTTCTTTTTGTTCACTGTGGTGATTGGATCTTACTTGCAGTTGTAAACAGCCGTTCGACTGCCATTCGTTCTTTTTTTAGTTTGATCATGTGATTTAGATCTAGTTAGATCATGGGACAGCTTATATGGGATAGGTTTTCTGGTATTGACCTTCTGCTTGATGCCTAATTTGGATGGAGCCCTTAACTGATCTACTGGATAGTTTACAGCTAAAGAAGCTCATTTTTAAAGCTACGTTACCTTTTACCACCAAAATTCTGATGCCATACATCTTCTCTATAAACCTCCTGCTGTATTTAATAAATCATGCTTTGCACTCTAAAAATAAACATTTGTATTTAGAAACATTGTATTTTTGTAAAATGTAATATTGCAAAAGCAAAGTGATGCAGAACAAATGAAGAACAAAAAAACGCTGACATTTTTACACATTCATACGAGCCCCTAAAGGGACATGAGCAAAAAAAAAATTTGGGAGGAACATGAGTAAAAAAAAAAGTTTTTTTTGACCAACAACCAATTTGAGCAGTTTTTCGAAGGCTCTGAAATTGTGGTTGCTGGACAGTTAAGTGGTGCGCTCGACATTTTTTTTTTTTTTTTTTTACTCATGTTCCTCTCAAATTTTTTTTTTTGCTAATGTCCCTTTAGGGGCTCCGTACATTCACATAGCAGAGGTTTTGTAGAAAGCAAATAAACTTTGATTTTCATAATAAATGCAGCTCTTAATAAATTTTATCAGAATACATTTGCATTGTTAGTTTTTTGCAGCCACTCAAGTAATGAATCTGCACATAACAAGTGGTTTAAAGTTTAGGATGTGTATTAAAAAACATTTTATTTACAAGCGATTTAATTAGGCAAAGAGAACCAACTTAAACAAATTAAACTACAAAAAAAAAGATTTTATTTATTGATTTAGTATTATTAAGCTGGATGTAGCAGAAATGTGTGAACCCTCCCTTTCAGTATCTTGTTTGGCCGCTGATTTAGTAAGAACTGCAATAATGAATCATACTCTACATTTTTATATTATAATTAATTTTATATACCCCCACATTAATCCAGTATATTTAAGACAAACAGCACTAGATGTTCTATAGATAACAACACTTAAATAATGAAACCTAAATCTGTTGTGCAAGATTATTTGCTTCTGATGATCATGACGCTTTAAACACACACACTCTTTAATCAACCTCCCACATATGTGCTGAATTGATTACTGGATTTCAGAAGATAGATTCTGAAATGAGTTCAGGATTCATCATGAGCAGGTTGAGGATAGTTTTGCTCTGCTGTATTGCTCTTTATTTTTGTTTACCAGCTAGATCCTCTGCGGCTTTTATTGTCTCTAGAAGCAAAGAACAGGTAGGACAAATCCCTGCTTAACTACAAATTATAATTATTTTACACAAGTTTTAGTTTTGTTTTTTTTTTTAAAAAAAAGCATGATCTTGTTTTTCTTTAAGAAAAAAACAATAATATATTTGTACATATTTCTAAAATTAATAATCATTATACCTTGTCTCCTTTAGCAGGACAGCGATGATGTCAGTAAATTAATTAAGGTATTCTGTCATTACAGACTTTAAAAAAAAGAAATGCTACAAAAATATTTTAATAAAAGATATGTGTATCAAATTAAAGTAGTGACATCTTCATATAACAGTTTAATAGCACTAGTGATGATCTATCTACATACAGTACATACAGAAGTATAATTATATTGTTGTTAAATCTATAAAACTATAAGAATATTTTTGTCTCGTTACAGAAACGAAGTGTGACTGGAGCCGAGGTAAGAGAAAAAAAATAAAAATAAAATTCTTTATTTTCATTAATTTAGTTTTTCAATGTGCAGAGCTACAAATAATCAATCAATAATACAAAGGTTATATTTTGCTTTACTCCTCTGTGTACCTGGTGCAAACATGAACTCAAACTAAGATAGCTGTTTGGACTTTAATCTGTCCTGAAATATGCTTTGTGTATTGTGCTATGAAATCCTTATATTTTACAATAATATTAAAAAAGGAATTTTAAATTCAGCACTGTATGTTTAATCTGATAAACCTTTTTTTTTTTGGACATTAATGTCATTATTTGACACAAATTTTATATCATACAAAAATCATGAAATAAACTATGGCATTCTATCTTACAGATAGAGATTCAAAATGTTAAGATAAACTGCAAGGTGGCATCTCGGTTTGCCCACACTGTAATGACGTCCACGGTTCTTAACAAGGCCAACACCTCACACGAAGTCTTCTTTGAGGTGGAGTTACCCAAAACTGCCTTCATCACCAACTTCAGCATGTAAGATGTTTGCACAAATGTTTGAGCTTGTCTTGTATTTCCCAGTCGTTCATATTTATTCCTGTTTATGTGTCAGGGTGATTGATGGAAAGACATATGTAGGAGAAGTCAAAGAAAAGGAAAAGGCCAAGAAGCAGTATGAGTCTGCCGTGTCCTCGGGTAAAACAGCCGGCCTCGTCAAGTAAGTCCTAAATAATTATTAGAGAATAGAAAAACAGTAGATGTGAGATGGTTTTTAGACCTACAGTACGTGCTCGTGATCATCAAGTAAGTTAAAAAAAAATATATATATATATGCAATATTCGCTGATTCGCTGATTCGATTCGGAGAACCGTAGTCGACTATGAACCTCATAGTCGAATGTACCATTTTGACCACATGGGGGTGCCCATGGCTGCTGCTAAGCATTAGTTTTTCCATCAAATGTCTTTGTTTTTTGTTATATATATATATATATATATATATATATATATATATATATATATATATATATATATATATATATAGCCTTTTGTTTTCTTTTGTTAGAAAAACAAGTAAAATATATTAATCTATATAAATCTTTTTTAAAAACTATGCTTATAGCGCCATCTTGTGGTGAAATTTTAACTGATTCGACTATCGGTCGACTATAGGGAAAATCTGACGAATCAGATTCGACTACGAAAATCTGTAGTTGAATACACCCCTAATATATATATATATATATATATATATATATATATATATATATATATATATATATATATATATATATATATATATATATATATGGATTATATGGATAAATATACATGGATGAATGGATTTGGATGAATGGATTTGGACGTTGCTCTTAATTATTTAAGAATACATTGAGTATTTAAGAATACATTTTGACATTTGAGATTCAACCTTTACAACAATATACACCAGATGTAATCAGTGCATTTCTATTTAATTGAGGTTTATGTTCAAATTGAACCAATTCATTAGATTACTATAGATTTTGATCATTTCAGAGCTTCGGGCAGGAAGATGGAGAAGTTCTCTGTCTCTGTAAACATTGCAGCCATCAGTAGTGTTGAATTTGTACTTACATATGAAGAGCTCCTTCAGCGTAGTCTTGGCAAATATGAGCTCATGGTTCGAGTAAAACCCAAGCAGTTGGTCCAACACTTTGAGGTGAGGTTTATAATTAACAGATTTCATATTTTAATGTTTTCTTTTCTTACTCGAGACATACAAAACTGATCCACAGATTGTAGCTGACATCTATGAGCCTCAGGGGATTGAATTTCTGGACACTCACGCTACATTCATCACTAATGAGTTACTTCCTCTTGTGGAAAAAACAGTGACTGATAAAAAGGTAGGTTTGTTTTGTGTTTGCTATTATTATTCATTCATTCATTATCTCCCACTTTATCCTCTACTAGGGTCGCGGTGGGGTCCCCCATGTCCATTCAGGGGAGAACATCTCGGGCGCTGGGCAGATAGACCCAGGACAGGGCGCCAATCCATCGTTGGACACACACACTCACTCACACATACACACTCTATATGGGGCAATTTCGAGAATTCAATTGACTTGATCCTTGTTTTTTGGACTGTGGGAGGAAACCGGAGAACCCGGAGGAAACCCACGCGGACACGGGGAGAACATTGAAACTCCACCCAGATGGGGATTTGAACCGGGAATCCCTAGCGCTGAGAGGAGAACGTGCTAAACCACTAAGCCACCGTGCCGCTGCTATTATTATTATTATTATTATTATTATTATTATTATTATTATTATTTCTAACATTAGGAGTATAATTAGGGGCCTTATTTATATGTGTATGTGTTTCCTGTTGCTTCAATTAACATGAGATTTTGACTTTACAAACCACCACAAAGCAGCTCAAGATGTCTCACCACCGCTGCATGGTTCGAGCAGCAACACCAGTGATTGGTGGTTAGTACTTTTGTGCCCAGGAGAAACTTAGATTTAGGTGATGTTGAAGTTGTTTCATTTGGTATACTTCATTTTTTTCTTTTTTTTTCCCCTTAGTTTAGTAATGTTTTTTTTGTTTTTTGTTTTTTTTCAAGCATCCAACTACATTTAAAATTACGTTCACACTATTTTCAGGAAACGTCATCAAAAGTCTGTGCAAAGCCGAACCAAGAAGGGGCTGGATGGAAATAAAGATAGACACCTATGTTTTTTTTTGTTTTTGTTTTTATAACTCCAGCACATACATTAAATATCAGTTTACCTTCCAGATTCTTTCTTTCAGGCCCATGTATCCTTCTCACCAACTCTGGATCAGCAGAGGAAATGTTCAGACTGTGATGGAACACTCATAGATGGTGATTTCTTCATCAAGTATGACGTCATCCGTGAGAAGGATTTTGGTGATGTGCAGGTTTGGTTATTTCTTTTGTATAAACAGAGTCAGTTGTAAGTATTCTTTTATGAAAATTAATGTTGAATACAGATCTTTCGTTTGTCCCTCAGTAATATTACGTTTCTATTTCAGATAGTGAATGGGTACTTCGTACACTTTTTTGCGCCAGATGACTTGCCTCGTTTACCAAAGAACGTAGCGTTTGTGATTGATATCAGTGGATCCATGGATAGGGTTAAAATGTCACAGGTATGTTGAAGAGTCTAAAAGAAACATTTCATTTAGCGTCACAATATTTTATGCTGTTTTTTAAAATCACAGACCAAAGAGGCATTGCTGACCATACTGGATGACTTGCATGAAGAAGACCACTTTGCTTTGGTTACGTTTCATTCTGAAATCGATACATGGAGACCTTCAATGAGCAAAGCCACAGAAGAAAATATAAAGGAAGCAAAAGAATTTGTTAAAAGAATGCAGTCACTTTATGGTACACACACACACACACACACATACAGACACACAGACACACACTGTTAAATTAAATCTGATCTGAATTTAAATAATTTAACATTAAAGTTCTTACATCTTTTATTTCAGCAACAAATCTCCATGGTGGTGTTATGAAAGGCATAGATATTCTGAAAGCAACCAACGAAAACATATCCCTCTCAGAACACAGCATATCCATGGTAATCCTACTAACTGATGGAGAAGCAAATCACGGTTGGTGATTATATTGTTTATTTTATATTATTCATATTTGCTGCTCTTGCATTCATTGAACTTCTGAAGCCTTATGTTCATTGTTAGTTTTTTTTTATTATTATTTTTTTTTTTTTACAATAACTGGAATCAGTGCACATTAAATTAAATTAGGCATTGATGTGGTCAGTAAGTAATGGCTAAACAAATGGCTGACTGGCAATCATTGTTCCTATTCAACCCTAATTGGTTTGCCTTAATATCCACCTACTCCGACACCTCTGTGGGAATCAAAATGAAATGCTCAGTGCAGGTGGCAGGTTATCAATTCATTCTTCCACAGTCACGCAGGAGTACTTTTTCCAGATTATGCTCATAGTGCAGAATTGTCAAAAATGACGAATAATGGAAATGTACTTTGATCATTCTGCATATTCTTTCCCTCAATATGTTAAATTTATTAAATACAGATTTATTTAAATGCAATGTTGTATCATTTAGGTGTGATTGATTCAAACACAATCCAAGATCATGTCCAGCAGGCCACCGGTGGAAACATCACTGTCTTCTGTTTGGGCTTTGGGTTCAATCTGAACTATGCCTTCCTGGATGTTTTGGCCAAAAAAAACAACGGCCTTGCTCGCAGAATCTATGAAGCGTCTGATGCTGCACTGCAATTAAAGGTATCTGTGTTAAGCATTAATATTGATAAAGTTTTTAACTATGTTTAGAGAATGTTATTTTGCAAGTCGTTAAACAGTTTTATAATCACAACAGAAACTTACACAAAAAAACATGTTCATTCTTTCATACTGCTGTTATGGTCTTTTTTTATTGAAGGGATTCTTTGATGAAATCGCAAACGCGCTCCTATCCAATGTAAATTTTCATTATCCTGAAACCTCAGTAAATTCTTTAACTAGCAGCTACTTTAAGGAGTTTTATAATGGTTCTGAGATTGTGGTAGCTGGTCGACTGAACGACATCGAGATGAATGACATTCCATTTGAAGTGTCTGCTGAAAGGGTGAGTCCATCATATTATTTAAGTGTAAGTCTTAGTGACATTACTAATTCAATCTGCTTGAAAAAAAAAAAAAAAAAATTTTCTTTTATCAACAGTTAGAAGATAATTTTCTAGTCAAAAGCACTGCTGTTGCTCAGGAATGGGATACTATATTCCCTGAAGACGAGTACATCTTTGGGGACTTTACAGAGAGGCTCTGGGCATATCTGACCATCCAGCAGCTCTTGGACAAAAGGTAAGTATGTGGAAGTATTCCATCTTTCATGGAAAAGATTTACAGGAAACTGCCAATTTTTGTATGTTTGTGAGGTCTGGTACCGATGTTAAAAAACAGGGCCTGGCTTGCAGTCTCTGTTTTTATGTTTTAAGTCCCATATGATAGAGTTCAGGTCAAGGCTGGAAAAACTTTACATATGTATTTAACCATGCCTTTATAGATCTGACACTGTACACAGAGCCTTCCTTAAACTGTTGCCACAATGTTGCAACCTCACAAATCACCTTAAATGTATACAGACACAGTCCCATTACCTACATGCAGAATAAATACCTAAATCCAGAATGTAGTTTGTCTCTACAAAATTGCAATATCCGCACTGGTAATAATGATATATATATATATATATATATATATATATATATATATATACATACACAAACTGTACATACAAACATTCATACATACATTTATACACACATTCATTCATTCATACATACATACATACATACATACATACATACATACATACATACATACATACATATATACATACATACATACATACATACATACATACATACATACATACATACATACATACATACATACATACATACATACATACATACATACATACATACATACATTCATACATACAGTACATACATACATACATGCATACATTCATATATACATTCATACATACATACACAATCGTACACACATACATTCATACATACATACATACACACACACACACATATATAATGTATGTATGAAATGTATCTATGAATGAATGTATGTATGTATGTATGTATGTATGTATGCATTAGTGTGTATGTATGTATGAATGAGTGTGTATGTATGCATGAATGAATTTATGTATGTATGTATGTATGTATGTATGTATGTATGTTGTATGTATGTATGTATGAATGTATTAATGAATGTATTAATTAATGAATGTATGAATGTGTGTGTGTGTGTGTATGATTGTATGTATGTATGTATGTATGTATGAAATGTATGTATGTATGATTGTGTGTGTGTGTATGATTGTATGTATGTATGTATGTATGTATGTATGTATGTATGATTGTTTGTATGAATGTGTGAATGTATGATCACACACACACTGTTGTGACACTTATCACCTCCATATCATTACAGATGCTGTTTTTTTTATATATATCTTTTTACTAATAACTAAATGGTCCTTTTTGTCTTTGGCACAGAAAAAAATTTCAATTCGTCCTGAAAACCAGCTATTTTTAGCTATATATATATATATCAGCTATATATAGTAATTGCAGTCAATAAAACACTTAAAATAGATTTCATTTGTACACTACAGATATAAATTATTATAGTCATACGTTTGGGATAGTTTGTAAATGTAAATAGACAGTTGTAAATGTGAAATATCAGGTTAAATGCATCTTAATATCTTATTTGTTATACACTTTACTTATAACATTTTGAAAATGTATCGATGATAATGTATTGTCTGTACCGACAGGGAAAAGGGTTCCCCTTCAGCGAAGCAGAATGCCACGAAGGAAGCCCTGGACCTCTCACTGAAGTATAACTTTGTTACTCCACTCACCTCTTTGGTGGTAATCAAGCCAGAAACCGAAGAAAATCCAGATGACGCCCTTATTGCTGACAAACTATCTGAAGGTATTTTGACATAAAGAATGGTGTCAGTCTCTAATCTCACTGATCTCACTCACTGTTTATAAAAAAAACGAAGCCAAATTAATCCTAAAATGAAAATTAAACCCAACAACAGTTATAATGCTTTAAGGTGCAGCATTATTGGGTGAGTGTGAAGGATTTTTTTTTGGATGAACCAGGACAGAGATTGTGAGCCAACATCAGTCTCTGTTCACACAAATGCTATTCGGCATTAATCATTAAGCACAAAATATTTTATAAAGCCTTCCAGAAGTGTAAAAAGTACCATTGCTTTAAAATGGTCCAATAGAATGGTTCTTTGTAGGTGCTTGAATACTTTTGTCTATAGAACACTAAAGAATTTTGTGTTCAGACTTTCTAACTATATATCTTTTGCCACTGTAGTTTTCCTCTTTTTTTTTTTTTTTTTTTTACAGCATTGACTATAACACAGTCTCTATCATTTGTGTTCATTTCCAGATGAGCGTCGACATACTCTCAGTCCTCCATCACATCCAGTTCCATTTATACCACGTAAGAAATGTCTTAAATCTTTATTATTGAATTACAAGAATGAATTTGGATAACCTTTTAATTTTTACCACTTACATTGATTTTAGATTTCTTTGCTCCACAAATGAGTAGTCGGTATATTCCGCCTGTAACTATGGGTAAAGTTTTTAACTGTTACTTTCTCTGTATTGTAACCTGCCATATGTTTATGTTAATATGTTAACACTACGGTTTTGTTGCAGTTGATGGAGATCCACATTTCATTATTGAGTTGCCAGACCAGGATGATGCCCTCTGCTTTAATATTAATGACCAACCGGGAACCATTTTTAACTTGGTCAGAGACCCAGAGACAGGTAAGCATGTGATGACAAGACAAATGAGGTTTAAATTGGAGCTGTTTGACCCAGAAAAGTCTCCAATGCTTTTGTTTTAAAGGTATTGTAGTAAACGGACAAACCATTGGAGATAAAAAAGTGGATCCTGAGAACATGAAGACCACCTATTTTGGACGCTTTGCTATTATTCATGAAAAGTATCACATCAAAATAATGGTAACTACGAAGGAGATGATGTTATCTCAGCATGGCCAAGTGACCAAACTCTTCTGGTCAGAAAACTCCTCAGTCAAAGGAAAAAAGTAAGCAATGCTGATAAAACAATACACACTAATGACATACCTGCATGTTTATTAATTAAATTCTGGTTAGATTCTATGACTGGTTATAGTAATAAATGATCTGATTAATAATCTGATTATAGATTTTTTTTTTTTAAAAAGGCAATGGACTCTAGGTCAGTGCTAACATTAGCACTGATTATCATATAAAATATAACCTGCACTTTGTAGTTAAACTTAATGAACTTAATGATTTAAATTTTTATTTTTTTTTTTTTTTTAGCATGGACCTCAAAGTAACAAAGGATCGCAGTCTTACCGTGAATCTCAGGAACTCTGTTAAATTTGTGATCGTTTTGCACAAAGTGTGGGCGAAGCACCCCTACCACCAAGACTACCTGGGTTTCTACACTCTGGATAGTCACCTCCTTTCCCCGAATGTCCATGGGTTACTTGGTAACTTTTCACTACAACAATTGAATTCCTCAATCAGACTGTAATGGTGGTTTTGTCTTTTTGTGTGTGTACTTTTTCCACCTATTGTCCCCCGGTGGAGCGGCACGGTGGCTTAGTGTTTAGCACGTTCTCCTCTCAGCGCTAGGGATTCCCGGTTCGAATCCCCATCTGGGTGGAGTTTCCATGTTCTCCCCGTGTACGTGTGGGTTTCCTCCCACCGTCCAAAAACATGGATCAAGTCAATTGAGTTCTCCAAATTGCCCCATATAGAGTGTGTCTGTGTGAGTGAGTGTGTGCCCAGCGATAGATTGGCGTCCTGTCCTGGGTGTAACTGCCCAGCACCCAAAACGTTCTCCCCTGGATGGGCATGGGGAACCCCACCGTGACCCTAACAGAGGATAAAGCGGAAGATAATGAATGAATGAATGTTTAATCCAGGCGGCACGGTGGCTTTGTGGTTTAGCACGTTCTCCTCTCAGCACTAGGGATTCCCGGTTCGAATCCCCATCTGGCTGGAGTTTCCATGTTGTCCCCGTGTCTGCGTGGGTTTCCTCCGGGTTCTCCAGTTTCCTCCCACAATCCAAAAACATGGATCAAGTCAATTGAATTCTCAAAAATTGCCCCATATAGGGTGTGTATGTGTGAGTGAGTGTGTGCCCAGCGATGGATTGGTGCCCTGTCCTGGGTCTATCTGCCCAGCGCCCGAAACGTTCTCCCCTGGATGGGCATGGGGAACCCCACCGCGACCCTAATAGAGGATAAAGCGGGAGATAATGAATGAATGAATGAATGTTCAAACGAGGCGGCACGGTGGCTTAGGCGGCCATCTGGGTGTAGTTTCCATGTTCTCCCCATGTCTGCGTGGGTTTCCTCCGGGTTCTCCGGTTTCCTCCCACAGTCCAAAAAACATGGATCAAGTCAATTGAATTCTCAAAAAATTGCCCCCTATAGATTGTGTCTGTGTGAGTGAGTGTGTGCCCAGCGATGGATTGGCGCCCTGTCCTGGGTCTATCTGCCCAGCACCCGAAACGTTCTCCCCTGGATGGGCATGGGGAACCCCACCGCGACCCTAATAGAGGATAAAGCGGGAGATAATGAATGAATGAATGAATGTTCAAACCATTTTTTTGTCTTTATTATCGATTTAAATGTTTGCTCTCCACAGGACAGTTTTATCATGGAGTAACATTCGAGGTCAGTGACCTTTTTCAGGGGAGAGACCCCGACAAATTCGATGCCACCATGTTTGTTAAAGGCCACAATCTGACCGTGACCAGGTAACTATAATTCTTTCAAAATAATTAAGACACCAAACCAAGAAAGCCACAGTTCATTTGAACACATTCGTCACAACAGGGGATGGCAGAAAGACTACAGGAGGGATGTGAAGAACGGAGATAATGTGCCCTGTTGGTTCATACATAACAATGGAACTGGGCTCATCGATGGAGTTTCCACAGACTATATTGTCTCTGGACTCTTCAAAACTACCTGAAAGAAAGCAATGGAAGACAAAGGGATACCTTAATAGTAAACATATTTCACTAACCTGAAGTGACCTAGACTTGTTGAATGGATATGATCATTAACCTTTAAATAGGAAAAGCATTACACAGAAATTATCTGCCAAAAAAGAGGAGAAAATAAACATGTCCAACATGTGGTGTCTCTGTGTATCATTACTGACATTCTCACTGCTTAATAAAACTGTACTTGCCCAGCAGGGTGATGCGTTCACTCCAGTGTGAATATAAAAATTATAACTCTTAAACAAATAAATTTAAAAATAAAGTATTTTACTAAATATAAATACTTTTAGTGCTTAAAATCTTAAATGAAACACTTTCCAATTGTATTTCACATAGTGATTTAATTTACTATTTATTGCCATATCTTTTTATTTCAATACAATCAGAAAATCAATACATTTGCTTAATAGTGTGGGGGATGATGGTGGTGGTGGGAGGGGTGTCCTTATTGTCCAATGTATTTTTTAATATAGATGCAGTTTGTAGATCTGTTTCTTTTCACTTTGTTAGCTTCCCTGAGGGCAGATATTATTTGGGTGGTGGATGAATCACAGCACTGCAGTGAGATTGATATAGTGGTGGTGTTTTAGTTGGCGTTGCGCTGGTATGACCAGCTTTTATACGAAGGTTTAACTTAAACATAGATTACATTGTCAGCTGTACGCTGTTCTAATGCTGCTGTTTATTATATAAAATATAAGACTACTTTTTTTTTTTATGTCAAAAAAATGCAAAAGAAAAAAAAAACGAACATAAGACCTAGATTTTAGTCAAATAATTACAGAAGTGGAACTTGATGTGACGTCGTCTCCTCTTCCGCACTGTCCTCTCTTCAATTTCGGGAGTTCAACTACATTCTCATTTGCCAAACACACTCCCAGCCGGAACCTTGGGTTTGTCCAGCACTGTCTCTGTGCCTGTACGCAGCCCACTAAACACAGACGGGGCGGTCTTGCCCATGCGTTCTAAAGGGAAAGAACAGTGGGGGGGGTATTAAAGAAGATGGTGAAACAATCAAATAATAACGAGCAAAGTGGAAGTTTCGAGTGAGTTTTTACACGTTATACACTCATATATGTATATATACACACTCATTCACTGATTTACAAACATTAGATTTATTTTAAGTGTAGAGGTTCTGTTCTCCCTAAACCCTGTGTCTTTATAAACCCTGTCTTTTTGCAGATTGAAACAGCAGAAGCTCTGAACTGTGTCTCATGTTCATAAGGTTTTTATAATCTAACATATCTTTGCATCATATATATTACATCAGACCATTTTGATTAGACTTCTTAAGAATGAGATCGAACACAAGCGTGTTATAAAATTGTACAAGATTCTAACTCTAAAGCAAATAAAAGCCTATGAGAGGACGTCCACACGTGTAGGAAGGACTCACCGCATTCCACCATGACTTCATATGTTTTACTTTTGACTTCTCCCTTCAGCCCCAGCTTACTGCGTGCTCCTTTCAGGTCCTCCTCCTTCATGGGTGGACGCTTCTTCTTCTTGATTTCCTGTGGCTATTAAAATATGACTTTATTTCTTATTTTGTTATGTACCTTTGACATGTATTACAGTTTACACTTTAAGCGTAATAGGACTTACCTGAGACATCATGTACAGCGCCTCGTTGGAAAGACAAGCAGACTGTGTTTGTTCTCATTGGACTCACAGTTGTTTCTTCTTTAAATAACCCGGCAGTGTCTGTTGTCCTTACTGCTCTGTTATCATCATATATTATTAGACATGACACCAGTGACAGAGCAGCTGAAGTGGGAACGCCGTCTCACTGAGCAACGATGGCCGTGAACAGCTGGCCGAACAAAATTTCCCGTCCTCCACATCGACGTCAGCTAAACCTGTATCTTACTAAAACCTAACCACGTTTCACGGTGATAATAAAATCCTCAGCTGTTTAATTCATTCATTAATTCATTATCTTCCACTTTATCCTCTATTAGGGTCGCGGTGGGGTTCCTCATGCCCATCCAGGGGAGAACGTCTCGGGCGCTGGGCAGATACACCCAGGACAGGGCGCCAATCCATCGCTGGGCAAGCTGCTTAAATCAAATTATACAAAACAACTTTAAATTATTTACGAGGTGTAAAATGTTTGTAACTGTCCCATGTTTAGCACCAGCATGTCAACTGAGGTACAAAGAGAAAGTAGAGACCTTACTCTGGGGTTGGCTGTCAGCTCCCTGGTGGTCTAGTGGTTAGGATTCGGCGCTCTCACCGCCGCGGCCCGGGTTCGATTCCCGGTCAGGGAACTGGATTTTTTATTATTATTTTTTTAAATAATTGCCATGTTAAGAAAACAAGTTCCTTCCAATGGACTAAAGTTTCTCTAATAAACAAAAGTAAAAAAATAAGTGTATATAAATGTTTCAGTACCAGTTTGGGTTTGATGTCACTCTGCGTAGCTTTCTTGTTTCATCGTTCCTCATTTAGCCCGCACATGCCAACTGAGGTACAGACCTCACCATGCATTTGGCATGAAATCCCTGGTGGTCTAGTGGTTAGGATTCGGCGCTCTCACCCGGGTTCGATTCCCGGTCAGGGAACTAGATTTTTTATTTTTATTTTTTAAAATAATTGCCATGTTAAGAAAACAAGTTCCTCCTAATGGACTAAAGTTTCTCTAATAAACAAAAGTAAAAAAATAAGTGTATATAAATGTTTTTCAGTACCAGTTTGGGTTTGATTCGTTGGTTTGGTTTGATGTCACGCCGCACAGCTTCTGGTTTCATCGTTCCTCATTTAGCCTGCACATGCCAACTGAGGTACAGACCTCACCATGCATTTGGCATAATATCCCTGGTGGTCTAGTGGTTAGGATTCGGCGCTCTCACCGCCGCGGCCCGGGTTCGATTCCCGGTCAGGGAACTAGATTTTTTTTATAATTTTTAAAATAATTGCCATGTTAAGAAAATAAGTTCCTTCTAACGGACTAAAGTTTCTCTAATAAACAAAAGTAAAAAAATAAGTGTATATAAATGTTTCAGTACCAGTTTGGGTTTGATTCGTTGGTTTGGTTTGATGTCACCAAACCAAAAAAAAAAAAAAAAAAAAAAAAAAAAAAAAAAAAAGGGGGGGGGGGGGCGCAGCTTCGAATAACAATCAGGTTGATGAACTTACAGTATAGTTGGTTTTCTCCATGGCTTCTGACTTGTGGTGTTCTCATTTGTAAGTCGCTTTGGATAAAAGCGTCTGCTAAATGACTAAATGTAATGTAAATGTAATGTCACGCTGCACAGCTTCTGGTTTCATCGTTCCTCATTTAGCCTGCACATGCCAACTGAGGTACAGACCTCACCATGCGTTTGGCATAAAATCCCTGGTGGTCTGGTGACCAGGACAGGGCGACAATCCATCGCTGGGCAAGCTGTTTAAATCATTCATTCATTCATTATCTCCCGCTTTATCCTCTATTAGGGTCGCGGTGGGGTTCCCCATGCCCATCCAGGGGAGAACGTCTCGGGCGCTGGGCAACTGAGGTACAAAGAGAAAGTGGAGACCTTACCCTGGTGGTCTAGTGGTTAGGATTCTGCGCTCTCACCGCCACGGCTCGGGTTCGATTCCCCCGATTTTTTATTTTATAATTTTTTTTTAATAATTGCCATGTTAAGAAAATAAGTTCCTTCTAATGGACTAAAGTTTCTCTAATAAACAAAAGTAAAAAATAAGTGTATATAAATGTTTCAGTACCAGTTTGGGTTTGATGTCACTCTGCGTAGCTTTCTTGTTTCATCGTTCCTCATTTAGCCCGCACATGCCAACTGAGGTACTGACCTCCCCATGCGTTTGGCATAAAATCCCTGGTGGTCTAGTGGTTAGGATTCGGCGCTCTCACCGCCGCGGCCCGGGTTCGATTCCCGGTCAGGGAACTAGATTTTTTTTATAATTTTTAAAATAATTGCCATGTTAAGAAAATAAGTTCCTTCTAATGGACTAAAGTTTCTCTAATAAACAAAAGTAAAAAATAAGTGTATATAAATGTTTCAAGGGTGGCATGGTGGCTTAGTGGTTAGCACGTTCGCCTCTCAGCACTAGGGATTCCCTGTTCAAATCCCCATCTGGGCGGAGTTTCCATGTTCTCCCCGTGTCCGCGTGGGCTTCCTCCGGGTTTTCCGGTTTCCTCCCACAGTCCAAAAACATGGATCAAGTTAATTGAGTTCTCCAAATTGCCCCATATAGAGTGTGTCTGTGTGAGTGAGTGTGTGCCCAGCGATGGATTGGCGCCCTGTCCTGGGTCTATCTGCCCAGCGCCCGAAACGTTCTCCCCTGGATGGGCATGGGGAACCCCACTGTGAGCCTAATAGAGGATAAAGCGGAAGATAATGAATGAATGAATGAATAAATGTTTCAGTACCAGTTTGGGTTTGATTCGTTGGTTTGGTTTGATGTCACGCTGCACAGCTTCGTTCCTCATTCAGCCTGCACATGTCAACTGAGGTACCATGTATTTGGCATAAGATCCCTGGTGGTCTAGTGGTTAGGATTCGGCGCTCTCACCGCCGCGGCCCGGGTTCGATTCCCGGTCAGGGAACTAAACTTTTTAGAACCTTGCTTTTAAAAAAAAGGTGGACAAATAATCCCAGGTTAAGAAAATCAGTTCCTATGGTGTTTTTCAAATATATGTGTATATAAAGGTTTTACTACCAGTTTGGGTCTCGTCCTGGTCTCTGGTATGACGTCACTCTGCACAGCTGCTTCTTCCATCATTCTTCATTTAGCCTGCACATGTCAACTGACGTACAAACTCTTTAGTAACTTTTCTGAAAGAAAAAACGTAATATGCTCGATTTTGTATATTAATGCATTTTGTGCATTATTTTAAGGTCAGTTGTGGCCTGGCATGACATGGAGGATGGAACATTTCCAGTTGCTTTTATATAAAAAAAAAAAAATGTGTTACAAATACAAAGAGATGCATGACAAACTAAAACTGGCTTTCATGTTAGTCTTGAAATATATGTTACCATTAAAAGAAAATATAGATTAAATAAACGAACAAACCTGTGTGGAATCCCATTTATTTATTTATCAGAAGCCAAATCCAACTTCAATGCGATTTTGTCATCCATAGCATATTCACCATGACATCATCACTTTCCAAACTCCATACCATTACCATAATTCATCACAGTTATACGATTTGGGAATCAGCAGGCTAGGCACGAGGAACCAGTGTCCCTAAATGTTCCACTGAATTGGAATGCACCCAACTGGTCCATAAGTCTCATTAGAGATCTCAATCTGAATGTCCTTGAGGATGAAAAGCTACCATCTGTAGAGGATGCTGAATTTTTGCAAACCTTCATACAGTTATGAGTATTTATATCGAGAAGGCAAATCGTCCAGGAAACAACAACAACAACAACAAAAATACTGGTTAAGTGAAAACAACCGACAGCATCGACGCAAATGAGAAAGGACCTGCACACATGATTCAAAACAAACACTGACAAACAACACCCCAGCGGCCTTGGGGATCAAATCATGTGCAAAGAAGCAAGAAAAAGCCCAAATTTCCACCATGAAATTAACAAAAGGTAACACATAAGAAATAAAATGAAAAAAAACGCCTCGTGAAAAATGAACCGTTACACAAAACAGACAAACATCAACACACGGCTGTGAGAGACCAACACTGCAGAGCCTGAAAAATAAGTGTATTCACAGTTCCAACATAAAGCACCATTTGTTCAAGGTAAGAAACAAGATCCACAATGTATGACCAAAAGTATGTGGACACCGAGATCACCACGAAAAGCATCCATAAGACTTTCGATTAGTTATTCACACATAAGAGCACATATTAGAACAATAAGTGGGCTGCTTGCAATCAGCATTCCAATTAATCTTGAATTGAACTGTGAGACTAAGGGCCAGGATCTTTCATGAAGCCTATGAGTGCAGAATGAAACGCGGGGGGACACCCTCAGTCTTTACAAACACATGATTAACCAAATCCTGAAACAAATATAAAGAGTATGCACATATCTTTGGTCAAATCCATAAAACACGTTCTCTTGCTTTAAGTATGCAGCTACACGGCCTTGCCATATGAAGCCAGCCAACCCGTTCCTGAGTTTAGCACCTATTTAAACCACTCTCTTTTTTTTTGTGTAAAGACTCCGCCGTCATCACAAGAAGACGAATAAGTGGAAATCCATTTGGGGTAAAAATTCATGTCAGGATGAACTGGACTTGGTAGCACACGTTTAAGTCAGTCAACACGAAATTAAACAGATTTAAATCTGAATTATTGGGAATGAGCAGATCAGTCAAACAACGGAACAGCTATCAACATACTGAACTGCAGTGTTTGAGGAAGACGGATTTTAAAATACTGGTCAATAAGCTGTTAAGAAAACACCCTCTTGAATAAAGTGTAATCATACTGACAATGAGAAAATCAGCATTTGGTATTCACACTGTGCTAATAAATATTGGTGTATTAAGGACCTATGGGTTCTGTAAACACAATGTCTCCTAAACGTAAGGGTTCTGAAAATGTGGTTCTTAGTGCACAACTTTACACACCACACCATGAAGCATCACATCGTGAGCGTGTCAGTGAGAAGCAGCTAACAGCTGGGCAGTGTTGGTCCATTATAATAATAAATAAGGATGAAAGGGTGTAAGTGTGTCAGGACAGCGTCTAAATAATTCTTTCTTTGAAGTTTATCTCCAGGTCCAAATGAGTAACAAAGCCATGTTTTACGCACTGTATGCAAAACAACATGACAACAAACAGCACAGAGGTGCTGTGGGGGGGCCCTAATTTTATGCCCACAACAAGTAGGTCCTAACTGCCCCAGTTACAGAACCCAAAAATTTTATCCAGATATCATAAGCGAGGCGGCAACAATCTATCAATCCATCAATCACAGCATCACTAACCCATCACAGCTCATGTAAACAGTAGGGGGTGGGACTGCTTTTCCGCTAGTGTGGCATCTGAAAACCTGTCATTAGAAATGTTATACAAAGGTGTTATAACAGAGCTCAATACAAACAAAACTATATTAACAACAAACAAACCAAAAAAAAAAAAAGTCCAAATCCCTTTTACATATATAACAGAAATGACGTCTGTGCAAAGATGGTGCATTTATAAAGCGTCAAAAAAGTCCAACAGCATCATTTATCACCATGTTCTATTATTTCCCCTTAACTTACACCATTTTTGCAAAAACACACAAAAAAATAGGAAAGACACAGCTTGGTAAAGGACATTGATCTGGAAGGTTCTCAGCCGTTTGCAGGTACGAAATATAGCTGGGACAATTCCTTTGCAAAATTGTTATTCTTTTCAACAAAGCACTAAGATCATTGTATCTATAAATGCCATAAATCATCAACACTGCTCTCAAGAATGAACAGAGTGCTGCTAATGCATGAAGGAGTGTAGAGAGTGTCATCTATAATATAGTCTATAAATAAATAAATATCAAATAAACTGTTTTTATTGTTTGTATTGATGTTATTTTAATGAACATTGCACGTGAAGCCTTTTTTTTTGGGGGGGGGGGGTTGCACATGGATCTTAAAACATTCAATCACTTAAACAGGACCTTAATTCGCATCGGCATTAATTAGTGCCATCTGCTGGGGAAGACGTGGAATTGCATGTCCAACAGGTAAAGACAGCAGAATATTGCTGTCGTTTACAAAAAAAAATCAAGTTATTTTTGAGAGTTTAAAGCATGGACAGCACAGAAGCTCAATCCCCAAAAATAACAAAAGAGAGTTCCCACCAATTTAAGTACCAGCATGTTTTTGTACTGTGGGAGGAAACCCTTGCAGGCACAGGAAGGACATGCTGACGACAAATAAAACGCCTTTGTCCATTCTGACTAAGAAATGAACCCAGGACCTGATTACTGTGAAGTGACGGCACTAAGCGGGTAGTAAAGTTAATGTTTTTACCATTTCTGGCCCCTTACTAGCCGCATTAATTAAACCATGGCCATCTTTGCTTATTTGACTCAAAACAAACAGGAGTTTAATTTTATTCTTCAGTCACAAGCTTCCAAAACTAAGCCGCACATTATGATGGAAGTTCATCTGCATAAACACAACTGCTTTATATGCATCATAACTCTCTGTGGCCTAATAAGGTTTTGGACCATGTTTCAAGTTTGCAAATAACCGATGCAGAGCTCCTTCCTCAGCTCAATGAAAAACACGGACGTGCTAATAAAACGAGAAGCACATAACTTTGCCTGAACCTAACGCTGTTTCAGGGTTTTTTTTTGTAACCTGTGAGGTACATAACATTAATGGAGAACGAACAGAAAATGGTGATAAACGATGCACTTGTCTTCTTCCGTCCAAACCTGCAGTTTTAATCAAACCATCTCAACTCATAATACAATAACTCAAATGGAACCTCTGGAACGGTCCTCACTGCTCATAAAAAGAGAAGTACAAAAGGTAAAAATGCGCATGAGTGCTGAAGGGACCTTTGTTTCCTTTGTGCTTTTTCTTCGATCAAGGTCCGGGCTGCTTGAGTGTAACAGCCGTACAATCTGAGAGAAGCTGATATAAAGGTTAACGATGCACTGAGTGAACTGGCATCCATTCCATCTTAACACCCAGCTTTACAGACCAAACAACCAGTAGTGACTTCCCGACAGATCCATCACAGTGGAGTCCACCGGCTGCTGATGTTCCTCTTATAGAACATGATGCTGAAGGTTTTCGTTCCTTGTTTCTGTCCCACAGCTGTTTATATTTGGAAACCTTCTTGTTCTCTTAGACGGGTTTGTGACTGGAATGCTTTCTAACGTCTGAGCTTGTATCAGACCGGAATGCCAAGTCGATGCTTCTTTTTTTTAACGGGTTTGAGACCAGCGAGTCGGCGTACATCCTCGTCACCGTCTGACTCCTCCATTTCATCATCAGCTGAGAAAAGTATCTGAGCGCATAAAAGTGAGAGAAATGGTTACTTTTTTTTTTTTTTTTGTAAAGCTGAGAGCTCATACAGTTACAATCAACAATCTCATTTGTAATAAGATTTATTTAATCAAACTGAAGCTGGTCAAACTCTAATTATCTCCTGTTCATCAGATGACAGTCATATTTTGGTTGAATCAGAATTAGACTTTTTTTTTTCTTCCAGAAAGCAGTGTTATAATAGAAACCCTGTACTCATGCAGCACAACCATTCTGCATTGAACACCAGAAGTTAAAAATGGTCTGCACAGGGTTCATAAACATACATTAGAGTTAGACAGAGACACTAAAATAGCCTGTTTACAACACTTAATCCCCATGTGGCTGAAACAGCATTAAGTGCACTTCACTTCCAAGCATAGTTAGGTTTCTGCTTAAACAATCAATAAAATAGGGAACAAAAAGTGCAATGAATGTGAAGTAGTATAACGTTCATTGTGGAACTAAAAGTGTTCTCTGTGATGCTGCTTCTTAAATATACCAATACAAGATGAAGACACAAGGCCTCACTGTACATTATAGCAGGAGGATTATTTATATCTATGATTTTTGTTTTTATTGCAGTGAATCAGCCAGGAACGTCGTCAGCCTTCAAGTCTGAGGCAGTGAGTAATACTTTGGGCACAACACAAACATAACAAGCTGTGAAATCATGCCTTCTGAATTTAAATATGACATAACTGTGATTGTGGCTCAACTGAGAATCCAGAACACAGTCAGTATCCAAGAACCAAGGCATCAATTACTCAGACTTTATATAATAAGAACAAATGACTGCAGTAAAAAAGACATACAACCATCAGGAGTTCTAAAAATAAAATGTGACCATTTGTATAGCAGGTGAGAAGTTCATGAGGACAATGTTTTAAAATATTAAATTAAAAACCTGGTATAAAATAGATTTATCTAATTCTTTATGTGGCTCTCTAAACCAAACAATGAAGTCTGACAGGGAGCAAAAAATATATATTTAAAAGAGCAAGAAGTGAAAAAAAAAGTTAGTTAGCTGGATGTTTTTGGGAAAAGTGACTAAAACAATGCAGGTCTTTCACACAGACACTACAAAATCAACATCATATATATATACAAAATCAGAATTTCTTTTAATAGTACTTTATATTTTATTGTTTTAGCAGTTTTTATATGTTTATGGCAATTTGCATAAACCTTTGCTTATATCTACAGACCGAACAGAACATCAACAAGTCAGATTTGTTTATTAAGCTTTAAGTTCCATTCCATATCCAGGTGTTTGCGTGTAATAAAAATACAAACCTCCGATTCAGATTCGTCGTGAGAGAGCGCTCGTCTGTAGCGCACCTTGCTGCTGCCTCTAGTTTCGTCTCCGACCTCTCTCTCCTCCAGCTTGGCCTTTGTCCTGCCCTTCTTCATCAAGAAATTGTCAACCACCCAGAACATCAAAGCCTGTCACCCCAACAACCCAAAGAAGAGAAGCCACAGCAGCAGCAACAAGGCATAAGCTTCCATTTCTTTATTCTTATAGCAAATCCACTAAATTAGGAAACAGTTTGTGAAAAGTTTAGCGGTCCTTACATTGACAAAGAACGGGACGATGAGCATGACGAGCGCCAGCTCCAGCTGTGGGTTTGTGATGGGATTCAGCGTAGCGAGCTGTGTAAAGACAGACAGGAGTGAAAGAATTAGCAATAAAACAGCAATAACAAATCAATACATGTAACCTCACAGGACATATTGACAAAAGTATTTGGACACCTGACTATTACACCTATATGCTGAATGTCTATTTCTTAAAACGAGCAACATACGGTTGTGCTGTAAACGTCTTACTGACCTTCTTCCACTGTGGGATGAGAAGCACCAGGGTGATGAAAACTTTCTCAAACATCATTATTAAGATATACAGTGCACACTGTCCAACCCAAGCACCGCACTGTATCGGCTCACCTATAGAGGACGGGGGCAAAAAGGGGTATTTTGTGTGTTAGTGTATTTAGTGAATTATATATATATATATATTACCATCATTGATTCCAGGTAAGAAAGGAAGAGAACTTACCATACTCCCCGAAACGTAAGGACTCCCACTGTCTCCACTCCACCAAAGCACTAATGGCTTTTACCCCACCATAAATAACCAACATACCCAGCGTAGCATCCAACAGAAAGTTAATGAGGTACCTGACACAAGTCACAGAACAGATAACAGCATGTTATATAAAAAACATTTTCAGTGAATTTCTTACAAACAATGTCCGCTTTAGGACAACAAGACAATAATTGTGAGTGTCCTACAGTGAACAAGGGTCGTCTGCTGTGAGGTCAGACAGGTAGACATTGGCAAAGTGAATGAAGAGCATCCCGATTGCCTGTTTAGAGGTGTCCAGAAACCTGGAGATGAACGTGAGGGGAACGAGTTAGTCCAGTCTCTCATAAATACGAATCCTCCTTCGTCCTAAATGATCACTAACAGAATTAGATCATCTGTGACTGTACATGTCCAGCAAAATTACACTATAAGAACAAAAGTATAGGGACAGAACTTCAGTAATCTAACTGAGGTGTTAATTCGAGTCCCATTAAGCACCTAGCCATGCATTTTGGAAAAAACCTGAATTGAATTATGAATCGAACAAAGAACTTACCAGATTTTCCAGGGTCTTCTTTCATGCTTAGGTTCTCGAAAACGTTTCACTGCGAATAATAAAACAATTTAAATGAAACCCAATTTCAAAAAAGTACAAGAAGACAAGAACACACTTTGTGCATCTCTATAAAATAACGGAGACCGATCCACAAAGCCACACAAATGTATTCAGTCATGTATTCAGAGGCGTCTTGTTTCTCATGATAAGGAGTTCAGCTGAGTAATGTGCCACTATGTTGGTACCAGATGTGATGATGATCTATTTCCCTCACTGCAGATCACCTGGATTTACAAACACGATCTACAGAGTTCTCTACAAAACAGAAAAGCATCTCAGAATCTAATCTAATCTAGATTAATAAAATTCCAACCCTAAATTATGTCTTTTCAGCGGCAAACCGCCCAGCTCGTTGCCTTTGCTGAAGGGTTTAAGCAGCTTATAAAATGAATAAATAAAGGCTTGTTAAATGATGAATGTCCTATAATTGTGGCGAGCTTGTTTTTCTTGTTCCAAAAGCAGGTGGGAGTTACACACGCACACACACACACACACACACTTCTACAAATAATCTTTTATTTGTTCTGCCGGCTGATTAACTCCACAGACGGCAACAGAACTTACAAACTCAAACCCCTCTGGATTGCAAATACGATGCAATTAGAATAAGAATTTTAATTGTAGCTGGCCGACTGCAACAACTAAGAACTAGCCAAGCACTTTTTTAATACTGGGCAGCTCGTCCATATATTAATTCTGGGATGTTTTCTGCTCATCGCAGGTGAACAGGGTGATTATCTGACTGACTGCAGCCTGTCGGCTTGAACCAATCTGACATTTTCATTGAATTCTGTCATTAAAAAGACGTTTCTGTCTGAAGAACCACTGCTTTCTGGGTGTTTTATCTGACGATCATTTGATGGTCATTTCCTCCTCGTTTGCTTGTTTTGCACAACCAGGCATTTGATTGACCCCTTTTTTTTAGTGTCACATTGCTAAACAGGGAGTGATTTCAGTGAGTAAAGACTACTCATTATAAATACTGACAAGGTGAGATAATAACCTGCCGCATGTCACACCTGAAGTACGTGTAAGAAAGGAAACAATGCTGTGTCTTTATGCATGATGAGTCTTCTGTATAAACATTTACACATGCAGTCAAAACAGTTTTACATGTTCGTATAAACACCCCGGCAGCTTCGGGCAGGTCGATGCACATCACCCGCTGCAGAAGGCCGGTAGGGAAGTTGAACTCACGCATAAGGATGCTGAAGGCCATGACACCGAGGAGACCTTGCAAGAAGATGCCAAAGGAGTTCATAAGGTCCCCGTTGACGCAGCCTTTAGTGCTGGGGTCGGCGGTCGAGTTGGCTGCTGTGACCATCCTGGCTGGTTTGGATAGTAAGCGTATGGCCGAGTTGCCCTCGTCAGGGTGGGAGAAGAACGCAGAGCTCTGTCCAGTTTTCTCCATGCCGGTGACGTTTCCGTGCGGCTCAAGTCCAACAGACAGGGGTCAGGAGCGGACACAGCTGGCGGCCGATAGACCAAACACCTGGCTTTTGGGGGGAACTGACCTAAAGTCTGCTGCCTAATGGACTTTCCATCTTTTATCCACTTCTAAACTCAGCAGCAGAGGACGGTAGGACGAAGGCAGCATCATTTTCCGGCGGGCTGACTCGTTCAGCTTCCCATCAGCCAGCATCCGCACACATCCTGCTCGGGTCACGGTGTTACGCACAGTAACCTTATGTGTCCACACCTGGGAAAAAAAGTCTTGTGAACCTTCTCAGTGACGTCAACAACTAAATACAACAGCAAACGTTTTACTGCTGTGATGTGCAGGGTCTCGGTGACGTACGGATCCCTGTACGGAACACCGATTACATACAATTCAAGTTCGGTTCGGTTCGTTCGTTCGCTTATTTATATAGCGCGAACACGTGACATGTTCTAATGATCCAGGTCCTGTCCTCTGGCATGCAGAAATGTCTCCACGAGTTCTTTAAGAGACAGTTTAATGGCAACTCAGGCGTGTACGGAACACCGAGAGAACGAGAGAGAGGCATTAGCATTTAGCAAACGCAAGTTGTCATCTGAATATAAAGCGCATTGGAGTCGACTCGGTAAACTAAACCAGGCTCAGGCGTTTTGTATTAAACTTTTAACAGCTTGCTACAAATTGACTCATGCGTTTTGTTGAGCAAACGGAACGAAACGATCCGAAACTCGTGCGCTGTAGCTGTAACGGCTAACTGTGTGAAAGCATCCTCACGCCTCGGAACGCCAACAGATCCGTGTGCGTTATTCCGGCGCTAAGAGCAAGAAGAAACAGTCACTTCTTCGCCAAAATGCGAGGAGTTCGCTTATAAACATCCCAACTGCGGAATGTCGAGGTCGGCTTCCAACGTCGCCCGACGTCCTGGTCAAGTTCCCCTGAGCGGAGCTTGGACTCGGTTCACGTGAGAGTCGATTCCGAAATACGTACTCCCTCCGACCTTGCGGGGGAGAGATTGTTACAATTTTACATCACAGATCAAACTTTAATGGCCGATTCGATGTGCACGCAGTAAGCGTCGTGTCGTTTCGTCGTCGCGTTTAAGCGGAATGAAGTAATCTCTCTTAAGTGTCGACTCAATCACGTCCATCAGAATCGTTGAGTCTACAGTAGACGAGTTTGTGTGACGCAGCAACCCTCTTTGCCAGGGCATCCTGGGAAATGTAGTGCCGTGCCACAGGTGTTAAAATAACATTTACAGTTAGAGAGTAAGAAGTTCATTCATTCATTCATTCATTATCTCCCGCTTTATCCTCTATTAGGGTCGCGGTGGGGTTCCCCATGCCCATCCAGGGGAGAACGTCTCGGGCGCTGGGCAGATAGACCCAGGACAGGGCGCCAATCCATCACTGGGAACACACTCACTTACACAGACACACTTTATATGGGGCAATTTTGAGAATTCAATTCACCTTGACCCATGTTTTTGGACTGTGGAGGAAACCGGAGAACCCGGAGGAAACTCACGCGGACACGGGGAGAACATGGAAACTCCACCCAGATGGGGATTCGAACCGGGAATCCCTAGTGCTGAGAGGCGAACGTGCTGACCACTAAACCACCGTGGAGTAAGAAGTTATTTTAAGGTTAGTAGACACAGAACAGCATGCACAAGCACGGCAGCACGGTGGCTTAGTGGTCAGCACGTTTGCCTCTCAGCGAACAGGTTTCCTCCCACAGTCCAAAAACATGGATCAAGTCAATTGAATTCTCAAAAATTGCCCCATTTAGAGTGTGTCTGTGTGAGTGAGTGTGTGCCCAGCGATGGATTGGCGCCCTGTCCTGGGTGTGTCTGTCCAGCGCCTGAGACGCTCTCCCCTGGATGGGCATGGGGAACCCCACCGCGACCCTAATAGAGGATAAAGCAGGAGATAATGAATGAATAGACACAGAACCTGGTATCTGGGTGAGGGTATTTATGAGGATCTGAAACTCCAGTTAAAACCCTATAAAAAATTAAAACCGTAATTGCCTCAGCAGCTAAAGGTGAAGTATGTTTCACACAAATGAGTATAAGCGAAATATAAAAACGTACTTCTCTCATTCATACCCACATTCAATTTAATTTGACAATGTAAAATCCCTGCAGACAAATGTCTAATTATGTTAAATACTCATTCATTCATTATCTCCCGCTTTATCCTCTATTAGGGTCGCGGTGGGGTTCCCCATGCCCATCCAGGGGAGAACGTCTCAGGCGCTGGGCAGATAGACCCAGGACAGGGCGCCAATCCATCGCTGGGCACACACTCACTCACACAGACACTCTTTATTTGAGGCAATTTTGAGAATTCAATTCACCTTGACCCATGTTTTTGGACTGTGGAGGAAACCGGAGAACCCGGAGGAAACCCACGCAGACACGGGGAGAACATGGAAACTCCACCCAGATGGGGATTCGAACCGGGAATCCCTAGCGCTGAGAGGCGAACGTGCTGACCACTAAGCCACCGTGCCGCCATGTTAAATACTTGTTTGCTTTAACTCTGCACCAACGCACAACATCAATTAAACGTCATATTAAAAATAGGTAGTCCGTCCGCAGAAATACCAGTCAAAAATATTTTTTTGTATAGAAAAAAAGTAAAGCATGAAGATCAAACCCAGGCCAGATTATAACCACAGCTGGTTAGAAGTTTAAATTCTAATTCTACTTAAGTTACCTGTGTAGGTCTTTGAAGAAAGCCCTTAACCCTCATTGGGGTGCTTTATGAAAACTGACTTTGCGTTCCAGGTGATATTTTAATGATATCTACCAAATCCACCCTCGGGGGTGAAATTGTTGTAATAAAAAAAAAAAAAAAAAGAATTGTGTCAAGAAAGTAATAAATAAACTTCATTTTGCTAAAAAGAGATAAGACCTGCATTATGTTTACAAATATATTATGCTTCATAAAGACTACGATACAATAAGATATGAACAAGTGGTATCTAATTATTTGTGCACAACCTCAGAATCAAATTTTTCAAAATCAGTCCTTTTAGTACAAGGTGCAAAAAAGTTTGAATAATACTGTACCTTTATTGAAACTGTTCTTTAGACCAGTTAGTGTACAATACTATGTTGAACCACATTAAATCAAGAGAGAAACTGATCCAGTTTAGTTTATTATATTTTAAATAAGTTTTCACAAACATATACATTTAAAGGTGAAAATTAATTCAAATATTGACCAATCTGGAGAGAAAATGGAACATGGGCAGAACATATGCATGTAAAATGCTTGTAAGATCCAGCCTCAGCATGCTTTCAAAAAGAATTAGAAAAGCGAAGCAAAATATGGTTTTGCATTCGAAAGCACTTCACACACAGCCCACGGGAGTGACATCAATGTGCTTGGCCCCCATCGCGAGCTTGCAGTTCATTATAGGACCAAGCCTAGAATCAGAGAAATTGTCCTCCAATTACCTGAAACCTTTTGTGTGCTTTAATCCTAACCATGACAAAATCACATTAACATAATTATCCTCTATATTACATTACTTACTCAGAAATACTAATCCGCCTCCGCTTCATTGAACTGTCAGGAAAAAACAGTGCTTAAGCATCTATACAAAAATCCCACTGCAAAACTGAACGCCGGGCAAAAAATATGCCCAAAAAATATCTTTTTTTTTCTGTTTATTACAGCGTAATCCTCAAATGCAGGAAACTGGGAAGCTTAGTCCCGGTAAAGGGAATTTCTGATATATACACTTATGTACAGACAAACTATATGTACACTTTGCATACCTCTTACAGTACATGGGCAATTGGTCTTTGTGCTTAAGATTCTTGCATTGTCGTACGCTCTACAATTATTAAAGGTTTTTGAAAAATCAACAGGCTTGAGATTAACAGACTACTTTCTAAAGACCCGAACTTCTAATAATGAACCAAACATATAATGCAGTAAAAGGCTCACAACCAAACATCACTGATATCCCTTCAGTACGCATGTATTCCCTTCAGTAGCACATTTCTGTTACAGTAAAAAAGCACTGCAGGATCCTAAAAAACACACACAAGCAATGAGAAATGAAACAACCCCCTCACCCAACACACATAGCCTATCCCTGTCCATTCTCAGTGGGCAAACTGTTGGTAAAATGCCAGTTTGACCCTCTCGATATGGTGGCACAGTTTAATGGCAGGACCGAGTTTCAGGTCCATACACTCCTGCACTGTAGGAAGGTTGAGCAGCAGCAGTGCTTGACCATCAATCTCCTGAAGGAGAAAAGAAAAACAAAAGCCATAATGTAAGGCAGGGGTGGAGATCAAGTAGCTTAATATAGAACCATAAAAAAAGGAAAACTAGCCTCTTATATTAGTGTATGTGTGTGTGTGTGTGTGTGTACCTGGTCCATGAAAATCCGTGCTAGTGGAGCACAGTCTGTGGTTCTAATGAAACGTACAACATCAGTGACGCTCCATTCCAAGGGACTGCTGTCCAAGCACAGCTTCGGTGGGGCCTCAGTGAAAGGGCTCTGTATAATACAAACACAAAAGAATCATTTAATCAATAAGTTTAGCCATTCACAATTAATCTGCTTATGTCATTATGGCATTGCAGTCAATAGATAAATAAACACAAAAAAGTCTCATTAGAAATAAAAACAGGGATTTATATATATATATATATATATATATATACACCAATACATAAAAATATGAATACAATACATTCTATAATCATTTAATTCCTGAATCCCACAGAATGCACCTTTAATTTAGATTGTCCGGAATAAAATCAGGAGTATTAAGACCAGTGTTAATGGAGAGATGTGAATACTTCTGCAAATTCACAGTAAGTATTCCACCAAAACCACACGCTCCGTCCACAGTAATATCCCACTTTTATTATATTATTTTATTGCAGTTATTTAGTTATGTATTAGAAGACATAACCGTAAGGTGGTCACACAGACACCATCCATTTACGATGGCAGATATACTCACAGAGAGTATTATTTGTTATATTTAACATGTCCATGTTATCACTCCGGGAATGTAATCTGACATTCACATACAGCTGTTTATCTCTCTCACAGACACTCAGGGGCAAAATCCTCGCAGCTTAATATTTGATAGGTTTATGGCTGTAACTGCTGCTGAGCGGTATGGGTGGAGGTTCGGACATGTCTGATCTGACTCACATTTCAACATAGATTTAAATATTACATATGATTAGATGGCCATAATAATTAGAATTTAGCCTAAAATGCCAAATTTTCAACCATAAATAAATCAAAAGTTAATGGATTCTCACCAAAACACTGATGTTGTTTATAAGAACTACATTATTTTTATGCAAATTGATTAAAAAAATAACATCCATGTGTTAATTTAAAGCACTTAAAGTTATAAAATGTAGTTCTGGTAAATAAAATATCTATTTCTTTCTACTTCTATCAGACCTCTAGCATACATTTCACACATACACATACCTTAGGTGACGGAGGTCTGTTCTCATCATCCGAGTATGAGGGAGAACGAGCCTTGCGGCGCCGCCGGGTCGGACGAGGCGTTTCTGGGGGAGAGGGTGAAGGCGTCGGGGGCTGCGATTTCTTTTCAGAGTATTCAGAGTCATCCATTAGCTCGTCCTGTTCGGAGCCGCTGTCGTCACTTAGAGAATCTTCCTCATCTAGATCTTCCTCTTCACCACTTCCCTGAAGGAAGTATATAAAGTATATAAAATGGCATTCAGACAGAGAAAGGCAAGTTGTCCGTCACTAAAACCTGGACCAAAATATGACAATAACATCACTGTATACGTGTCATGGTGGCCTGATGACTGGATTTTGAAGATACCTGAGGAGATCCTGCAGGCGTGTTGTCCACAGAGGCAGATGAGCGTCTCTTTTTAGGGACGAAAAGTTGCTTTCTTCTCTTCTTCCTCCTGCCCCGTCGTTTTACACCACCCGCCTCCAGATTGGAGTGACCCCCAGGGGGGCGACCCACTCGTTTGCTTTTCTTTTTCCCATAATAATAGGCTGAAAAAACATGAGGTCATGAGTAAACACCAGCAAAAAAAAAAAATTCATTTAACTATAAGCAGCAGTTATTATGTCTTCATCACACTGACATTATTACTCACTGTATTTAGTTTTGGTGAGGACCGAGCAGTTCTCAGAGCAGCGCTCAAGCACCATGCTGGGGCCAAACAGGTTTGGACAGCACTCAAGCTTAATGCATGTCTTTCTACAGAACTCAGCCACACGGTCCGCCGTCCGAACGATCTCCACTGTTGCTCTGTAGCTTTTCCCTTTGTACCTAGAGGATGACCCCAAAGTCTCATAAGCGACATGTTTGAAGACATTCGCGGCTCTGAAGTTGACAGTAAGTACTTACTTGGCTTTGAGTGTCTCTCCATGCCCTTGCCAGCGCCCCTCCTGATCCAACTGGAGTTCCCGGAGCACTCGGCTGGGTTTGTAAGCGGAGTTGATCAGCAGAGTAAGAACCTAATCAGCAAACACAACCAATATATTTATTTATTCTAATAAACTCTAGATTTTCTAAGCTGTATATATAAAAGTTTCTACATGGTCTGAAATGGTCTACAGAGGTACTTTTGTTCTGCTCAGTACTGCTCCGCAAATTACAAATGACATTTAATGTAAGACGTCACAACGTTAAGGAACCCACTGACCTCTTTCAATACCAGGACGCAGTTCCCTGGACCCACACATTGAGGGAGCTCTGCGATGCGACCCTTATTGAGGTACGGACCAGAAAAGCACCTGTGGTTGAAGTAGATCTTAGGGCAGCTGTATTTCCCGTTGGTCTGACCTGTTAATACAGCAGTTTTTATTTTTAGTACTTACATTTGCAATAAGTGAATGTATGCATAACGTTTCTGAATAAATCGGAGGACTACAGTAGCAGACACTCACTCGTCTCTGTCTGGCTGCTCAGAGGCTGTTTAAGGGAGTCCGGGGATGAGTCTTTAGGCTGAACTCGGCTGCAGGTGTGAAACAGAAAGCCATTAGTCAGCGATAATCAAAACTTCTTGCATGTAAACGTTACGCTTCGCAGTCTTACTTACTGTCTTTCTGGTTGGACCACGGCGACTTTCTTTTGCTTCACCACTGCAAGGAAAGAGGAGTCACATGCACACGGTCAGTTACACAACACTCACATCCTCACAACGGCTTCGGCGTGAAAGGTTTCCCCGAGACATACAGTCGGTCTGAAGTCAAACGAGTTACAAAATTAAGCAATAAGCCACGAGAAGAAGTGCAAGAATCCAAAATGTTATTTCTTGTGTTTAATGTTGTTGTTTTTTTTTCGCACATTCATTACAATGAAGTTAAATCACCACAACATGTGTGAGGACTCGGTTCCTGTGGCATGACATATCAGATGCACACAAATGCCTCACACAAATGCTTACACACACTTACCTTTGGGTTTGCTGGGGTGCTGAAGAGGGTAGCCATTAGTTTCACACCAGCTGACAGGAAAGATGTCCATGGAGTCCACATGAGTTATAATTTCTGGGATAGGCTGCTTTAATCCTGCCACAGCAACAAAACACTAACTTGAGAAACCCCATACAGACACAAGGAGAACATGCAAACTCCACAGAAAGAATTCTGTCCCCCCCTTTTTTCGGAAACTGAACCCAAAATGTCCTGCTTTGAATTAAGAGAACTAATATCACAGATTAGTTAAGTCTACTTCACATTTTAAGTGGAGGTTCTAATTTAATTTGAAGTTTGTAATTTCATGCTTTAATTTATGGATGAAATTGCATTTCTGTTAACCAGATCAACTGAACAATGCATCTTATTAAGTGGTGATATGTTGTGCAGCATCCTCAGAGCAACGCGACTCACTGACATCCATTCACTCGCCACCCACCCGGCATGCTCGGACAGTTCTGCAGCGGACGCGCTTTGTGCCCACCCCGCACATAACACAAAGGATGCTTGTGATGTTTGTCACAAGAATAAGGGTGTATGCACACAAAAGTTTCCACACAAGGTCACGCTGTGCAGTTCTACACCTTTCATTCTGGCCATTCGTGCACATTGATATTGTAGAAACTGAACTGCTGCCTCGGGATTGAACACTGCAAAATCATTTTTATATATGAAAAAAAACTGCTGAGTTAAACCAAATCACCTTCCAATCGAATCCAGATATGTTGTCCTTTGACCTTGGTGACCGTCGCCACGTGAATGTTTTCTGGAGAAAGAGGGTTAACTGCTTCCAGCATCATGGAGTCTTTAAAGCACTGATCAGACGGATCCTGAAACGAAGAAATCAAACATTTCATTCAGCTTCTCATCCCTAAAACAGAAATGTTTTTTATTTTTTTTATTTTGTTTTTTAGTTACAATGCTTTTACCATCTGCTTATCGGGCTTTTCATAATTCTGATTTCATACTGATTTGTAGGGCTGTATTCATCTAAAGATTTTCATAGTCGAATCTGATTCGTCAGATTTTCCCTATAGTCGACTGATAGTCGAATCAGTTAAAATTTCACCACAAGATGGCGCAAAGGGCGTAGTTTTTAAAAAATATATATTTTTATATATTTTACTTGTTTTTCTAACAAAAGAAAACTTGTTTTTCTTTTTTCTTTCTATAAATTAGGATGATTTTATTTGACAAAAGGCTATATATATAAAACGAAAACAAAGACATTTCATGTCAAAACTAATGCTTAGCAGCAGCCATGGGCGCCCCCATGTGGTCAAAATAGTACATTCGACTATGAGGTTCATAGTCGACTACGGTTCTCCGAATCGAATCGTCGAATATTGCAGCTCACCCCTACTGATTTGTAATTTAAAAAAAAAAAAAAGTTTTTAATTTCACTTCGGTGTAATGCTGATTTATTATTTTAAAACCTGCTGTGACTGAACTGATTTAATGGTTCTACATTAGCAATATTTTAATGTGAGGGAGCTTTTAAAGTTGGCTTGTTAAAGTGTGTAGTGTGGGGTGCACGACTGTAGTACTATTGCTGAGAACAAGACTCTGCGAGGTCAACCCACGGGGGTTTAGAGAAGCTGTTACACAAAACAAAAATCCTGGGTAAATTCAGAAGTGAGGTGTAAAACACACAAGACTCACAGGAGGAAAGCAGTGCTGTGGCGCAGGTTCAGCCTCACACTGTTTCAGATAGTCAGCCCAGTCAAAGTCCTGTCCCTGGTACCCTGCACGCATGTGTGCACACACACACACACACACGTCGATACATTAACCGTTAACAACCATGTTCAAATCTGTACTGCATACTACAAAAGACATAAATATTCATGAATACATTAATAAAACATGTACCTGGTGGCGGACTGAGTTTGACTCCGTTCTTGAAGCTCCACTGAGCAGGGAATATCCCAGCACTGTCCCTGTGACATACAAACAGTCGGCTTTTTCCTCCTCTCTCCCCTTCTGCCCTCATATCATCCATCTGAACCAGGAAGAACTGATCACTGAACACCTGAGGCACAAAAGCATGCAAGGTTCTAAAAAAAGGCTATTAACATGTACACACACATTTATACTGTATATCAGGGGTGCCCACATTTTTCTGGCCCGAGATCTACTTTTCTATTGGACAGGTCATCGAGATCTACCGGGGTCAATCTCTATTTTTTAGGCTTTTATATAGAAACCTGTTTACACACAATGTTAGTATTGTCGAATCTGTTAGAATTGCTCTTTTTTTAAACACATTCCAGCAAATACCACAAAGACTTGATTTTAGTTAAACACACATTATACAAACAAATGTAAAACAATCACTGTAACCTGCATTTCCCCAAACACAACATCCATCCATCATTTTCCGCTTTATCCTCTATTAGGGTCGCGGTGGGGTTCCCCATGCCCATCCAGGGGAGAACATTTTGGGCGCTGGGCAGATAGACCCAGGACAGGGCACCAATCCATTGCTGGGCACACACTCACTCACACTCTATATGGGGCAATTTGGAGAATTCAATTGACCTTGATCCATGTTTTTGGACTGTGGGAAGAAACCGGAGAACCCGGAGGAAAACCACGTGGACACTGGGAGAACATGCAAACTCCACTCATTTTAAATTAAAGTGGAACATTTTTTGTTCTTTTGGAGCAAAGTCCTTCACTTGTCTTGTCGGTTGAATAAAGTGTAAAAACATAAAACGGAATCTAATGTAGATGATTCTCGAGGCTGTGCTTTGGATTTAGGCACGGGGGGGGGCGTGAATGAATCACATTGTGTGTGAATGTGTGTGTGTGTGTGTGTGTGTGTGTGTGTGTGTGTGTATATAAGCGCTTCCGATACTGTGCTGTAAAAAAAAAAAAAACGCTTATACGTTATAAACGCTTTTTTTTCTCAAACCTCCATCGCGATCGACCTGACACCCCATCGACGTATTGAGCACCCCTGCTGTATATGATAGATATAGGGCGGCATGTTGGCTTAGTGGTTTAGCACGTTCTCCTCTCAGCACTAGGGATTCCCGGTTCGAATCCCCATCTGGGTGGAGTTTCCACGTTCTCCCCGTGTCCGCGTGGGTTTCCTCCGGGTTCTCCGGTTTCCTCCCACAGTCCAAAAACATGGATCAAGTCAATTGAATTCTCCAAATTGCCCCATATAGAGTGTGTCTGTGTGAGTGAGTGTGTGCCCAGCGATGGATTGGCGCCCTGTCCTGGGTCTGTCTGCCCAGCGCCCGAAACGTTCTCCCCTGGATGGGCATGGGGAACCCCACCGCGACCCTAATAGAGGATAAAGCGGGAGATAATGAATGAATGAATGAATTATATACATAAATAGACATATAAACACAAACACACACACGCAACTGCTTAACATCCATAACACATGGGTTGCTGGCTGTTTTGAGACATTGGATTTAGTGAACACACTCATTTTGACATTTTGAGAAAGGTTTTTGTTTTTTAAGGTTTATGTTTCTCATTCTTTGGCACAACTTAATTTTTCAAGTTTCCTTTTTTCAGCTTGTGGCTCGCAAGCTGTTTACAAAGGGCAAAGTGTCAAGACGCGTACAAAGAAAACAATTTAATTATGCTAATGAATCCAAAGATTAGAACGGCTCAATTAAAAAAGGTTAAACAAATCATGATTAAAGGCGTTTTATCCGCCATAAAAAAGCCAAAGGGTACATTTACCCTCTTTTGGTTTATTGATGTATCAACACTGAGAGTGTGTGTGTGTGTGTGTGTGTGTGTGTGTATCCTCTGCACTCAATGTTTTGATCCAACAGCATTGTCACACTAATTTCTCTTAATCAGTGATGTTTGCAGGAGACCTATTTTTGGGGCAGAGCCACAATGCACTGATGAGTGTGGAGACAGGAAGAGACCAACAGCAAAGAGTTAAAAATACAACTTTAAGCCACAATGGGTAACTCCGAGTCAAAACCCATGTCAGTGGAGCTTAAAACTGACCACAGAGTTATTTCTCAGATGCCTATAGACTTTTTATGAAATGTTGTGAGTGATAATGATATTGACTAAAGAGTCATAATAACATTTACTTAATGTCAGCTTCAGAGTAATAAAACAGTGCTGTGCTGTTAGGGATGCTGAGTGTAATTTAAGTCAGCGCTGCCAAAACAGCAAAACATTTCTGGATGAATGCACCAAGTGCTGCAGGCTGCAGGCATAATGATCTACATATAACAAAGTAAAGGAGTAAAAAAGCAACGACACTAATAAGCACCGGAACGATGTGAAAAACAAAGTGGGCCTGATATCGAAGCTGAACACTTCAACCATTCGAGAACGTTCCATGGTCATTAGGTTACCGTGGCCAAGGTGTGATGGTTGAGGTGGACATTTATGTGTACTGTGAGTGTGGTACCTTGGTCACAGTGGCAGGGCTGATGGTGAAGGGTGCAGTCGGATCCACTGCCTCCAACTTCATTCCCTCAGCGAAGCAGTGTGGCGAGACCGCCGGTCGATCCTAACCGCCCCAAAGCAAAATGATCAGCATTACCCCGTCCGATAATGAGAACTATTATTGCGTGACGTGAACATTGTCATCTTTGTGTAACTATATGAAATGATTGGTATGTTGGCAACCGGTTCATGTGCTGTTTTTACTGACGACCTTACCTTGCAGAAGTCCTCGGTGATGCTGGAGTCTTGTGGCTGGTTGCTGAGTGTTTGTCTCACTTCTTCCCACTCCTCCTCGGTGTGAAACTGAAGCAAAGCTACATAAGAGCAGTCCGCTTACATTAGTTCAATCTCATGTTCAATTAAACAAATGCAATATGTCTACGATCCACTACACGCTGTACTAGTTACAATCCATTTTCCCCCAAAAAAGATAATAATGTCAAATAAATGAAAGGATATGAGAGATTTCGTTTCAAAACTCTGTGATTTTCCATTTTAAGCAGCATGTCCTGTTTTCTAACACAGAAAACCTTTATCGAGACCTGATTTTAAAGATTGTGTGTGTGGTGTCTGGTTCACATGAACTGGTTTGCATGGTGCACATGTAACAGAAACGAAGAGAGAACGAACTCTCTAACTCTGTGGGTTGACCGTCGTATATCATACTATTATACAATGAAAACAATTCTTCTGCTCTGTGTGGTTCTCACCTGACGGCGGTTTGAAGGTGCACTCGTGCTCTTTAGCCCAGCCAGGCAGGTGAAGAAAGGGGTTTAGATAGAAGATCCATATGACCGAGTGCTGGTCAGGGAGCCCATCTGTGCCGGCGTAGCGAAGCCGGAGACGTCCCCCGACATTGTCTTCGATTACTGCACCCCAGACCGCTTTGGCATCCTCGATGTCCAGCAGCTCCACACTGAGGCCTGGACTGAGCAGGTCCACAGGGTTGCATTTGTGTTGAGCCTGAGGAAACATGCACAGTGTCCACTTAGATGAAGCCCATTTCACAATTCCCTTATACTTGCATCTCTTTTAATCTAAGCACGATGACTTGCCCCTTCCAGCAGATTGGCAGGAGCACTGCAGGATTCGGACAGGACTTTCTCCAACAGGGGTTCCCAGTCCTGGTGCTTCTCCATCACACCTAAACACAGATCAGGCCATTAGAGAAAGTAGATCAGAGCCATAATCTGTAAACACTACACACACCTGACACACATTAATATGCGTCTGTGGGAATACAACAAGAGTTTGCTGTGAGTACTAATGTTTTTTTTTTGGGTAGCGCATTTTGTCAAATGACATATAAGCAAGTGATGCAGTGAGGTGTTCTACACTATAAAGACAGTGGAAACAGTGATTTACAAGAAACTGGTATCTAATATTCAGTTGGAAATAAAGCATAATCCAGCCACAGACCGCACCAACACCTCCCCCACTTCCTTAATTCAACCCATCAGAGCATTTTGCAAAGCAGAATGCTCTTTAACAGTGAGCTAAACCACAGACATCAAACATTTTGACGTGGACTGTTAGAATTGAACATATTCTGGATGTTTCTAATTTATTATTGATGGTTGATGTGATCACTAATGCCCAGATCACAAGTAATCAGGCGTTAGCTGTTTTTGTTTTCAACTCAAAGTAGTGTACAATTATTTGAAAAGAAATGACAAGTCTAAAAGTCAATAAAGAGAGAGAGAGAGAGTAGTACAGTGACACAGGTTCTCTTGGTCTGGTGGGACACCAGAGGACAGGCAGGGGACATTATGTAAAGCATCCAATATGCTCTCCCCCACACCTTCAGGAGGCCTCATGACATGGCCCTGCTGCTTGCTCCAGCCGATGGGGTGCAGATCAGCAGCCATGATGTCGCACCAAAAGTCAGCACGGCGGTCGTCCTGGTAACCGTCGTAGCGAAGCAGCAGCAACTGTCCACATGTGGTGATGATGGTCGCCACCCAGTAAGCACCTTCAGGGTCACCACGCACAGGCACCTCCAGCTTCATTCCAGGAGTCAGGCCTGTCTGCAGGCCTTGATCCATCTGGAGGGATGAAGACGGCATACCTTTACTAATGGTCACGTATTGTGGAGAACATACAAACATGACACAGAACCACTTTAATATTCATTCATTCATTATCTCCCGCTTTATCCTCTATTAGGGTCGCGGTGGGGTTCCCCATGTCCATCCAGGGGAGAACGTCTCGGGCGCTGGGCAGATAGACCCAGGACAGGGTGCCAATCCATCGCTGGACACACATTCACTCACACACACACACACTCTATTTGGGGCAATTTTTGAGAATTCAATTGACTTTATCCATGTTTTTGGACTGTGGGAGGAAACCGGAGAACCCGGAGGAAACCCACGCAGACACAGGGAGAACATGGAAACTCCACCCAGATGGGGATTCGAACCGGGAATCCCTAGCGCTGAGAGGAGAACGTGCCAAACCACTAAGCCAACGTGCCGCCCACTTTAATATTATAATTTAAAAATTAATTGAAGCACAAGTTACCATATTACTACTATTAATACTACTGGTAATACTATTAATACTACTGGTAATACTAATTTTAGTAATACTACTAATGTCTCAAGTGCACCTAATTCTACCGTTAATACCTCTAGTATTTGTACTATTACGGCTGTTGCCTTAGGCCTAAGATAGTACAACAACCAATGCACATTCCAGTTCTACTAATAATACATGCAGCTTAGATAGTACAAATAATAATAATAATAATAATAATAATAATAATAACAATAATAATAATGCGGCGGCACGGTGGCTTAGTGGTTAGAACGTTCGCCTCTCAGCGCTAGGGATTCCCGGTTCGAATCCCCATCTGGGTGGAGTTTCCATGTTCTCCCCGTGTCCGCGTGGGTTTCCTCCGGGTACTCTGGTTTCCTCCCACAGTCCAAAAACATGGATCAAGTCAATTGAGTTCTCCAAGAAATTGCCCCATATAGAGTGTGTATGTGTGTGTGAGTGTGTGCCCAGCGATGGGTTGGCGCCCTGTCCTGGGTCTATCTGCCCAGTGCCTGAGACGTTCTCCCCTGGATGGGCATGGGGAAGCCCACCGCGACCCTAATAGAGGATAAAGCGGAACATAAGGAATAAATGAATGAATAATAATGCGGCGGCACGGTGGCTTAGTGGTCAGCACGTTCTCCTCTCAGCACTAGGGATTCCCGGTTCGAATCCCCATCTAGGTGGAGTTTCCATGTTCTCCCCGTGTCTGCATGGGTTTCCTCCGGGTTCTCCGGTTTCCTCCCACAGTCCAAAAACATGGATCAAGTCAATTGAATTTTCCAAATTGCCCCATATAGAGTGTGTGTGTGAGTGAGTGTGTGCCCAGCAATAGATTGGCGCCCTGTCCTGGGTGTATCTGCCCAGCACCCGAGACGTTCTCCCCTGGATGGGCATGGGGAACCCCCCCCTGCAACCCTAATAGAGGATAAAGCGAAGATAATGAATGAATGAATAATAATAATAATAATAATAATAATATACTGTGTAAATTTGCTGTTTTCTAACATTAATATACAGATCTGTTGTTCTAACGTGGTTCAGTGGTGAGCAGGTTTTAAACTGTACTAATTAAAAGAGCTTTAAAACAGTTTGAAGTCAGACTGCAGGGGTGCTGCATGAGGGGTGGAGCAGAATCCAGAATCCTGTGTAGAAGCCCAAGGGGATAACTAAAATTGTCCGTGGTAAGAGGCCCAGTGCATTAACCTGTCAGGACTCTTTAATCTCATTCTGTTGCCCCTGAATGTCTGTGGCTGTTAGAGCAGGAAGTAAAACTACAGTCTAAGACAAAAAAAAAAAAAAAAAAAAAAAGACTTAAATTACTGAGCTCACATGTTTAAAGGCATGGTGAGGCACAGACAGAGCGTCCGTCTCCTCCAGGTAATCGTCCCAGTTAAACTCCGACATGTCCTGACCAGAGTCCCCATCTGAAACGGTACGACATTACGAGTCGCGTCACATACAGACAATTAAAAACAATACAGGCACAGTTTTAAAAACCGCTAAGCTGTTGGTGATGTGAGGGATTAAACTCTGCATCAGACTCCAAATTCCACTTTGGTTTTAAATAATATCATAACCTAGCACGTTCGCCTCTCAGCACTAGGTATTCCCGGTTCGAATCCCCATCTGGGTGGAGTTTCCATGTTCGCCCCGTGTCCGTGTGGGTTTCCTCCGGGTTCTCCGGTTTCCTCCCACAGTCCAAAAACATGGATCAAGTCAATTGAGGTCTCCAAATTGCCCCATATAGAGTGTGTCTGTGTGTGTGAGTGTGTGCCCAGCGATAGATTGGCGCCCTGTCCTGGGTGTATCTGCCCAGCGCCCGAAACGTTCTCCCCTGGATGGGCATGGGGAACCCCACCGCGACCCTAATATAGGATGAACCGGAAGATAATGAATGAATGAATGAATGAATAAGATCATAACCTTAGCGAAGTAACACATTTTTGTCAACCACATTTGTTCAACTGCTGTAATAATCAGAAAATGAGAACTATATTCTGGAACTATAACGAGATACAGATTAATAACGTGTGATGTACTCAACCGAAACACTCTTGCATGTTCCTTCAGATACTTCCTTCTAGACCAACTGAATATATCTGCCTGATTAAATCTGGCCATCTGTCTTCTGATACAGTTTACAGAAATATTTGACTGTAAATAGAAAACCACTGCCATGCTGGTGGCATGGAATCCTACAAAAGTGACACATGATAAAAATCTGGCCAATTACCACAGCCACCTACCGGGCCATCATTCTGTGGGTTTGTAAATGTGACATAAATCCACATTATTGCTGCCAATTAGAGATGCAGCAAGCAGCCAAAGTAAACTACGACGTCCCACTGAAAATATGCCAATATCAAGTTTAATCCGATGGGTTGTTTTAAAATGATTTAATAACAGATACCTTCTTTAGCACAGGAAGGTGTTTATGTGGTAGACCTGAACATTACAGGACAGGGTCAAGGGAACTAACACAGTATGCAGAGAAACACGAGTCTAATTCTGTGGAGACGTTTATTTGTGTAGTTTAATCTCATGTGAAAGACAAAGTCTTGTGCAGCAGGTTATGAGGTGTGTGTGTTTCTAATAAAGTGCAACAGTCTGGACTCTTGGACCATGTCAGTGTTTATGTGATCAGTTTGTAAGTCTCACCGGACTCCTGAGCATCTAGACTCATCCTGAACCCCGGACTCGCAGCTTCTGTAAGAGAAATGTGAAGTTATAAAACTGAAAATATCTGGAGAAACCCTGAGCAGGGAAATTTAACGGAGCAGAAAAAAAAAGGGCATGAGTGTGAAAGAAAGACAGAGAGACAGAAGGGAAAGAAATTAAGAGGGGAATCAAGTAAGAAAGGAAGGAGAGAAATGAATAATAAGATAAGATAACCTTTTATTATCCCACAAGGGGAAATTTGCCAATGAAAAGAAACCTGAGCTCGAGGAAGGGAAGTAAAAGAGAAAGCAGGAGGAAGGGAGAGAAGGAAAAAAAAAAAAGATATAGAAAGAAAAAAAAAAAAAAAAACTAAGAGGAAAAAAAGAAAAAGAAAGTTAGAAAGTTTTTTTTTTTTTTACATAAAATGATGTAAAAAATAAAAATTAAGATAATGCTAACATTTATTAACAAGGAGGAAAGAAAAAAAAGTAAAAGAAAAAAAAACAAAGGAACAAAATAAAGGTAAAGGACTGAAGCAACAGTACAGAGATGAGTAGAAGTGTGAAATGGCAGAATGTCAGCGTGTTTGAGATTTAATTCCAATGATAAAGCTGTGTGATTAAGTTGTAATAATCAATTTATTTATTTAAAATGTTTTATTTAATATTATATATATATATATATATATATATATATATATATATATATATATATATATATATATATATATATATAAACTTTTACATTTAATTGTAAAATTAATTGTAAAATTACATTTAATTGTAAAAAAAAAAAAGTTGAATTTTGTAATGACCCTGATAAAGATTCTACCCAACAACCCAACACACCCTTCATTAAAATTACATCTTATTATCAGAATATGAGATTATAAGGAAAAAGTGAACACAATCTCTCACACACACACACACACACACACACACACACACACTAACCCTACAGCAGTGGAACGGCTGTTTTCCCACAACTGCCCCATCGGGTATGACAGGCGTGAATGCTCGACACTTTTCAAACTCCACCCCATTGATGTGCTAATAAACACAGAGGAGTTTCTTTTGCCTTAAAGTGACTCAATGTGCACTAATTATTGAACACAAAAAGCACCAACAAAACGGCGGAATGTGGGAACCACCTCAAATGACCGCTGTGTCAATAAGCTTAGAAGCACTTCGGATAATGATAACAGTTTTTCTAACGTTTCTTTGTATATTTACAAACATATTTTCGCAGCTGAGTGGGACTCGGCGTCGAGCAGAGATGCAGCTCGGCGGCTCTTTTATCAGTGAAAGTATTTCGAAGAAGAAAAATCCTTTAAACTTTTAACCTGCTTCGTTGTACTGATGAAAGTCGCAGGCCGTGTTTTCATTTCTTTTGACTCTGAACATTAAAGTCTGTATGCATCGGTTCAACAGCTAAAGCATTTACTTTATATTCATCAGGGCGGTGACAAAAGTGGGGATTTTCTTCCATAAAACCTCCATAAATTAAAATCTGCAACAGTGTACCGAGTTAATCCACTGAGTTTTTATATGATAAATAACCACAAATACGTGGACACCAATTGTAATTTAAAATCTGCTTTTGCTTCATCTTAAATTGATTATAAGCTTTGTGCAAATAGTATGGGGAAGGTCCTCCACTGTTCCAAACATTACTGTTCTATAAGTTCTAGTCTGTTGTCCTTCGACCTAGATGGTGAAATAAACCAAGGTCCAAATGTAAAAGCATTTTCTTTATCATTTATTATTCATTAACTTTCCAACAACACTGCCCCCCCCCTTTCTCTCTCACACACAGATGATACTGAATAGGAAAATACTACAAACCTCACTGAAGGATATTATTGAGCCCCGAGGTACTAGTTTATTTAATCTCCATGTTGGTTAAATCTTATATAAATGGAATTAAACCAACAAGAACAAAAAAAAATAGTTTAATAATGTGAATGATTTAGTGACTTATTTAAAGGCTGGGTTTCTTTTTCTGACACATGAGCTGTGTTTACAACATTACTAAATGGAGTATATTTGTTGTGACAGTGTTTCTATTTCTGTAACACAAACAAATCAATAAACCTATAAACACTCTACAAAAAGCACACGGCGTTAGTTATGTCCAGAAGAGACAAAATATAAATCGAACGCAGCAATGAAAGTTTCATTTCAGAAGGAAGAAAAGAGAGACATAGAAATAGAGATAGAGAGAGAGATAAAAATGAAAGAAAATCAGAGACAGAAGGAAAAAGGAGAAATAAAAGAAAGACAGAAAAAAAACACACACACAACAAAAGAAAGCAAGAAATAAATAAAGAAAAACAGAGAGACAAAGGGGAAAAACAGACACGGACAAAAGAAAGAAAGAGAAAATAAGAAAAGAAAGAAAGTACAGACAGAGAGAAAAAGAAAATAAATAGAGAGAGGGAGAGAAAGAAACAGAGTAAATGACAGAATGTGTGAATACAGCACTATAGTCTTGCTTTTGCTTTTCTTTATTCCTCTTATTATTATTTTAATAATTTCAATGCAGACACAAGTCCTCATCATTCATATTAATATATATATTATATATATATTTTAATTTATATACATCTTCTGATATAATGTAGGCCATTTTTTCCACCCTATTCAGCAAAAACATACTTAAATGTCCTCTTTTTTATTTTCCATAGTTTTTTTTTTTTTTTTTTTGTTAAAGGGTCCTCTGAAAGCTTCAAAAGGGGTTTTGCACTTGTTCCCAAACTTTATATAATCCATTTAAAGCTTAGTTTGGGGAAGAAAGAGCTGAAATGATGAGAGAAAGCAGCAAAAACAAAGTGGCATTAACTTTGCAGCTCCATTCATTCGAACCTGTCATGCTGTCTTTGTGACGCTTGACGTCTCTATTAAAAGGCGAGTCGAGGGAGCGACCGACTCACTCTGTCAGGCACTAGCTGACCCGACCCACCCGGTGCGACCCCCTCCTCACCACCACCACCTTCAATGCATTGTACTCGGAGTGGAGGGAGAACCGGGGGTTTGTGTCCCAGCGGTCTCCAGAGGCCGAGGAAAAGGAAAGGGCAGCTAGGGCCAGCTACAAAAGACCTGCACGCTGCACTCTCCACTTAGCGGCGGAGGTTCAGAGAGCGTTTTTCAAAAGGAAAAAAGACCAGGGGCTTAAAACGGATTGAGCAGAAAGGAATCTGCTGCTGCTTCTGTAACAGATCCTTGGTGAGTTCCAACGAAGAGTAGTTCTAGCAACTTATAAAGTTCACATCTCATGTCCCTTAGTGTCTTAAGGCCCAAATATTTGACACATTCTCAGCCAAATAGTCCTCAACCCCACCGACACTGTGCCTGCCCCACCGACTTAACTGGCTTTCTACCAAATCCAATATGTACCCATTCCTTTCTTTTTAATAAATGTTAATGATCCTTACGACGTTGTCTTATATTATAACAGAAAAAGCGATTGGCTGCCTGGCTACTTTATTCATACAAGAGCTGCACACAGCAGCACACTCAGGATTTAATCAATTCTTTACACAGCCGACATATTAAACTCGTGTTGCCGAGTTACATTCGCAGACTTATTAAGCAAAGCCAAGCATGTTGCTTTAACCAAACATATAGGTGCAGTTGTACTTTCACGCGTTCCACATTATTCTCATTCCTCCCACCACTTAAAAACAACGCTTTTGTTCTTTGTAAATGAAAATGATGTGCCTGTACTCATTTGCATACGAAGCGGGTAAGCGAGGACTGAACACAATGGTCACTCAAAATGTGTTTCTACCTCAAGGTGTGAACTTCCATACTTGACACTTTCCCACTTGTGACAGGATCAGGTGTCAATTCGAGCCTTGGATCTTACAACGTTCAAAGTTGTTCAATGCTCGGAAAAAAAAAAAAAGAACTGACACAGCGTTTGTCACGAGTTAAAGTGTATACAGAGATGTCTGGAGCTAAGCCTCTGCTACATTCATTTACTTCAAACAGCATCGAACACTGAAAGCACTGCTTGTTATTTAGGTTCTCTGGCTGCTGCGGCAGAATTGTACACATTGCATCACACACTGGAACAGTCTCTACAGTATTTGAATACTCACTAATGCATGGCTAACTGGGTGCTTATTTGGATACAGGTGCACAGCTCTATTACTCAGACACATTACTCAGATTGCGCAGTGTTTACTAACCTCGGTGTGTTTGAGTGCTCTGCGTCGAGCCGAACATTCAGAGACTGGAAGAGTCTCAGCTAAAGAAGCTGGGAATTTCATTCAGTGCTTTACACAGTAATAGGATTACTGCATTCGATGTGCATGCAAACTATGGCATTTCACTTTGTTTACTAACTAATCCAAAGGTGTCCGATGCAAATGCGGCTCATTTATGTGCGTGCACTCTTCGCCCCCCCCGGGCGTACTCTTCAAAACAAATAAACTAGACAATCACGTGTAGCATTACCCATTTCACAAATGATAAAGGCTTTTTAAACACATGAATAAAGAGCTGGATTAGTATTGGGTTCTGCTTATCAAAAAAAATAACATCGATTGCTAGTGATGCAATATAATCTAACCCACCAATACACCTTAGTCTATAAAGTACATAACAGATTCTAGCTTTAATAAACATGCCATAATAGGGAACACATCGAGTGTTACTTATTAAAAGTCATTCTTGACCCAAGGGACTGCTTGGTCACGTTTCTTTTCACACTCCACCCTTAGATTTATGGCCTCAGGTCCACGGTTATGTTTCAGGAAAGTGGGTGCAGAAACCCATAAAGCCCTTACCTACCACCACAAGCCCACTGCATTGTGGAACAAACAATGCTGCATTTAGAATTAAGACAAGCAGACTAAGTGCTTAGTTAGCGCTGTGAGCAAAGTGTCATTCGGGGAGGCACGCCCAGGTGCAAGCTCCAGGGATTAGACACAAACCCTACACTACTATTGCAGCATGGAACATACAGACTACAGAACATGTTGCTGTGGAACAACATAAAGTAGGTCACTCAGTGGCACTTCAATACTATATAATGTTTATTTTAAGACCTAATTATATATATGAATATTATAGTAACACAAATAATACTGCGATATTTAATATGATGTGATCTGTTAGTCTTTTCTGTGCCATAATTACACAGCTCCTCAGCAAGCAAGGTGAGTTTACCATCCATCATGCTTAGCTTAAAATGAAATAAATCAATAAATGAAAACCATGTACGGGGGACCTGGGGGTTGGGGGTGGAGGCTACATATGGGAAAAAGCCTTCCTTAGATAATTCAAGACTCTTCAGATGAGCAGTTAAGAAGTTCACAAGCATGTTCTTAAATCTAATCCGTGAGATTTTCTGAAGACACGCGTCATTTCATTATGTACGCAATTTGTCAGTCAGTCACGCTGCATTTTACAGAATATTACCTCCACAAAACACTTTATTAAATTAATTTACATACTTATTATTATTATGTAAAAATAGTAGTAGTATGTTTGAAATCTTCACTTTTTTCTTGTTAAATTAGACAGATGAGATTAGCAAAACTAATTGAATTCATTCATTCATTATCTTCCGCTTTATCCTCTATTAGGGTCGCGGGGGGGGGGGGGGGGGTTCCCCATGCCCATCCAGGGGAGAACGTTTTGGGCGCTGGGCAGATACACCCAGGACAGGGCGCCAATCCATCGCTGAGCACACACTCACTCACACAGACACACTCTCTATGGGGCAATTTGGAGAACTCGATTGACTTGATCCATGTTTTTGAACTGTGGGAGGAAACCGGAGAACCAGGAGGAAGCCCACGCGGACACGGGGAGGACATGGAAACTCCACCACTAATTGAATTATTTTACTTTATTTTTCTTCATCATTAACGCTATCAGAAGTTTCATGCAGACCCAACACCACAGATGTTTGCATTTTAAACTGTATGCTTCGGAATCTGTATCGTTTCCGGTGGGTTGTGTTTCCAAATCGAATCCAAATAGGAAAAGTGTGGACCCACCAATCGCTAATTTCAAGCTTTCTAAGCTTCTGTCTGCACAGCATCGCATCACCTGCTTGTGCGCCTCACGTTATCAGACAGACTAATGTGTGAAAGGACATCTATAGACAGGTCATGCTTCTAAAAACAAAGTTATCTTAAAGCAAACCGCCATACACCAGCCGTACACAGGAATGTCTGCTCCGCTGATTCTAATCATTATCAGCACAAAGTCAAGAGCTCGAATGTTCCATCACCAGGAAAAACACAACACTGGAGCCATTTCCTTCTAAACGCATTAAAACTGCATTTTGCACACAACTGTCAAAAAATAAAGAGGGAAACTGAACCATTATGAATTTCAACCTGAGAAGTGTGAGTGTTTTTTTTTTCTAATGTGGCTCCATGCTTGATGTTTAATACGAAGAAAAATACAAAATTGTTTACTTCCTATTTTCACTTCACACTAAACCGTGCATTTAATGGAAATACACAAAACCTTTTACAAAACTGTTTCACTGCAGGTACGATTTTAACTTAAAACGAAGCATTTAACACCATGCAGCACCCAAGCTGTTTATCCATCTGTTCTTCTATGTGTACTACTACCATTATTATTATTATTCTGATATAACACTTTAAAGTACACTCTAGAAATGTATGAATATAGCCTCAAGATATTAGAGATTATATAAATACTCCATATAAATCAAGCCTACACGCAACAGTCATGCAAACATTCAAACTACTGTTCTTTTACAACTGTGCATTGTCCCAAAGCGGCTTTACAACGTTCTAAGCCTGAGGCCCTAAACATGTAAGTTAAGGCAATAATGGTATGGAAAATCAGCCCCTCACACATTCTGCTGGGTTAAAACAGAAAGAGTTTTCCCTTCTACACAAAAAGAAAAATACAAGTGTTTGTGACTTTGCATAACATGCTGGTGTTCTAGAATCAAGAGTGGAGACTGTGGTGCGTGAACGTGTTACACAAACGCTAAAACACCAGCCCTGAGGCCGAGACATACCTGCTCACTCTTTCCCTGGGTCAGGACTTTCACATTTTTAAGTAGTTAAATGATTCAGAATCAGAAAGTTAAGCCAGTTATCTTGTCTTTGAAAATATTTCCTCAGATCCCTTGTGCTCGCAGGGCCTGGTACTAAGTAGCATCACTACCGACAGGAGGTGTGGAGGAAATTAAACTGAAATAAGATTAAAAGAAAATACGAGACAGACTGACAGCCAGCTCACGTCACTTCAGGGTTCCCACCAGTGATGCAAATGCAAAGGAAACAAAGACCATTGACGGTATGTAGTTTTTAGGGGCTCTCCCTGGAGGTTGGAACCTTAAAATCAATTTAAATTCTTTGCTGCAACAGAGGACCTTATGTGAGTATTAAAGTCAGGCAGGTTACCGCGAGTCAAGTCTTTAATTTCATACATTTACACATAATGTAATATAGTGCTTCATCCGAACTCACATTATGTACTGAATATAATTATATGCCATTTGTAATGAGAGACTGTTTCCTTATTCCTGAATATAATGAGATCATTTCAATATTGTTAAATACCACAACATATGCATTCAAACAGAAGGAGCTGTTACACAATGTAAGCAGAATTGGCTAATGGTTTGTTCAGACAGGTTTTTGTGAGACTGATTGTATCATGCTATGGACCTGACTTGTTTAATAAAACTCATTTGAACAGTACGGAACGAAGATAAAGGCCCTCATTCTGTGGAAGTTATAATAGCGTGGCTTCACAAACAGAGTGTGTGTTCAACTGGACTGTCTACAATCCAGATCTGTCGTCTATCGAGAATAAACGGCGCATCATTTATAGGACAAATCAGACAACTGATTCGAATGCAAGTCAAGCAGTTCAAGTCGGATGGAATTAAATAAATCCACTTGCCGAACTGCAATAGTTGGTATCTATAATTCAAAAAAGTTTGGGGAAGTTTGTGACTTGGTTGTGTGTTTCTCTCTATAAAATTAAATGATACTGAAAACACTGAGCTTATGTAAATTGAAATGTTACAGGTTTCAGGTTTCTTTGTGTTTTAAAACAAGTGTCCCCAACTGTTCTGGGGTTTGTATCATGTTCCTTAAATAATATCGTTTCCAAACAGTTTCTTAACCTGTCACTTTGTAACTGTATTAAATGCAGCTGTGTTCAAAGCACCAAGATGGCGACATCGTGGACGTGCCTGGCTGAACCCACAGCTCAAGCAGCTGCTGTTATGTGAGTGAGTACGGCTTAAAGAGAAGCCAAAACATCTTGGTGGCTGGTACTTTCTCAGGAAGCACTTGATGGTATATGGATAATGAGGGATTTCAGTTGGTTGCTTCATAACATTAAACTCAGCAATACAATAATATATTTACCTTAAAGTATTTTCTTCATTTAATGAGATATGTCTGAATTCAGACAGGTTAATATCAACATGTGTTTTAAACCATTTTAACATTAAATAACGGTGAACCTCTGCCTTTGTACCCACAAGGAGAAGGAGACTGTTTTGATTAAGAGGAGCTTCATGAGCAGCAGTAACCGAATTTCAGTCAAGCGACACTGAACACATGCACATTAAACATACTGTACTGCTAACTTGCTAATTCCTGCCACATACACAGTTACCACTTGTTCTCTCTCTCTCTCTCTCTCTGAGTCTGCTGTATTCATCGTTGAAGTTTCTGATGCGACTTTCACACAATCAAATAAACAGATCTGTCAGAAAACGTTCTTAAGCTGCATTCAGAATCCTTCGCCATCACAGATATAAAGCACTTTATTGTGAATCAGATGTACTGTTAGGGATGTGTCAATTCTTAAATAGGATTCTGGCTTATTATCTAGTTTACTACAAAAGTCCCACAATGAACCTGAATATGTAATGTAATTACACCATGTAGACTACAAAGCATGATATCGACCACATTGTATTGCATTATGAATCATCTCTCTAACCGGCAGTTTAAAATAATTACACACAGGAAGAGCATTTAGTGCACATTTGAGAACCTGCTTTTTAGATTTTTTTAATACATTTTAATGCTGCAAGAAACATTCGGTTTAAACGAACCTTGTCTCTTGTGAATACCTGTAAATGCTTCACTACCATTTCATATTAAGTTGAGGAGCCCGTGGCTGTTATTTACGGGGACAAGGCTGGAGATTTGGTCTGGATTTTGGACTAAAAAAAAAACAAGTTAACAACTCACAGCCCTGACTCATTAAAGCCCAAGCTTTTGGTAAAAGTTAAGTGCTTGAATTAGTTTGGTTCCCAAACATCTGCACGATTCTCATTTCTATCAAGCAATTCAATCATTCATTATCTTCCGCTTTATCCTCTATTAGGGTTGTGGTGGGGTTTCCCATGCCCATCCGGGGGAGAACGTTTCGGGCGCTGGGCAGATAGACCCAGGACAGGGCGCCAATCCATCGCTGGGCATACACTCACTCACACAGACACACTCTATATGGGGCAGTTTGGAGAATTCAATTGACTTGATCCATGTTTTTGGACTGTGGGAGGAAACCGGAGAACCCGGAGGAAACCCACGCAGACACGGGAAAGAACATGGAAACTCCACCCAGATGGGGATTCGAACCTAGTGCTGAGAGGCGAACGTGCTAACCACTAAGCCACCGTGCCGCCGCAATTCAATCAGTGTAATGATAAACTCTCCACCTAAATGTTTCAAAACACTCAACATCAACAGTTCAAGAAATCAAGAGATTTTAAGTTAGGTTTCATTTTTTTAAACACTTTTTAAACTTTTTAAAACATTTTTTAAACACTTGCAAGGCAAATTTGCTTTAGATGTGAGATAAATAGACTCAACACACAGCAACTGCAAATAATTACTTCATTTAACATTTTTTTCCCCCAACATTAAGATAGAAACCTGTGCCACTTTACATCAGCAACTATAAAAAAAAAAATTTAAAAAAAGCTGTGATGTTATTCACTACCATCAGATTTGACATGTAGCCACTTGGGATAACAGATAATCTGAAATCTTGCACTTGTCAAGTTCTCTCTACTTCACAACTCCCCCGAGATCTCAACGTTAGATTACAACATTAGCTGAGTGGCTAAATGCTAGCGAAAGTCTTTCTATGTAACAAAATGTGATGATGATGATAATAATAAACATGCTCATCCACTGTGATGCAATGGGTTGTTATTTTTGGGATGTGTTTATTAATCAGACGTGATGTCAGTTCATAATTATAAGAATCTCCCTCATCATTGCTGCAGCTTTAGTACCATGCTCACAAAAACTCAGGATTCAGACATCCAAACCAGTTGATATAACAAGCACATAATGACAACAAAGCTGTAGAAAAGGAACAGGACATTCAAAATGCTTTCATATACTAAAAATATTGAATGATCTAAACTGGGAAACCATAAAGCGTAAGCAAACAAGTATTAAAAGCACAATTGTAACAAACAGTTTACAATAGAAACCCCTCTGAAAGTACATGCTGGACCACACCTTGTCCAAATTCACGCCTTATTGTCAAAGTGAAAGTTAATACATTCTCAGTGGGGAACAAACATCTGCACATTCTAATGCACAGTTGCTGTTTACTTACGGAATGCTTTATACACATCGCCCCTGCGAACCTTAAAACGGCCTGATTAGAAAAACAACGTTCAATTCCTTCCCACTAAGATAAAAACATGAATAAACAGGAATAATCTTTGTTTATCCATTATAGATATCATATTAAGATATGACGGCACGGTGGCTTAGTGGTTAGCACGTTCGCCTCTAAGCGCTAGGGATTCCCGGTTCGAATCCCAATCTGGGTGGAGTTTCCATGTTCTCCCCGTGTCCGCGTGGGTTTCCTCCCACAGTCCAAAAACATGGATCAAGTCAATTGAATTCTCAAAATTGCCCCATATAGAGTGTGTTTGAGTGAGTGAGTGTGTGCCCGGAGATGGATTGGATGGATCTGCCCAGCGCCCGAGACGTTCTCCCCTGGATGGGCATGTGGAACCCCACCGCGACCCTAATAGAGGATAAAGCGGGAGATAATGAACGAATGAATGAATATTAAGATATGGGGGGGGGGGGGGGGGATCAAAAGATCTAAAGTCAACAGTGTCATTTAAGGTGATTTTAGGATTCGTGACGATGAAATTAAGAAGGTTAATATAAGTATTTCTAATATATTTACATTCAGTCGTTCATCCAAAGCGACTTACAAATGAGAACGTCACAAGTCAGGAGTTATGAAGAAAACCAACTACACTGTAAAATTGATGCTGCCACCACCCCCCCCTTTTTTTTACACCTACAAAAAAAAAAAAAAAAAAACATATTGTACATGCTTCTTGTTGTTTTTTTTTGTTTTGTTTTTTTTAAAGACAGTGCCTCCCAGGTGTACCCATGTCTTTTTTAAAAGCCCCCCAGCCATAACTGGTTATATTTAAAGCTTCGTGAACTTTTGCAGGTTGTCATTAAACAGGCTTCTGCTCACTCGTGTGATCATTGCATTTAAAAAAAAAATTAGTCACAACAAGAGTTCTAAACAAAAAACAAAACAAAAAAATCAATGAAATATCAAATAAGCGAGACTTCGTGTGCATGTGCAGGGGCAGGTTGGGGAGATATTTGCGTGCCACGCTGCGGGGCAACTTCCATCTGAAGGTGAACAGCAATGCAAATGATCGGGGGGGGGGGCAGAAACTGCAGCGATCGAGCTCTTACGCAACCGAACGAGCTTTTTAAGCCTCCCCCCCCCCCCAAACAAAAAAAAACAAAAAAAAAACAATTTAGTCGATTAGCGCGGGATGCTGAGGGCGGACACGTGGTCCTGATCCGGCGTCGTTGTTTTTAATGAGGGGGGGGGGGTAAAAAAGTGAAAGAGCGAGCGCCGCGGAGCCGATCGCGTTCCAGACGCCGGCGCCGATCGAGCAACTTTCGCGCATAAAAAGGCAACGAAACAGTGACGCCGCCGCCGCCCGAAAGTAAACTGCGCATAATTTCAGAAAGCGGCCGTGTGTTTTTTTGTTGTTTTTTTTTTGTGCAAACGGAACGAACGTTGACGGTTTGCGGATAATATAAGATAATAATAATAAATAAATAAACAAACAAACAAACCTTCCCGGAACCAAGTCAAGTTACGCCAAACGTCATCCGAGCGCAAGTCATCTTTTTTTTTTAGCGACGAGGGGAGAACAAAAAAAAAAGAAAGAAAAAAAGATAATAATAAAAGCCAAACAGAAAGCGGCCGAGCGGCAGCCCGCCGCGACGGAACACAGAGCCGAGCCCGCGGATCCGGTGCTTTCTTACCCGAGCGGAGCGGCGTGTGGTGGTGTTGTGTTTTTTTTTTGTTTTTTTTTCTCCGCGTCAAAATTTTTTTCAGAAGCCGAGTCTCTCTCTTTTTTTTTCCGCCTTAAACGCCGCCGTTCACGACCTCATTCCAATATGGCCCAAAGTGGCAGTGCGCATGCGCCGCCGCCGAGCCTCCCCGTCCGTGCGCTAAAGCCGATAATAGAGTCGGATTTGTGAAGAATAAAATAAAATGGACGGAGCTCCTCCAGCTTCTCTCTCGGCGCCGCGTTCGCTGACATTTAGCTCCGACTCGCTCTCGTTCCGGGCCGCCGGATTTCCCCTTTTTTTTTGTTTTTCCTCTTTTAAAAAAGAAACGGTTCGAAAGAACGCGCGGAGTGGCGAACTGCCGTTAACCTGTTCAGCAAAGTCTAAAAACAGCGAGAATAAAAGAGAAAAAGCACGCCTCCGAGTGGCGTTTCTATTCACTATCAACCTCTGTTGCTAACATTGCTAATAAAAAATTTTTTAAATAAAAAACATATACAACATATACATATACGAGACATATACTTTTTTGATGCCGATGAGTCTCGTTTAAAACATCCCTTCGCCCAATTTTTGTTCGCTTTCAGCAGATTAAAGTCTCAAACGGGACAGAAATGCATTTGTCGCGACCTTTAGGAGCAACAAATCTCCCCTCATCCCCATGGAGTTTCCATGTGCTCCCCGTGTCCACGTGGGTTTCCTCCCACAGTGCAAAAACATGGATCAAGGTCAATTGAGTTCTCCAAATTGCCCCATATAGAGTGTGTCTGTGTGAGTGAGTGTGTGCCCAGCGATGGATTGGCGCCCTGTCCTGGGTGTATCTGCCCAGCGCCCGAGACGTTCTCCCCTGGATGGGCATGGGGAACCCCACCGCGACCTTAATAGAGAATAAAGCGGGAGATAATGAATGAATGAATGAATGAATGAAAAAAAAAACGCCAAGCCGCGTTTCGAGACATATACTTTTTTAATGCCGATGAGTCTCGTTTAAAACTTCCCTTCGCCCAATTTTTGTTCGCTTTCAGCAGATTAAAGTCTTTTTAAAGTCAGTGTTGTTGCTTTAAACGGGACAGAAATGCATTTGTCGCGACCTTTAGGAGCAACAAATCTCCCCTCATCCCCATGGAGTTTCCATGTGCTCCCCGTGTCCGCGTGGGTTTCCTCCGGGTTCTCCGGTTTCCTCCCACAGTCCAAATTGCCCCATATAGAGTGTGTCTGTGTGAGTGAGTGTGTGCCCAGTGATAGATTGGCATCCTGTCCTGGGGGTATCTTCCCAGCCCCCGAGACGTTCTCCCCTGGATGGGCATGGGGAACCCCCCCCACCCCACCGTGACCCTAATAGAGGATAAAGCGGGAGATAATGAATGAATGAAAAAAAAAAAAACGCCATGCCGCGTTTCGAGACATATACTTTTTTGATGCCGATGAGTCTCGTTTAAAACACCCCTTCGCCCAATTTTGTTCGCTTTCAGCGGATTAAAGTCCTTTTAAAGTGTTGTTGCTTTAAACGGGACAGAAATGCATTTGTCGCGACCTTTAGGAGCAACAAATCTCCCCTCATCCCCATGGAGTTTCCATGTGCTCCCCGTGTCCGTGTGGGTTTCCTCCGGGTTCTCCGGTTTCCTCCCACAGTCCAAAAACATGGATCAAGGTCAATTGAGTTCTCCAAATTGTCCCATATAGAGTGTGTGTGTGTGAGTGAGTGTGTGCCCAGCGTTAGATTGGCGCTCTGTCCTGGGTCTTTCTGGAAGGGGGGGGGGGGGTTGGAAAAAAGGGTCCAAAGTCTAAAAACAGCGAGAATAAAAGAGAAAAAGCACGCCTCCGAGTGGCGTTTCTATTCACTATCAACCTCTGTTGCTAACATTGCTAATAAAAAAAATTTTAAATAAAAAAAAAAAAAAAAAAAGCCGCGTTTCGAGACATATACTTTTTTGATGCCGATGAGTCTCGTTTAAAACACCCCTTCGCCCAATTTTTGTTCGCTTTCAGCAGATTAAAGTCTCAAACGGGACAGAAATGCATTTGTCGCGACCTTTAGGAGCAACAAATCTCCCCTCATCCCCATGGAGTTTCCATGTGCTCCCCGTGTCCGCATGGGTTTCCTCCGGGTTCTCCGGTTTCCTCCCACAGTCCAAAAAAAAAAAATTGAGTTCTCCAAATTGCCCCATACAGTGTGTGTGTGTGTGAGTAAGTGTGTGCCCAGCGTTAGATTGGCACTCTGTCCTGGGTGTATCTGGAAGAGGGGGGGGGGTCGGAAAAAGGGTCCAAAGTCTAAAAACAGCGAGAATAAAAGAGAAAAAGCACGCCTCCGAGTGGCGTTTCTATTCACTATCAACCATAGAAACGATAACGCCACCTCTGTTGCTAGCATTGCTAATAATGTTTTTTTTTAATTAAAAAAAACAAACAAACAAACAAAAAAAAACGCCAAGCCGCATTTCGAGACTTTTTAATATACTTTTTAATGCCGATGAGTCTCCTTTAAAACATCCCTTCGCCCATTTTTGTTTGCTTTCAGCAGATTAAAGTCCCCGTGTCCATGTGGGTTTCCTCCAGGTTCTCTGGTTTCCTCCCACAGTCCAAAAACATGGATCAAGGTCAATTGAATTCGCCAAATTGCCCCATATAGAGTGTGTCTGTGTGAGTGAGTGTGTGCCCAGTGATGGATTGGCGTCCTGTCCTGGGTCTATCTTCCCAGCCCCCGAGATGTTCTCCCCTGGATGGGCATGGGGAACCCCACCGCGACCCTAATAGAGGATAAAGCGGGAGATAATGAATGAATGAAAAAAAAAAACGCCAAGCCGCGTTTCGAGATGCCGATTTTTTGATGCCGATGAGTTTTGTTTAAAACACCCCTTTGCCCAATTTTTGTTCGCTTTCAGCGGATTAAAGTCTTTTTAAAGTCAGTGTTGTTGCTTTAAACGGGACAGAAATGCATTTGTCGCGACCTTTAGGAACAACAAATCTCCCCTCATCCCCATGGAGTTTCCATGTGCTCCCCGTGTCCGCGTGGGTTTCCTCCGGGTTCTCCGGTTTCCTCCCACAGTCCAAAAACATGGATCAAGGTCAAGTGAGTTCTCCAAATTGCCCCATATAGAGTGTGTGTGTGTGAGTGAGTGTGTGCCCAGCGATGGATTGGCGCCCTGTCCTGGGTGTATCTGCCCGGCGCCTGAAACGTTCTCCCCTGGATGGGCATGGGGAACCCCACCCCCCGCGACCCTAATAGAGGATAAAGCAGAAGATAATGAATGAATGAATGAATTCCAGCTGTTGTGATAAATCATTGCTTGTTTGTAAATACAGCTGTTCACTTGAAACGAGGGATCATTTACTGACTAATAAAGCTTTTACTGTGTCAATCAGTAATCAATTGGCATTTATCTTTTATGCTAACCTGATGTCTTATTTTAAACCTGTAAATACAGGTAAGACATTCAAACTTCACACAGATCAGTTTTATTTGCTTTTAATGCATTTATTCACTGAATTTAACATATATAGAAATGTGGCCATAAAAAGTCCTCTATTCACATATTACCCTATTAAAGTAAGATTTTAACCTCAAAATGCAGAGACATGTTCATTCATTCATTATCTCCCGCTTTATCCTCTATTAGGGTCGCGGTGGGGTTCCCCATGCCCATCCAGGGGAGAACGTCTCGGGCGCTGGGCAGATAGACCCAGGACAGGGCGCCAATCCATCGCTGGGCACACACTCACACACACAGACACACTCTATATGGGGCAATTTTGAGAAGTCAATTGACTTGATCCATGTTTTTGGACTGTGGGAGGAAACCGGAGAACCCGGAGGAAACCCACGCAGACACGGGGAGAACATGGAAACTCCACCCAGATGGGGATTCGAACCGGGAATCCCTAGCGTTGAGAGGCAAACGTGCTAAACCACTAAGCCACCGTGCGGCCTGCAGAGACATATATTTAGACTCTGATAAATATTAAATTAGTGCACTGCACTCCTTGCAGTATATAAATCACTGTGTAAAATAAAAATGTCAAATGAAAACAGCAGCCACAGTTTGAACAAAACCTGTTAAGGTGTCTCAGCCATGTCCTCATTAGCAACCATAATCTAGATCTTATTAGAGGACAAATACGTCTGCTTTTCTCCTCCGTGCTGATGGTGTGGCGCACAGACACAAACACTGAGTCAGCTTTTTTTCTTCTGAACTGGTTAAAGATGTGATTTCCACAGAGCTGCAGCTGTTTCTGACAGTTATTTTCTTACAATTTGCAAAAGCTACTGAGAATTTTTGTTTTCCAGTCCATTTGTTTTTCTGTGTGGAATTACAATCCGATTTTAATCTCTCGTTTTTAAAGTGTTCCATTGCGAGAGAAAAAAAATAGAACCGAACATCTGAAGGTCAACGTTTATCTTAAATGCAACAACGTTCTGGGAAAAGTGATGCATTTTGAAAAAGACGAGCAGGGGGCAGTGTTTTTTGGCGATGACCACAAAGGTGAAATTTCGGCCTGATATTAAAAAAACAAACTTAAAATGAACTCGTTGTTTTCAGATCTTCCTACTTCAAGTGTTCTTTTACAAACGTGTTGGATACGTTATCCTGCATTATTATTCTAACTGTTATTTTGTTGTTATTATTATTACTTGTGGCGGCACGGTGGCTTAGTGGTTTAGCACGTTCTCCTCTCAGCACTAGGGATTCCCGGTTCGAATCCCCATCTGGGTGTAGTTTCCATGTTCTCCCCGTGTCTGCGTGGGTTTCCTCCGGGTTCTCCGGTTTCCTCCCACCAAAACATGGATCAAGTCAGTCCAAAAAAAGAGTGTGTCATGGATTAAGTCAACTGAATTCTCAAAATTGCCCCATATAGAGTGTGTCTGTGTGAGTGAGTGTGTGCCCAGCGATGGATTGGCGCCCTGTCCTGGGTCTATCTGCCCAGCGCCCGAGACGTTCTCCCCTGGATGGGCATGGGGAACCCCACCGCGACCCTAATAGAGGATAAAGCGGGAGATAATGAATGAATGAAATGATATTATTACTTGTGATGACGGTGAGTCGTAGTAAAACTTTTTCCTTGTGACCACTAGGTGGCAGCAACATTGACAGTTCCGGCGAAATGCGCCACAGGCTTCTTAAACTACACGCTTTTTAATCCAGATCCTGTTTTATTCTTCATTGGAATTTAAACAATTCGGTGTTTATCGGTATTTTTTATGTTAAAAAACGGCCTACTTTCGGCAGCAGTCTGTTTGCAAAAGCGCAGAAGATTCCACAGCTGTGTGTCTGAAGACACCGAGGTTCGGTGGAGGAGACCATTTCCAAAATCATAAACAATCAGACAATAGAAGAAGGAGCGGCACGGTGGCTTAGTGTTTAGCATGTTCTCCTCTCAGCTCTAGGGGTTCCCGGTTCGAATCCCCATCTGGGTGGGGAGTTTCCATGTTCTCCCCGTGTCCGCGTGGGTTTCCTCCAGGTTCTCCGGTTTCCTCCCACAGTCCAAAAACATGGATCAAGTCAATTGAGTTCTCCAAATTGCCCCATATAGAGTGTGTTTGTGTGTGAGTGTGTGCCCAGCGATGGATTGGCGCCCTGTCCTGGGTGTATCTGCCCAGCGCCCGAGACGTTCTCCCCTGGATGGGCATGGGGAACCCCACCGCGACCCTAATAGAGGATAAAGCGGGAAATAATGAATGAATGAATAAAGAATCAGACAATAGAAGAAGGGGCGGCACGGTGGCTTAGTGGTTTAGCACGTTCTCCTCTCAGCACTAGGGATTCCCGGTTCGAATCCCCATCTGGGTGGGGAGTTTCCATGTTCTCCCGTGTCCGCGTGGGTTTCCTCCGGGTTCTCCGGTTTGCTCCCACAGTCCAAAAACATGGATCAAGTCAATTGAGTTCTCCAAATTGCCTCATATAGAGTGTGTCTGTCTGAGTGAGTGTGTGCCCAGCGATAGATTGGCGCCCTGTCCTGGGTGTATCTGCCCAGCGCCCGAAACGTTCTCCCTTGGATGGGCATGGGGAACCCCACCGCAACCCTAATAGAGGATAAAGCGGGAGATAATGGATGAATGAACAATAGAAGAAGAAGGCGACACTTGAACCAGACATCAGGTTCCGATTCAGAGTGCAGAGTGCAAATAAAAAGAGCTGCAGTCTGCAAAAGAACTGCTGTGTGATGAACAGACCTCAGATCAGTGACATTAAAACAGCAAACGGAGTTAAATGCAGATATAAAACCTCTGATTTACGATTTTATCATTTATAATACTAAAACATATCGATTACGCCATTAATCTGAGTTATCTCATTATCTCGTGATAATACTTAACTTCAGTCATTGATTTATCGATTTACTAAAACGTTTGAAAAAGCAATTATTCTGCGTTATCTCGTTATTTCTTTTTAGATATCAGCTATTTGAGATGTTTTTGTTCTTTAGAGATACGAAACCATTTAAAAAGATCACACACAGTCGGTGTGGAACCCACGTCACCAACACAAATATAGGGAGAACATGCAAACTTCATGGACACTCCGAGAAATCAAACCCAGCGCCTTATTGTTGAGGGAATAGAACGAAAACAAACCTTAATGGTTAGAAAGAGTGTGGAATGTTTAAAAAAAAAAAAAACATTAAAAAAACTTTCTCTATTAATTAATTGCTTGTTCAAACCTTTTTTTTTTAATTGTATTGTTAAAATCTAAACCTGGTGATAATAAATATGACAAAGTAGTTCTCTAATATGAAACATCATTTATTGTATCTGTACATCTGGAACATTAATAATAGCGGTGAGCTGTAGCGGCAGTGACAAGCTGTTAGGTCATCATGAAAAATCATTAATATTAAATATACTCTTTGTTTCGCGTGTTCATGGTTCTTGGCTGATGGAACATTCTGCATCTGACTGTGGGTTCATCGTGTTCCTCTGCGACTAGTTACAAAGATACAGTGCACAAGAGAAAAAAAAAAAAAAAAAAAAAAAAAAAAAAAAAAAAAAAAAGTCTTGCAGACAACAAATTGACTCCACGTTCTATTAATATTAATGATTTTCAGGACAGGAAACATTCTGTTTTATGCTTTTTATTGTGGGTGTGTATTACACAGTAAAAAAAAAGCACATCCTTAAGGTCCCAACAATATCAACAATATACACACAGATTTATATACAAGATCGGATTTAAAAACAGCTACGTGAGGACATATACGTTACCCCCGGTGGACCACTGAAGTCCTGCGTCGTTCTGTCATCCTCGTGCCCGCAGTTGGCACTCTGAGTCTACGGAGGATTTTTTTTAAAGGGTAAAAATAACGGGGTTTTCAGAGAAATGCCTCAATCACATTTTGCGGTGTATATTTTTCAACTGTAGGTCACTGGATCCTTTCAATTACGACGTTTAATAATTGCAATACTGCTGATAATGCTACAGGGATGATTATCTTAATAAATTACTTATACCTACCGATGTCTAGATGTGCAGTTTTATTAGCAGTATTAACAGGAGTGACTAATTAATGGCATAATGATTCAGCGGCTCTAGTTCTAAGCATATTGATTGACCACAGAACTTAATAAAGAGCAATTTTTTTGGGGGGGGAAACTCATTGCCTTTGAAAGACAGACAGTGCTGAATTTGGGCATGATGAGGACCACAGAATGACATCAGGACACCTTAACCAACATGTATTCTTTAGCGACTAGTACCATAAAGTATAGAAATGAGTATGAGAGCCAAGCCAGACTGGTTTCTGAACCCATAAAGTGGTGGAATGTGCTAAAAACAGACCCAGATTCACGATTCTGTAATTGGTTCCTATCTCTAGAGAACACTTTTGATTCGACCTGTTCTACAGAGGAGGTACAGATGCCCTAAAAGCACAACAGAGCAACACTGCAAGGAAGCAACACTGACAGTGAGCCAAATCAGACAGATAACACTCGCTCAGTTTCACACTTGGTCAAAGTCAAGAGGTTCAGATAAAAAAAAAAAAAAAAAAAAAAAAAAAAGATAAAAACGTATTATAGCAGATTAAAAGAACATGCGTGTATTCAAGCCTGATGTGTGTGCGTACGATGGACCGTCAGTTCGACCCTCTCCCTGCACTGAGAAACAAACCTCGACTTGTACTAACGCTCTAAAGCTGCTAATAATGTCCGATGTTCTGCATTCTGCATGATTTGAACCTTGTTAAAACATCATTCTCTTACAGGGAGGACACTGAAACATGCTGATCCAACAGTTTTGTTGTTTTAAAAACAATTCTGAGTACTAAACAGTAGATCAGAACTGTGTCGATGATGAACATGTCACATTGTTGTGACATAAACAGCATTTTAATGGGCAAGTCTCAAATAAGATTTCTGATAATAAAGAGGTCTTAAAAGTGTGCTTCAGCGGAATTAAATAACCCGATATAGAACCCCAAAAGGCCTCAAAGCAGGTGCTTTAACAATTACAGGGTCTGAATAACAATTTTAGTTTTGAAAGTGTAAATTTGTTGCTTGCCGAATTAAGAGACACAGGGCTTTAGAGACTGCAGATTTCTGAAGTAATAAGCTTTAATTTGATTGTTATCTTCAGCTGTTCGCATGATATTTAAAACACCTTCCCCAGGGTCTAAACTACCATATTTTAATGAGACTTTTTAATTTTAATGAGAGGTTTTTTACTTATCTTTCCAACTTACAGCAATTATATTACAAGTTACACCCTTTAAGTAAAACATCCCTAATTGGCATAAAGTAGTCAGTAGAGTAAACTCAAATAACAAAAGGCTAAAAAAAACGAGTCCGGTTTGTGCGGGGACTTTTTTTTTTTTGTTGCGGCATTTTTATAGACAGACACTAGAAACATGAACGAGCGTACGTCTGTGTTGTCTCTATTCACAGTGCAGGTATTATTCCACCCAATGAAGATGATGGCGCATGCTGTAAAACCATGACGCCAAGAGGGTCTCCATTATCCCTAAATGTTGTACATTGTAGGTTTAAGGTAATAATTTTTTTTTTTTTAAATAAATACACTTTCTAAAAGAGCTTAAAAGTAAAACAAGATATTTTATACCTCATCGAACCAGATGTGAAAGGTTTCCCAAAGTGTTCCTGGCACTGGGGCCAAACCCAAGTTTATAGTTTTATATCTACATTATTTATGATACATAAGCAAATTAAAAAAAAAAAAGATTTATGAGGAGAATTATTACACCACCGGCTGTAGGAGAGGAGAATCAGCTTAAGTCTGAGGTTTGATCATAACTATGAGAACCGTGTGCACATGGTCATTAGAGGTTGCTTTGTCTGCAGGGTGTATTGTGTTTGTGTGCATATATGTGTGTGTGTGTGTGTGTGTGTGTGCGCTAAGCACACCAACTTAACTGCCAAGCACTTTCTCCATTAACCTACAAACAGACAGCATGGTCAAAAGTATGCAGATGGCCTTTTCCCAAAGAACAGCACTTTCACACATGTGGTAACAGTTTGGGGAAGGCCCTGTGCACATGTCGAAGATAAACTGGAACATCAGCCATTCTGTCCACCTGAGAATAATTTTACAAAAGCTCCTTTGGTGAAAGGGGCTACTAATTCCCAATGGCATTACTCCAAATGCTTGTGGAAAGAATATTTTTAGAAAGTAGGTTTCAAAGGTCTGTGTGTGTGTGTGTGTGTGTGTGGGAGGTGGAGAGGAGTAATGTGGTGGTAAACACAGTGTTTTTAGAAGGGGATTTCTGACCAGCACATACAGCTGTGACAGTCAGGTGTACACATACGTTTGGTCATGTACTGATTACCTGAGAGTAAGGAGGGTGCTGGTTAAGGAACGTGCTCGCAGATGACTCTAGTACAGGCTGAACACTGAATAAACCTCAAAAGCTCTGTGTGGTGTGGAGCGAGAGTGGGGGCTCGATCACAGCTGAAGGGAACATTATTTATCCATAAGGTTCTCCATCTTGGGGTTGACGAAAGAGAAGCCGGCGAACGCCGCCTGGTCCATGGAGTCGATCAGGTTTTTGTCACCTAGCGTGAGGCGGGGCTTCTCGCTCAGGAACTCCCGGTCGAAGTTGCTACAGTCGTTGGGGGATTTCTGTAATCGGAGAAGCACAAACGTTAAGTCTCACACAAACGTCTATAAGCCCAATTAGATGCGTGCATTTGAGATCACATGCCAACAATCTGGTTAGAAAACAGTTCGGTGAATAACACAGCAGCATGAAATCAGCCGAGGTAAGGAGCATACCACTTTAGGTTTAAAGGGGGGGTTTAGTTCCCGCTTCTCAAGTAACGGCCAGTTGATTGTCTTGAAGAAGCTGTGGCCACGTATGTTTCCCACCACTCCCAGTCGACGAGTCGGGTCACGTTCAAATAACTACGGAGGCGAAAAAAAAACCCAGCTGTTAGTGTTTCAACCACAGACTGAGCTTAAACACATACATGTTATTAGTTTAGTCAAAACCAACTGCTGAGAAAAATAATTACTACATAGCACATACAGACTGTATATATACTTAATGTCTGATAATAAATAATTTACACAAATACAGGTTTTTTCTTTATACAAATATCGTGTATAAAAAAATACAAATTCTTTTTAGATGTATCAACATTTTTTTTTTTTATACGTGTACCGGCTACACATAGGTGTAAAAACTTGATACGTTTAGTCTTTAAATTTAGCATGACTCTTTAGTTATACATAAGCCCCTGTATATACATACACTGACAATATATAACACATACCAATACATTCATTCATTCATTCATTCATTATCTCCCGCTTTATCCTCTATTAGGGTCGCGGTGGGGTTCCCCATGCCCATCCAGGGGAGAACGTCTCGGGCGCTGGGCAGATACACCCAGGACAGGACGCCAATCCATCGCTGGGCACACACTCACTCACACAGACACACTCTATACGGGGCAATTTTGGGAGAATTCAATTGACTTGATCCATGTTTTTGGACTGTGGGAGGAAACCGGAGAACCCAGAGGAAACCCACGTGGACACGGGGAGAACATGGAAACTCCACCCAGATGGGGATTCGAACCGGGGATCCCTAGAGCTGAGAGGCGAACGTGCTGACCACTAAGCTACCGTGCCCATACCAATAAAATTTTAAATGATAAAAAAGAGAAATTAAATGTATTACAAATATTTTTTGACGATATACATGATTTTGTTTATATAAAAAAAAAACATTATAATTAAAAAAAAAAACGTATTATTATCATGTGCATGTTATTCTGGATCAGCACCTTCTCCATCAGGTCTTTAGCCTCTTTGGTGATCCAGCGGGGGTAGTGTGGCACATCCATCCTTATCGACTCAAACAGCTCGTCCTCATCGTCGCCTTGAAACGGGGACTGACCGATCAGCATCTCATAAACCAGCACGCCGAATGACCACCAGTCCACTGAGAAGGTGTATTTCTGCCCCAGTAGAATCTGATCACACACACACACACAGTCAGTGAATAGTTTTAACTGAATTACAATCTTTGACGGACATTTTACAATCTTTGTGGACATTACACAGCGATGTAGCTCATGTAATGGAAATCACACACCTCTGGAGCGATGTAATCAGGAGTTCCACAGAACGTGGTGGCACGGTTCTCTCCGACCATATTTTCCTTGCACATTCCAAAATCTGCGATCTTAATATGACCGTCCCGGTCCAGCATTATATTATCAAGCTTCAAATCCCTAAAACGTGCACAGTAACCATCAGCAAACAAACATACAAAAACAACCATTGCAGTCTGAGCACTTGACATTCTTTAATAGTGGGAGCGAGTAATAAATGAAGACACAGTTGTTTGTCAGGAGGTTACAGCTCACCTGTAAACAATGCCTCTGGAATGCAAAAACTGAAGGCCACAAATAATTTCAGCTCCATAAAACCTGCAATGAGAGAAAAACACTTTAATTCATCAACTCATTTCATTAATACTAGAGTCTCATGAAATAAATGGAAGTCCATGTAATGTCCTTAAAATGCATGAACACACAGCTGTGTACCAAACCAAAATAGATGGACTATAGTTCTAAAAAAAACATCCCTGCAGTGCAAAAGCAACTATTAAGTTCCTCAAAATCTCAAATTGAAATGAACCCATAAGCCTCATGAGGCTCTTTTTAATGCGGAGGTGAGGCGGAAGCTGCCCTTCATTTACAGTCATTCCATTTTAAAACGTTCTTTCACTTTCAGTTTGGGTTAATTCAGGGAAACGGTCGTCTACATGACCGTAGAAGAAGTGAAGAAGTGGGGAAAGGTCACTCACGTGGCTCTGTACAGATCAAATCGACCTTTGTCCTGAATGTGGAACATCAGATCTCCACCATTTAGATATTCCATAACAAAGAACAAGTGCTCCTGTCCAAACACAAACAACACTTGTTTGTAAACAGTACCTTATCCTTTATTATTAGCAAAATAACTTTTTTTTTAATCTTCCATTTTAACTCAAAGAGTTTCATGGCTGGTCAGTTGCCTAGCAACACGAAAACAATATTAGATTATAAATCTCTGCACTTCGGATTTCCTCCCCGATGTTGTTTCATTATGACTTTAATATGATTTGTGAACTCTTGTTAGATGCTACCTTGGTCTGGATAGTGCAGTAAAGGTGTGTGAGGAAGGGGTTTTCCCAAGCCAACGCCAACACCCTCTTCTCAACCATGGTGCACTCCACATCATCGTCCATCAGCACCACATCCTTCTTCAGCGCCTTCACTGCAAAGAACTCATTGCGACCCTTGAGCTCAGCCAGCAGCACCTAAGGCATTAAAATCACATGACTTAAAAAACAAGGCAAACTGCAAAAGGAATGAAATTCTAAATGAACGCAGTTCCCGAAATCACGAGACCTTGATTCAAAGGTGTTGGTTCTCACCTTGCCAAAGCTTCCTTTTCCCAGCACCTTATGGAACACGAACTGACTGATGGAGAGGCGCTTGATACGCGTGCTGGTGGACTGGGGAGATGCAGGAGTACCCGACCCAGTGCTATCTGCTGATATACACAGCTTTTTCATCAGTGGGGTTCATATTCTACAGTTTATCAAATGATTAGCTTAAGATTATTGACTCTGAGGTCAATCAGCAGTGATTAAGGTTTTGTACATTGTAACCTAGTTGTTTACTGACAGAAACCTGGACATGATCCTTTGATCTAAATGGCACAATTGTAGCTAAAACACTCCAAAATACAAATATGCTTTATTATTATTATTATTATTATTAGTGCATTTCAGAATCTGTTTTTGAAGATATATGCAAATGTGATGCCTTGATCTATTATTAATCTCTAGTTAAATCAGTGTTCACAGTAAAATGAATGCTGTTAAACACCACTCTTAATACCACACTTAAATGTGTTACCCTACATTTAAATAACTACCATTAGAAGTTTTAAGTCTAAGAGGAAACATGTGATTAATCTGTACAGTTTATATAAGAGTGTAGGTGTCACAGATGAGGGTCCACACACTTAAATCATTCATTATTATCTGCGTAATAGGTGGATGACCATCACTACCACTGTGTCCTCCTATTCATTACTCATCACTAGGGGTGAGCTGCAATTCGCTGATTCGACGATTCGATTCGGAGAACCGTAGTCAACTATGAACCACATAGTCGAATGTACCATTTTGACCACATGGGGGCACCCATGGCTGCTGCTAAGCATTAGTTTTTACATGAAATGTCTTTGTTTTCGTTATATATATATATATAGCCTTTTGTCAAATAAAATCATCCTAATCATCCTAAAACTCATTGATCTGAGTGTTTTAGGTTTTTCCTTTGAAGTGGAAAAAAGTACAGAACGGGGATCCCATTTATGGTGCTCTAGAAAAACAAGTAAAATATAAAAAAAAAAAAAAAAAAAAAAAAAAAAAAAAAAAAAAAAAACACGCTTATAGCGCCATCTTGTGGTGAAATTCGAACAGATTCGACTATCAGTCGATTATAGGGAAAATCTGACGAATCAGATTCGACTATGAAAATCCTTAGTTGAAGACACCCCTACTCATCACACAGAGCTCAGTATTAACAGCAGACTAATGATGATTTAGCTCACAGTAAGAAACATGCTGCAGTGATGAAGACTTACCACCAGGGTCCGCTGGAAGAGTGGGCTTGCCGATATCCTGATAGATACCAATGTCTGACAGGGCAGGATCGGGCCTCTTTGTGGAGGATTTCTGGACAAATTTGGGAAAATATGATCAGATATTCATTCATTCATTATCTTCCGCTTTATCCTCTATTAGGGTCGCGGTGGGGTTCCCCATGCCCATCCAGGGGAGAATGTTTCGGGCGCTGGGCAGATACACCCAGGACAGGGCGCCAATCTATCGCTGGGCACACACTCAATCACACATACACACTCTATATGGGGCAATTTGGAGAACTCAATTGACTTGATCCATGTTTTTGGACTGTTGGAAGAAACTGGAGAACATGGAAAATCCACCCAGATGGGGATTCGAACCGGGAATCCCTACCGTTGAGAGGCAAACGTGCTAACCACTAAGCCACCGTGCCGCTTTGATCAGATTAACCATTTTATTTATTTGGTTTGTTAAGGCAACATACAGAATATAGTGAGCAGATGTACAGAATGTAGTAAACACATAAAAGACTTACCAAACTAACTTGATCCAGAGCCTCAGAGAGGAGTTTCTGGTTAATGCCACACAGGTTGGCCACTTTCGTCTGGCATTTATGATGCACGTTCATTCCACAGTCTGTATGATGATAACAACATCACATCAAAACAGAAATTCTGAAGCATTCAGGTTCTGTTATGTAAAAGCTTTCAACTCTGTATTACAAGGTATGAACTACCAGCATGTCAGTGATATCTACTGTATGGTAATGCTGACAATTAACCTCTCATTAATGTACTATCAAATGGCACCTTAATATCCCCTCACCTTCACATTTCAGACCCTGCCTGACCATCCCCCACAGCAAACTCCCACAGTGGTCGCAGAACGTCGGGCTCATGTAGTTGTTTGTCTTGAAGCGATGTGGCATGTCGATCTTGAAGCGCTCTTTCTGGAACTGTGGACACAAAAACAAGCTGTGGTTGAGATTCCTTTACCCGCCATGAGGTCTGGATCTGTAAATCCCCTTTGGAGCCCAGTGGATTGTGCCCTGCCTCAGGACACATTCTGACCGAGGTCTTTAGTGCACCTTCACTTCCAATAATGACGACTACAGACCATCTCAGGTGCAGAGACCAGGTATTCCAGTTTGTCTTTCTTTAAAATTTACTTCATGCATCATAACCCTTGAAAGAGTGTATGTATCAGTTCAGTAGCTGTGCTGGGTTTTGGTATGGGACGAAGCAACATGGGTTTGAAAGCTAAAGAGTATTGATCAGAAGAAGACTCTGATCCTTGTTCTCTACACTGCTGCACATGTGCAAAATGAGCCAGTCAGTCCTTTGGAACTCAACCAAATCACATCTGTTAAAAGGTTTCGTATGTTATAAGTATTACGTCCATGTTTGGTGCCAGAATGACATCATTTAGGACATTTATTACAATAATATATAATCAGATATCAGCAAATCTCTCTCACCACAGTATCTCGGCTATTGGTTGCAGTCCCCGTGCATCTCCCAATAATCTTTTCAATGCACTTCTTATGTATAGCCGCATTGCACTCTGTAAAAGTAAAATGTTTTATATTATTTAATTGTAATTGCAATAATGTGGTAAAGGTAATCATTTTTTTATTTGATAAATTTGGGCAATTTCTTTACTGTAAAATATACAACAAGTCATAAATATAAAGATTATTTGCATAAAAATATCACTTTTTTCCTATTTACATCTTGATAAGTGGCTGCTGCTGCATACTTACGTCTGCACTTATAGCCCTGCTTGTTTAACCCCCTGCAAATGTAGAAGCAAAGATTAAGCGTTAGTTTTATTATTAAACTTTGTAGATACATTTGAGAAATTCAGGCACACAAACTCTCACACTGCAGAGGAAGGGAAAACACAGGGAGCATTAAAGCTTTAAATGAATGCAAATAAGAATGTGAATGAAAACCACAGACTCTCACATGAACTCAACATATGAACACAAATCTGCATACTGCAAACAATATATATATATATATATGATGGCTTAAACTTTACCCCTATTTTTGAAGATATCTGTGAATTTTTAACACAATGTTTTGAATGACTGTATGTTTTTATTAAACATGATTTAAAATTTGGTGCCTGTGACACAACAAAATGCACATAAAAAAAACAAAAAAAACAAATGCCACCTAGATGTCCGAGTTTAAACAGATCTCAGGTGAAATTGCCATGACTAGTTCAGTTGAACCTCATCCTGCATGTGTTCCAACAGACTGACTTTATTGATGCAGACTGCATGGAATGAATTGATCTGTCTGGAATCCATCATGAATAGCATCATAATGATGAGAATCAGACAACGCTGAGCAGATTGCTGAGCAGCAACAATAGGTAAAGAAACTAGTTGTATATGTGTGTCCTTTTTTCCAATGTGTAATCAAAAGGTAAGATAATGTAAGACTCTTTATAAGTGATGCAGTTCTCTTTGCTCTTTAAATAAAGGTTTGAAAGAATTAACAAAAGCACAGATTCTTCTTGTATAGTACAAAATGTCCATATGTTTTTAAAAATGGGTTGCTACTGTCAGCGCAGATGTGCAATTAAGCTTTCTGGATGATTTTTTAGTAACGAGGACGTGCCTGCTGGCGTCAAAATACAAAATAACTGTAGTAAGTTACTCGGAAGAAAAGAATAAAACTTTATCAGGTTTTCAGGTATTTAATTGGTGAATATAATAAAAGCTTAAAAACAGTTTTTTCCGTAGAATATTAATCTGCGCTGCTTTGACTCACCAGACAAACTCTCTGCAGACGGAGCAGAATGTGGGCTGCTTAAAGAAGGTAGCGAGGAACTCGTGGTTTTTGATGACGTGAACCTTGGCTTGTTTAATGGCTCCTCGCCTTCTGTTCAGTGTTAAAATCCCATTTTCTTCTTTCTCTCTCACTCTGGTGGATGCATTGCTTTCTGGAAGAGTTTTGCATGCAATTATAGCACAATATACTAAACCTTCATCCCCCGTGAGCCACTAATATAATGCATATAATCAAGTTCAAACTTTTCCATTCATTCTCTTAAATATCTGGTTATAAGCACTGCCAGCGGGTGAAACAGAACAGTTAGACCTAGAACCATGGATGGTTTTGTTTTAGCACCTGTGCACCTGAAACAGTTCTGTTCGGCTGGTGTATGGGAACCCCCTTAAAACCACTGCTCTATATAAAGAGCAGATAATGGAAAGCTAACGTCACGGTGCACATTCCCTTTATATATACATTCTGACTCATCACCGTCCTCCTACCTACATCTGAACCATTTGCACTTTTTTATTATGACATGTTATTTGATGTTAACAATCCTCATAGAGAACATGTAATGCACCAAAAAAGTCATTTGGCCAAAATGTGATACAAATGTGTAATCTGTAAATTGTCTTAAATGTTAAGGTAGTTGATGAGGTATAAGCAGGTGGGTAAAAGTACAAGCATTCACCAATGGCTTATAATTGTAAGCAAATTGGGACAGGTATGTAGCACAAAGATGAAAGGGATCATTTAGACATTTAACAGTGAGTTTCATTATTACAGAGCCCAAACGTTTGACTTCAAAGTTAACATTAATCCTGCAACACGCAATTCCTAATCAATTCTTTCACATGAATTTAACAATTTCTGCTCTCGCTGTAGTATTTTGTAGCCTACTAAGCCTGGGTCATTATTTTGGGTCATGCACTTTGACGACAGCTCTGACCTTGTGATATAACAGGGATGTGGGATTACAAATCATGCGATTGCTGTGCACAATATTTTTTCCGTGAATCACTGGAAAGATGTTTAATTTAAAAGTCTGGAAGTCTGGAAGCACCAGACTCATCTCGGTCATGTCAATAACCTAACTTGTGCCCACTGATGACTTTCAGTTTGGGCTTTATATTCATTCACATTCACCCTCAGAATCCCACCAGCTTAATACAAGCTGCCATACTGGTGTTCAGCCACTAGAGGGTAATACTTAAAAACAAATGCCCCAACTCCCCAATTAAAGGTGGCCAGATCACGCAGCCATGTATTCTTACCTAGATCACTGTCTTCCACAAAGAACTGCACCGACATGAATACCTGCCCTGAGGGCTGCAGGTCCACCCAGAATTCTAGGTTCCCATTTTCCTTTTTGCAGCGCTCGGCGAGGACAGACACACCCACGGTGGCCTCGGACAGTGATTCCTCGGCAGTTTTCATCAGCATCACCTGGATCACACGGCCCTCGTAGATATGAGCATCGAAGCTGGACTTCCACGCTGGAAACATGGTGGGCTTCTTCTGGACAAGAGTCTTACCACGTTCTGCAACAAATCAAATGTTCTGCTACTTTAATGCAAGAAGGCAAGACAAAAACGACCGTGTGACTCATGTGTCTAAATATGTAGTAGACATCAAGCAGTAGATGGACATTCCCAAAATGACCTAATTGGCAGCTATTTTGAAATAAGCAACTGCAAAACACACTGTGCTATTTCATAATCTAATAATATTTATTAAACAGTGATTATTAACTGTGGGAGTGTGACCTATTACCCTCGAACTATTCATCTGTGATTGTAAAGCTTTTACATAATTAATTACTTAATGAGTCTCCTGCTTTACAAGTTAAACAGTACTTACTAGATCACACCTCGTATCCACAGTTTAATAGGCCATAATTAACCGGCCTATGTAAAGTTTCCACAGTGCATGAAAACAACTGTGTGTGATTAGACATTAATACAAACCTGTGCTGACCGACTCCTTCATCTTTATGGCACAGAACGGCTCTTCGGTCGGAGCAGGAAGGCTTCCTAAGTTATATTCTTTAAAGGCGATCCGCAGGAACGGAGCCATGGTGAAAGCGCACCTGAAACACACACAGCAAAGAAAGTGATGAACAGATGTTGGAACAGCTGTGCGCAGGTTTGCCTCACCGTTCAGAAACTTCCAAGCAAGTTAAGACCATCTATCTCTCTATCACACTGACGACACATGCAGCAGTGAAGTTGCTTTCACTTCCTTCATGTTGGATTTCTGTAGTAAAAGCAGCGTGCAGTTTGCGCTGTTCAAGTCGGCATTTACATAACATCGACCTTAGCTAGAACACAAAATGGGTTCTTCCAAAGACTTCTATTTAGAAATATGAGTAAATTCAATAAGAGCTGTCGGTTGGGCTGCCAGTAACCGCAATAAAGCATTGCCAAGTAACTCATACATAATAAAAGGTAAGTGCTTATTAATGATAAAATGAACAGATAATTTTTCATATTATATATATATATATATATATATATATATATATATATATATATATATATATATATATATATATATATATGCATAGTGTCTTCTAAATGACTAAATGTAAATATATATATATATATATATATATATATATATATATATATATATATTTACATTTAGAGGGCGGCACGGTGGCTTAGTGGTTAGCATGTTCTTCTCTCAGCGCTAGGGATTCTCGGTTCTCCCCGTGTCCACGTGGGTTTCCTCCGGGTTCTTCGGTTTCCTCCCACAGTCGAAAAACATGGATCAAGTCAATTGAATTCTCAAAATTGCCCCATATAGAGTGTGTCTGTGTGAGTGAGTGTGTGCCCAGCGATGGATTGGCGCCCTGTCCTGGGTGTATCTGCCCAGCGCCCGAGACGTTCTCCCCTGGATGGGCATGAGGAACCCCACCGCGACCCTAATAGAGGATAAAGCGGGAGATAATGAATGAATAAATAAATAAAATAAAAATTTACATTTAGAAGACGCTTTTATCCAAAGCGACTTACAAATGAGAACATTACAAGTCAATATATACACACACACACACACACACACACACACACACACACACACACACACACACACACACACACACACACACACACACACACACACACACACACACACACACACACACACACACACATTTATTGTATTCACCGAGTAAAGACATTAACAGCCAGTAAGATGACTGTAGAGAAAACACAGACTATTCGAAAAAACTGAAAACACAGTGTGACAAACAGCTCTCAATGTTGTCATTATCATCACTGTAATGTGCTTTGTAATTAGGGTTACTACATAAAGTGTGACTGCTCAGCCACACAACTGCACAAAGCACTTAGTTGGGTTTGCCAGGCTTCTCAGTGGTGAACTGCACTTTAGGGTGTAAAAAAAATAAATAAAAAAAAAAAAATAAGCTGCTGTGTTAAAGTGGATGGTGAGAAGAAATCTATAATCAATCACACATGTGACTATTGTGCTTTTAAACTTTAGATTTCTTTTAGAACTTGTGCATAAATATAGGTTGTGGATCATAATTAGCTTAACTACGTACACACAATCACACAACCATTCCAAGCTCTTTATTGCCATTAAGGTAGACAGAGAAAATTAAAAACATGCCTCACCAATGACATAACTGCAACATGACTTACAAGTCACACATGTCACTGATCCCATCGCTGATCTTGTGACCTAGGGACTTTACCTGACTAAAGATTCAACGGAATCATGACACAACATCCAGCTCACGATGACGTTTGTAAGAAATAACACAACATGTACTTTTGTGCTGCTTCTCAAACTTGTCTAAGCTTCACTGACTCTGGAAGTTACTGGAGTCACCCAAAACAGAGCAAAAAAAGCTATTTGAGGGTGCTGGGTTGCTATGGTGAGGATTAGTTGAGCACTGAGTTTATAGCCACAGTGAGTGCTGTTGTTACCCAGTCAATTAATGCCACCAAGATCCAGAGATAGACCTTAAGGGCCCCTAATAGCCAGAGTCAAATTTGTTTTAAAAGCACTCCTCACAACAATGTGGGGAAACCGTAAGGAAATGACTGCTATCTGTCAGTAGCTATCGGTTAGTGTTTTTGATTATAATGGGGGGGGGTTAACAATTCAAAGGCTTGTCAACAGGATTTTAAATGTGCAGATTAAAACATTCCTCTATGTATCGTTTTCTATGCATTTTACTTTGTGTAGTAAACAGTGTGTTTTTACTGTGAGAGTGCTATGATTCGGTTCATGAACTATGATGTTGGTTTGTAGTTATGAACGCTGCTGCTGCTGCTGCTACATGAGTTTCCATTTTGGGGCCGTTGGTGTAGATGGTCTTGTGGTTTGACTGATCTATAATATCGAAGGACTGTTTTTAGTAGTCAGTTGAAAACCTTATTTGCTTTTGTTTCTTTCCTGTACTCTCATCCTTTATTGTATTAACCTGGTCTGTCCTAATAAAGACAGCAAACAATATTAAGCCCAAACAAGATAATAAAAATCTGAGGATTTACACACACACACACACACACACACACACACACACACAAATATATACACCTACGTGATAAAGTTACAAAATAAAACAACTATATTCAGTGATCAAGGGAGGTTTTGTCCAAACAGTGTCTATTATAGTCCATGCTTTAATTAACAGGAGTTCAAAAATAAAACTAATTTCCCAGGAGAGAGTACAAAATACAAGTGCGTACACACACACACACACACACACACATACACACACACACACAGGAAACAGAAAACAAAAAAAGACAGAAGAATATAGTAATATGTGAAATTAGAGGAAAGGAAGTCCAGTTTGTACAGTATTATACATGATTAAACAAAAGTTTTATAAACAGAACATCATTTAATGGAATGGTCCACTGTTCTATACAGTTCTCTCCTCTACACTGAAGAGCATTTAGTTTGAAGGCAGACAAATTACTCAAAAATATAAGATTTAAAGTAAATTTAAATAAAAGAACCCACAAAATTATATTGCATATACATTGCTTTTAGTCTATAACTCAAGAACTCCAGATGTTGACCTCAGCCTCTCTCATGGATTGTGTTGCACCTTTGGTTTACTCTTGTAATAGCTGAGATGATGCTTTATTGGGTTACTCTCTGGTGAAGGTGTAGGTTTTGAAGACAAATGGTCTTTAAGATGAAAAAAAATCGAATACTAGTATTCTATTAGTGCCCAGCGATAGATTGGCACCCTGTCCTGGGTCTATCTGCCCAGTGCCCGAAACGTTCTCCCCTGGATGGGCATGGGGAACCCCACAGCCACCCTAAAATAGGATAAAGTGGAAGATAATGAATGAAGGAATGAGCTATTAGGCCATTAAAATGGGGATTTCCACTTCTGAAACCTGAGGGCAAAGTTTCCAGTGTGTAATTTTTTAGCATGGTATGTAAAAATATTCCATGATGAGCAGCTGATTATCGTAATCTTTTAGTTTTCTGCAAGCATACCACGGCGTGTGCGTGAGAGTTTGCTAATCACTTGTTATTAAACAAGCAAATCCTGCAGAATGAGTCTCCAGAACAAACAGCCAACGTTGCCGGTGCCTTGGCGCTGAACTCAACCAACTGCATTCTTCAGCTGTTCTGGGCAAACACCTAAAGTCTAACTAATTTAAACACACATACCGTACACAAAGTTATGTATTAAATGCTCGTACCCAGTTCAACCAGACGCAGGTGCACAATGGAAGATTTAAACGTCAAGACCTGACGCCACACAATCCAAAGCTGCAAGTGTTACTAAATACACATTAAAAACGCTAACACTTATGTAAACACAGCCGTGACATCCTACTGCGTCTTGTTAGAATATGTTTCATAAAAAATTTATGTTTACATCTATTTTTAACAGGTCTGGCCCAGAATAAACAAGCTATATCTGCACTGCTTTCACAGCTGATGTGAAGGAAACAGATCTTAAGTGTCTGTATTTAACTAATGACGTAGGGGATGTGAAACGGGGGTCTGGTTTGTAGCTGGTTCACACGCCTCGGGGCTCCGACAGTCTCCATGTATCCAGTTACTGTGCTGAGTGCTGTTGGTTCAGCAGTAATTGCCGTTACTAAGGGACAGACTGACACTGAAGACCTGTGTGTGTTTCTTAGCTACCTCCTGATCTGTCCTTAATCTCAACTCAGGTTACACGCCCTCGCTGGCTGTCGAGGAAGCGCAAGTCAGCAGGCTGTGATCACTGAATAACGACGCTGAGAGACCCACCATGGAAAGATCATTGTCCTTGACATCATTCGCTGATATCACCTTTCTCTTCGACAGAAATGCAGGCCTGTAAGTGAAGCTCAGGGGAGCCTGCAGTCAGTTTGAAGCAAGCTCCTCTCCCTTCCTCTCACTGTTTTTCTCTCTTTTACACACAGGGTGGTCAGGATTTCTAGGCCAATAAACTTTAATAAGCTGCTCAGTCAAGTACACAAGGCCCTGGGAATCAACAGTTACACACACACACACACATATATATACACACACATATATATATATACATATATATATACATATATATATATATATATATATATATATATACACATATACACACACACACACATATATATATATATATATATATATATATATATATATATATATATATATATATATATATATATATATATATATACACATATACATATAGTATAGGGATTCATATATATATACACTCCGGTTTCCTCCCACATAAAAACATGGATCATATATATACATATATGTGTATATATATATATACACACACACACCCTAATATATATATATATATATATATATATATATATATATATATATATATATATATATATATATATATACACACATACACATATATATATATATATATATATATATATATATACACACACATTAGGGATGAGCTGCAATATTCGCTGATTCGACGATTCGATTCGGAGAACCGTAGTCGACTATGAACCTCATAGTCGAATGTACCATTTTGACCACATGGGGGCGCCCATGGCTGCTGCTAAGCATTAGTTTTTACATGAAATGTCTTTGTTTTCGTTATATATATAGCCTTTTGTTAAAAAAAAATCATCATAATTTCTAGAAAAAAAAAAAAAAAAAAAAAAAAAAAAAAAAAAAGGTTTTCTTTTGTTAGAAAAACAAGTAAAAAAAAAAATCTTTTTTAAAAACTATGCTTATAGCGCCAACTTGTGGTGAAATTTTAACTGATTCGACTATAGGGAAAATCTGACGAATCAGATTCAACTACGAAAATCTGTAGTTGAATACACCCCTAGTATATACGTGTGTATGTATGTATGTATGTATATATATATATATATATATATATATATATATATATATATATATATATATATATATATATATATATATATATATATATATATATATATATACACATACACATACATACATACATACACAGAGCTTTCAGTGTCTTTTAAGGAAGTGTTAGTGTTTAAAGCCTTACAGAAGAATTTCAAACATTCACTGCCCCTTTGTTTGACAAAATTAAAGGAACAGGTGGCAAGAATGACATCACCAGTAAGAACTGACAATCCAGTTGCTATTTAAGGAAACAAATGTGTGTATGCATGTACTGCAGGGGTAGTGAGTCAAATAGCAACTGCATACAATTCATCTAAATGATGCTCCTTAAAGTCGGTCCCTGATTTATTCACATACACGATGTTCATTTAATACAGCCTCCATCTGGACGAACAAATTAAACTACATGGGTGAATTTAATACCACAGCTTCATCAGTTGTTTTTGTTTTAGAGTCAGGTGTCAGATGAAAATGCATAATGACATGATCTAGATGACTAATAATGGGATTTCTTAGTTACCAATAGCACTTATAGTTATACTTAAGCTTTAACACATTTTATTTTCTGATTTGCAATTCAAATACTTATTACTAGGTGAAGTGACAATATAGAAACTCAATTGCTGGGGTGTGTAAGCATGATTGTGCCTCCATGATTGATTTAATCTAAAACATCTTTGCCAAATAAAAAGGGTGGAATGTTTTTTTTTTTTTTTTTTTAAAAAGAGCTGAAAGCTGAGAAGCGTGCTATAGGCTTATGTAAAGATGTGCTGTAGCTAACTTTCCGAACAGTTTGTTATATGGGTTTTGCACTGCCCACTTCCCCTTTTTAGCAAACCTGCTGCTTCATTCGGACACAGTGCATCTTGTATAGACATCTCAAATGCATTAACTTCCTTCACTATTGGCCCTTTTCGAACCAAAAGACATTACAACAGATTACTGGTGTTTCCTCCCGTACCTGATGTTATTTCATAAAAGGAAACTGTGATTTGAACCACATCTTCCTCTCTGTCAGAGCCTAGTTAAAAATATCTACTTTCTGCTAAACCCCACACTATCAGCAAACCACTCGATGCTGTAAAATTAATACTTGAGGAACTTCAGCCTCTATAATCTAATCTAACCTGTTTCTCCTGTGGGGGCTTTCTGTGCACCTGCTGTGTTCCACCGTTCACCCTGGTTGTGTATGTGGTTTATGAGTTATGGTGAAACCACCACCACATCAATCACAACAGAACAAAAAAAATCCTCCACAATTTATGCTATTTATGGATAATATATAGGAAATGAGTAAGATAAAATGGGCGATAAGTGTAGAAACATAGAGGTGTAAGTAATAAAGTAACATAAGTATATATATGGAACTGTAATGAAGTATTATTCTAACCCTGGCCCTATTACTTCCATTAATTTAAGTGTACATATTTACAAATATGATCTAGCAGACAGAACAAAAGTGGAATCCAATGGTGCAAATATTGATGTCAATGTAAACTGTATGTTTTTGTCAGTTCCCAGTTCTTAATGCCACTCCAAGCGCCTGACAACATGAAAATTATTTTTACAGACAAAGATCACAGGTTGGATCAACTAACGTGGATTGAATGAGCTGCCTTTCATACAAAAGAGATAAATGAGAAGGGTAAGACAGTCAGTACAGAAAGCTTGTCTTTGTCTCATTTTCTTCGCTGAAGCAAACATATACAGGTGTAAATCTATAACAATCTTACAAATGAGTTATTGTGAGTCATTCAGTGGCAAAACAAGTTGTGTACGTTCATAAAGACGATTGCCCAATAGGATCACATTGTACAGCCAATTTCAGTTACTGGTTGTTGGACTGTAACTTAATACCGGACTGATTTTAATCCTCTTTCACACTAGTTAAAGTTCAGCCTCAAAAAAAGAGCTTGAAAAAATAGGACCTGGGAAAAACTTGCCAAAGTTTTCCTTTAAGGGTGACAGCTGATGTGTAGGCAAGCCACTGTGCTTAGGAATGCAAGATATTGTGATACCAGCAGAAACCTGCATCACGCTGACGTTCTATCAGATTTAACCTGAGGACAACACCGGGCCTAGATCTTAGTTACAGTAATATCAGATTTGCCGAAACTGCCCTTTCTTTCTCTCTTACACGGACATATATACTTTCACTCACACATATGCAATGACTGTAGGGAAGGTAGAATGTGTGAAACCATTTCTTCTCCGAACATGACGCTCACACCACCATGTTACAACTCAGATGATTTATATATATATATATATATATATATATATATATATATATATATATATATATATATATATATATATATATATATATATATATATATATATATGCACGGTGGCTTAGTGGTCAGCACGTTCGCCTCTCAGCGCTAGGAATTCCTGGTTCGAATCCCCATCCGGGTGGAGTTTCCATGTTCTCCCCGTGTCTGCGTGGGTTTCCTCCGGGTTCTCCGGTTTTCTCCCACAGTCCAAAAGTAATAGATCAAGTCAACTGAATTCTCAAAATTGCCCCATATAGTGTGTCTGTGTGAGTGAGTGTGTGCCCAGCGATGGATTGGCGCCCTGTCCTGGGTCTATCTGCCCAGCGCCCGAGACGTTCTCCCCTGGATGGGCATGGGGAACCCCACCGCGACCCTAATAGAGGATAAAGCGGGAGATAATGAATGAAATATATATATATATATATATATATATATATATATATATATATATATATATATATATATATTTATATATTTTATATATGCAGCCAGAAAAATTATGATACAACACAAATGATTTTCAGTATAATAGGCAGGGGGTATTTTATTTAATTGTGATTAATAAAAGCACAAATAAATACCATTAACAGCTTTCCATTATTTTAATTGCTTTGTTTCCTGAATATCTGGTTTCAGGTTTCGTTATGTCTTATAGTGTATAGTTTAACATAATTTCTGTTTGCGGCTGATGCAGTGAAGGAATTTTCCCTGTGGTGGTTTGGAGTGGTAATATGTGGTGCGGCCACTTTTTTTATTTATTTAATTAATTTATTATGCCAATTGCTTGATATATCCTAATAACAGTTACTGCTACATAAATAAACTTTATTGTGAGAGTATTATAGGGTATAATGGTTATGATTTCATTTGTTTCTTGTTAAGGTGCATTAAGAATATAAGGCAGATCAAAGCTTTAACTTTGAATTGTATGTGAGGCTGGCATTTAAAATCAACATATAGAGTTTTAAAAATGTCAATTTGATGGGCTTAGGTACATTTATCTTATTATTTACTGTCTGATTAAAAGGGAACAAAAACAACAAAGAGAACTGAGGGAGAAATGAACAAACATGAAGAAGTGAAATAAAAGAAATATAAAAAGGGAAAGAATGAACAAAAAAAAATAAAAGAATACTATTATGAAACAGAGGCAGAATTAAGAAATGTGAGAGAGAGAGAAAAAAAAAAGAAAATAAAGTCAAATAAATAGGAAGTAAGAAAAAGAGAAAGAAACATTAGAAGAATGGGTTCAAGGTCAGAGAAGAAAACCCACGTGACTCATTTCAGGGAGTAATTGATTTCTCCCTCATCCCTCAGGCACCGAAACAGCGCGCGCGCACACACACACACACACACACACACACACACACTGAATGATACTGGGAAAAACTGACACAGCACTAGTTATCTGCTATATAAATTGTTACAAGGAAAATACTGGAACATTTCACCAAAAGACAAATAGCATGACCAGCTCAGAAAGTGTGTAGCTTTATGACATTGTGTGTGAGTGTATATAAGTGTGTAATTGAAACAGCTTGAAATGTGGGTGTGTATATGGATGAATGCTTGTACATGCAGGTGAGCTGTATGCTTCTGGGACTATGGTATCACAGTGCATTAAACCTGAAAAGCTGCTTTCTTAGATCCAGCAGCAGAGCCAAGAATGCAGGAAAAACAGGTCTGTGTATATATGTGTGTGTGTGTGTGTGTGTGTGTGTGTGTGTGTGTGTGTGTGTGTGTGTGTGTGTGTGTGTCAGAGTGGCAAGGATTACTGAACAGAGAGGCCAGAACTAGTGAAAAATGATAGATGTGTTCCTGTTACTAGATAAATATATATATATATATATATATATATATATATATATACACTGTATATATATATATATATATATATATATATATATATATATATATATATGTATGTATATATATATGTATATATATATATATATATATATATATATATATATATATATATATATATATATATATATATATATATATATATATATATATATATATATATATATGTCATTATCTACAATATAAGAACTACACGACATGGACAAAAAGTATCGTGACAACTACACATTACAGCTACATCAAATGTTATGCCCTTTTTTTCATAAGAAAAAAATATAAAATGCATAATAAACAAAGAAATGAGGAGGTATAGGAAACCTATTAATGAGGTTTATATAGCTTGAAGAAAATTGTTTTTTAATTACCTTTTATCAAACATGCAAATTAACTATGATATGTGCACACACACACACAAAATCAGCCCCTATTATGGTATACAACACATGCAACTAACTAAGCTCATCTAACTAGTGTTTGCCTACAGAACATGTAAATGAGAATGGTTTACATTTCTGAGCTGCAGCCCAAAATGATCAATCAACAGCTTACAATGCTGTCATGAGACGAGACCTCACACTGTTCATCTTGCTGGGCGTCTTCCGACATGAAAATCTTACTGACGTACTCCATTGAAAAGCTTGTAAGTTTAGCCTATATAGAGACTTCTTTAAAAGAAAACACTATGAGATTTCTTTCAGTGCTGAGACGGGTTAATACACCAGCAGTCTATAATGTATTAGATCATTCTTCCAAGTAAAACAGAGTTTAAAATAAAGTCACCAGCACTGAGGTCATGATCTCCATGAAGTTAAAGGAGAAGTTGAACATCGATTGTTTTACATGCAACAATTACTACACTGCTGGACGACCTGCATTTTTATTGTGCAACTGATGTTTATTTCATGACAAGAAAACGTAAAACAGGATGGTGTAATAATGCAAGATGTTCATACCGAAAGCTATCTGAGAAATATGAAAGAACTAAATGAGAGCTAAACGATAATTAGTTCAGAAGCCATATTGGCAATAGCAAGACTTGTGAAAGCAACATGGTAGTGAGTTGCGAGGAAAAGCATGACAGCAACACAGGAAGTCTATGCAAACACGATGCAAGAACGTTGACAAATCTTTTATGATTCTTAACATCGAGAAGAAACTGCACGATTTAACGGCTATGGCAAAGAAAACCACAAGATGCAATAAGTATGACCTACATACCAGATATCGACATGTGCAACTCGGGGTCAGATGGGTGCCATGCAGGAACTTCAACATGACCAAGGGGGTGTGCAATCACGAAATATGAACATATAAAGGGCACGTGCTATAGTTCTCCCCTCACTCCATCCCTCGTTGAGAGGTAGAAAATGCTTTGATATAACTAGATAAGTGTTTGTGCATTGGTGGTGAGTGCCTGCTTAACAAAAGAGGACAGAGACAGTATGAAGGTGCAATTCTTTAAACAACTTTGTAGTCAGTTATCATAGCATTAGTGGAGTATTTTACAAATCTACAAACACGTTTTAATTTAAAATGACTTGAGAGACAAGTTTGCTAGGTGAGTCACAGCAAAGGCAGCAGATTGCATTGAGGGAAACCACAACAGACTGCAAATGTTCTTTAGTTAAGCATGTGTGTGTCACAACAGAGATATTTGCCAAGCTACTCAAGTGCATCCAAATAGATCAAATGAAAGAAAATGAGAGAACATAATACAATATACATTGTGTACACCACCCCCTTTCTCCATTTTGCAGGGCAGGAAACGAGCAAATATTGCTATTGAAAGCCTTTAAATACCTCTAATAAAATGTATTCAAAACACCTAATGGAACCACATCTGCTGAAAAATCAGCTCACGTCAATGACATAAAAACAAACATAACATTAATTACAATTCAACGGTAATTATCCTGGGACAGTGAATGACGGATACCTTGTTAGTTACATAACCCCTTACCTCAGAGACCACTGTGCTACTTTAATACACCAGCTTTACTCTTACACAAATAAAAACAGCTCCTAATAATGTGTTAGTAGGTGAACATGGATAGGTATGTATTGTGTTTTTTTTTAATGTTGTTAAAATGAGTATAATACATTATAGATGTAGTGCTTTAATACTTATACTTCCTATAATCCATTCTAAAGGCATCACTTAACCAGGACAGTGGTGTGTTATAAGTCAATGAACCGGACCATGAGCCAGACAGTTCAGGGTTTAAGTTTCAGCTCAACCAGTTTGCTTCTGTCGGGCCTTTGAACCGTAAGCCTTAATGCTGACTTGCATAATGAGTTCTGTAAGTTCCACTGAACGCCAGGTGACACGTTGCGTATTTTATTGTTGTGTAACTGCGAACCCTTGATGTGCGAAGTTGTTCACAGTAAATCACAAGCTGATTTTGAAGCTTATCTTCATGTTCCGTAAATGAAACCCAGACGACCGATTTCTTTTCTTAACATCTGATTATATTAAATTCATACAAAAGCATTTAAACAACCAACCAGCCCGCAATTTTGCTTTGAATAATCAGAATTTGTATTTTACTGTATTATTTTAAGGTACAGAATACTGTAGACGTATATTTATCATCATGCTGGTATAAAAAATAAGATCTTCAGTGATGGCAGTTAGGTTAACACATTTAGAATATCAGAAGATAGTTCCCTTAGTAGTATTACAAGAACATGAAACCGCTCTATGTGTAACTCAGACCGATGTATTCATTTATTGCAGAGGAGCTGCTAAACGCATTAAAGATGAGTTAGGACAGTGTCATGTAGAACAACCAAGGCCATAAATAAAGTACGACTGCTCTAGGTTGATCTACCCGCTTTCGAGTCAGTTATCAAAACATGGCCGGTTCCCAGTCTCTGTGATTGTGCGGGTAAGAGTGCACCTCAAAAGAGTGGTGGAGAATCACTGTACATTACATCGGTCACACTTACAGGTGCTTTTGTTTAGTTAGAGACCAATGTTTAGTTTCCATAAACAAAGTGTGTTAATCCTCATCATTAATCATTACCACAAATGCATTAACACACCGGCTTAAAATTCGGTCGCTACCAAATATGAGAAATTAAATACTGCTTGTTTAAATAGCATAACAAAGAGGGAAAAAGATAAACAGCACAAGGATTTTCCATTGTGTTTTCTGAGAATGAGCTCTAAATACATGGACACCAGGGTTTTTCCCCAATTTCACCCTACACATGGAGGCTGCACTTTATATAGCACATTTAAAACAAGACATTGACCTTTTTCTTTCTATTTATTATATAAGGATCTCTTCATAAATCATTTTATTTACCCTAGTGGTTAGAGCTTCCGCCCCACAGCTTGAACGTCCTGGATTCGAGAGGGAGTCAAGCTTAGGTTCTGTCTGCATGGAACCTGCAGGTCCTCTTTGTGTCTGTGTGGGTTTCTTCCAAAGTCTCTGGAGAAAATAGCCACTGGGGGTGTATGTATCAGTGCACATGTAATATAAACCCAGATATTGAAGACTTGTCCTTTTAAGCGGAACCAGACATTTTACTTACAGCACTGATTTTCATTCATTCATTCATTATCTTCCGCTTTATCCTCTATTAGGGTCACGGTGGGGTTCCCCATGCCCATCCAGGGGAGAACGTTTCGGGCGCTGGGCAGATACACCCAGGACAGGGCGCCAATCTATCGCTGGGCACACACTCACTCACACAGACACGCACTACATGGGGCAATTTGGAGAACTCAATTGACTTGATCCATGTTTTTGGACTGTGGGAGGAAACCGAAGAACCCGGAGGAAACTCACGCGGACACGGGGAGAACATGGAAACTCCACTTAGATGATGATTCGAACCGGGAATCCCTAGTGCTGAGAGGAGAACATGCTAATCACTAAGCCACCGTGCCGCCCCAGTACTGATTTTATGTCAAATAAATTGTTTTCTTTATGTAAACTGATCTGAAGCAATGCTTTCAGCTTGTACCAATGTCGTGGAATCCTAAAGGACAATTGGCACTTTGAAGTGTACGTCCACTGATGATGCATTACTGGACAGACCGGCCAATTCGTTGATCCAAATGTCTTATGCATTCAGTATCATTACTTGGTCTCAGTAATGAAATCAAATGATCTCAGTAAGCATAAATGAAAAAAAAAATGCCGTCAAAACACTAAATTTAAATTAGCCTCATATAAAATTTATTTACTACTCTCCTGGAAATTGCACAGCTGCTTCTCCATTGTGATCAAGCTTCTGCCTCTTTTTAAATAACCTGTCTATTGTAATCGTCTCAAAGCAGTCAGAACGCCATGGTCAGGCTGTGTGCATGGTGTAAAAACACCTCATGTACGGAGCACAACACAGAACCGCTCTCTGCTCATATGAGCATAATAGACAAAGTCAGTTTAATGTCTGTGATATTAAAAAAAACCTGAAACGTCGCTGGTGCAACTGAGCTGCTATTCGCTTTCAATAGCACAAACTGGAGGAACGGATTTGCCTGTCTGCACGATTTACGCTCGTGTCAGGAAAAATTCAAACAATGTTATGGAACTTTAAAACAAAATGTCAGACTCTGCTCAACTCAGCCAAATTAACGCATGTCCTTTAAAACATAAAAAAATGTGGACCAATGAATAAGAACTGTGATTTGCAGGTGTAGAATTTATTTTTTAATTCCTTCAATTCCTGCATCTACAACAAAATATAATATGGCTCAATGATCACTGTTTAACTGGCCTGCTAAAGAATAATGTTGTTTTTTAAGGTATGGAATAGGATTTTTAGGACTTTGTCCTCTATTAAGGTTGCGAGGGGGGTTCCCCATGCCCATCCAGGGGAGAACGTTTCGGGCGCTGGGCAGATACACCCAGGACAGGGCGCCAATCCATCGCTGGGCACACACTCACTCACACAAACTCTCTATAATGGGAGAATTCACTTGACTTGATCCATGTTTTTGGACTGTGGGAGGAAACCGAAGGAAACCCATGAGAACACGGGGAGAACATGGAAACTCCACCCAGATTGGGATCCGAACCGGGAATCCCTAGCGCCGAGAGGCGAACGTGCCAACCACTAAGCCACCATGCCACCTTTTTAAAAACAAATAAATAGATTAAATTTATTCATTCATTATCTTACGCTTTATCCTCTATTAGGGTCGCGAGGGGGGTTCCCCATGTCCATCCAGGGGAGAACGTTTCGGGCGCTGGGCAGATACACCCAGGACGGGGCGCCAATCTATCGCTGGGCACACACTCACACAAACTCTCTATATGGGGCAATTTGGAGAATTCACTTGACTTGATCCATGTTTTTGGACTGTGGGAGGAAACCAGAGAACCCGGCGGAAACCCACGGGGAGAACATGGAAACTCCACCCAGATTGGGATTCGAACCGGGAATCCCTAGCGCCGAGAGGCGAACATGCCAACCACTAAGCCCCCGACCCCGAATTATTATTGTATTAATCTAATCCCAGTGTACCCAGCGATGGATTGGCGCCCAGTCCTGGGTCTATCTGCCCAGCGCCTGAGACTTTCTCCCCTGGATGGGCATGGGGAACCCCACCGCGACCCTAATAGAGGATAAAAGCGGGAGATAATGAACGAATGAATCTAATCCCAATTGCGGAAGAATTTTCCAGGGGGGAAAAAAAAAAAAAAAAAAAACCGTGAACGCATCATCGCGATTAGACGAACGATTAATCGCGCCGCCACGAGCGTCTCGCGCTCCCAAATCTGCTCGAGCCTCCTCTTCTCTTTTCTAACAAACGCCGAAGCAATCTATATATTTACATCTCTGAGCGTCTCTTTAGCTCTTTCCGTATCAAAACAGCGAACTTGTAGGCTTTTATTGACCGCCCACACCACCTTCGGGGCGGCAGTTATCGCTTGTTTAATAAATAACTCTCGTAAAACTCGCCGAGCGGGATTCAGACGGTGATGCCGACCTGCCCCCGACGTACGAACCGAAAAGAAACACTTCTGCGACTTTTAAACGATTAAACGACGCTTTACATCTCTGTTCGCTTCGCGTCGTTCACACCGTTGTCACTGTACTTTTGGGAGGGGGGGGGGGAGTGAGGATGCAGAGCGCGGCAGTAACGTGATGTAAACGGCGTTCTGTAAAGTTACACGCGGTGAACTAGTAGTGTTTATAAAGAAACGGCGACCAAACTTACCAAGAAGCCGCCCAAAGTCTGTGAAAGTCGTCCTTTCTGTGTAACTCTTCGTCTCCAGTAGCCGCCGCCGCCGCCGCCGCCGCCGACTGCACAACTCTGTCAGGGTGTTTGAGGAAGTGTGTCCGCGAGCGCCGCCCATCGGTCAGTAAGCCACATCCCCGCGGTGCACACTAGCGTCCTAACGAGTATGAGAAAATAGTGCGCATTAAGGCGGCACGGTGGCTTAGTGCTTTAGCACGTTCGCCTCTCAGCGCTAGGGATTCCCGCTTCGAATCCCCATCTGGGTGGAGTTTCCATGTTCTCCACGTGTCCGCGTGAGTTTCCTCCGGGTTCTCCGGTGGGGTTTCCTCCCACAGTCCAAAAACATTCTCAAAAATTGCCTCATATAGAGTGTGTCTGTGTGAGTGAGTGTGTGCCCAGCGATAGATTGGCACCCTGTCCTGGGTGTATCTGCCCAGCGCCCGAGACGTTCTCCCCTGGATGGGCATGGGGAACCCCACCGCGACCCTAATAGAGGATAAAGCGGGAGATAATGAATGAATGAAAAAAATCGATATATATACTTTTTAATGCCGATGAGTCTCCTTCAAAACATCACTTCGCCCATTTTTGTTCGGGACAGAAATGCATTTGTCGCGACCTTTAGGAGCCTCTCATCTCCATGGAGTTTCCATGTGCTCCCCGTGTCCACGTGGGTTTCCTCCCACAGTCCAAAAACATGGATCAAGTCAATTGAATTCTCAAAAATTGCCCCATATAGAGTGTGTCTGTGTGAGTGAGTGTGTGCCCAGCAATGGATTGGCGCCCTGTCCTGGGTGTATCTGCCCAGCACCCGAGACGTTCTCCCCTGGATGGGCATGGGAAACCCCACCGAACCCCACCCTAATAGAGGATAAAGCGGGAGATAATGAATGAATAACTTTACAGGAGGCGGCACGGTGGCTTAGTGGTTGGCACGTTCGCCTGCCAGCGTTAGGGCTTCCCGGTTCGAATCCCCATCTGGGTGGAGTTTCCATGTTCTCCCCGTGTCCGTGTGGGTTTCCTCCGGGTTCTCCGGTTTCCTCCCACAGTCCAAAAACATGGATCAAGTCAATTGAGTTCTCCAAATTGCCCCATATAGAGTGTGTGTGTGTGAGTGAGTGTGTGCCCAGCGATAGGTTGGCGCCCTGTCCTGGGTGTATCTGCCCAGCGCCCGAGATGTTCTCCCCTGGATGGGCATGGGGAACCCCACCGCGACCCTAAAAAAGCGGAAGATAATGAACTTTACAGGACTGTAAAGTAACACAACTACAAACTGACTAAACTCCAATTACGAACCTAATAGAGGATAAAGCGGAAGATAATGAATGAATGAAATAAATGGATGGTCAGCAATTCTCTTCTCTCAATACTGAGTACGTAAATGTACTGTGTGAACAGGTTACGTGTGAATTTTCTAACAAAATAAACATATTCCCTCAGATTGGAATGACATGGAGAACTTTGTGACTAAGAATGATTTTTAAACTTAAATCGCCCACCTCCTTGTGGAATGAATATTTCATAATGGTTCATCAGAAGCTTTATCGATTAAGAGTTGAGTAATGAGCCAATTTAAAAACATGCATGGGATGTGACAGCGCCGGAAAGCCCCACAAGGAACTGTAACGCTAACAAGGACTTTAAAAAAATTCCAAAACTCTAAGATCAAGATCATAGTCCTAAAAATTTAGAGATTTGTGTTACAGTATGCTGTGGACAGAAATGTCTTCTTCCTCTTTTTTTTTCTTAACTAGGTTTATTAAAATAAACAGCCCAACAACCAGCATGGTGACCTAAGTAGTAACCAACAATTTGAGCTTGAAGGAAGTCTACGCATGCAAACAAGGAAGTCGTCTCGCTGCGGCGGTTTTCCAAGAAGCAATGCGAGGCCCCATGTATGTGAGCCGTCATACGTGTGTGTATGTACTTATGGGGTGGGGTACACGTCTGTAAACACCTCCCGAAAGCCTGACATTTTTTATAAGTGCTCAGGTGAGTCAGCTGTCAGAAGCGATACAACCTCGGGAGATCCCGTGGTGCAACCTGAGCTTAGGAAAACTCCTCCTTGCTCTGACCTCACAGTGCCAAGCACACCGCAGTCGTACATCTCCAAGTCACATGATGCTTACTCACCCTGTTACACCCTTTGCTCCTAGTCCAGGCAGCAGTATATAAAGTATCGTGAGAGCCTAAGTTTCTATTAATAACTCAGACTCTTGCCATGGCTAATTCCGACCCCGGAGTGCCAAATCTCTCCAAATTCTCGAATAAGCCACCGACTCTGGAAAATTCCGCTGCAAGTGGGACGCAAAACAGCCCGTGCATTTACGTGTATGAGTCTGTTTCAAAGCAGTTGGTTCGTTTCACTTCTCCCAGCCGTGTAGGACCACTTCTTTCTTAGTTCTCCATCTCTTCTGCTTTTCTGTCCTTTCTTCATTTCATTTCCTTTCTCTTCTGCATTAGACCTTCCACTAAGTTTGCCTTCCTTCCTCATCTAAGGCATACCATGATAATCATTTTTACAATTATGTAATCCTTAATCCACTCAAGACCTTGTTTGTTGTACGTAATTGTTGAAACGTTGCAGTACAGAAACTGTGGAAGGGAATGTTTAAAGACTGGTGGAGATTGCAGACCATTTGGGATTAAATCCTCCAGTTCATTCATGCCGTATTGTGCATTGTGGACAGCAAGAGGGAAAAAGTCAATATTTAAATATTTTTTTGCTGCGTGGTCTCAAAATTGGAGGTTTTCATACAGTTTAGGGAAGGCCGATTTCTGTTCGAAATGACTGTGCCACGGTGCACAGAGCTAGATACAGCTAGAAGCATGGATGAGTGAGTTTATGAGTGAGAAAATAACAATGAGGCGGCATGGTGGCTTAGTGGTTGGCACGTTCGCCTCTTAGCACTAGGGATTCCATATTCTCCCCGTGTCCGCATGGGTTTCCTCCGGGTTCTCCGGTTTCCTCCCACAGTCCAAAAACATGGATCAAGCTAATTGAGTTCTCTAAATTGCCCCATATAGAGTGTGTTTGAGTGTGTGAGTGTGTACCCAGCGATGGATTGGCGCCCTGTCCTGGGTGTATCTGCCCAGCGCCCGAGACGTTCTCCCCTGGATGGGCATAGGGAACCCCACCGCGACCCTAATGGAGGATAAAGCGGGAGATAATGAATGAATGAACTACAATGGAGAAACTCCCTTCTGGAGAAGAATATCACTAATTCTTCTGGGTCAATGATACTCTCCAAAATCTTGCAGAAAGTCTTTCCAGAAGACTTGAAGCTGTAAAAGCTATTTGCACTTCATGAACATGGTTAAAGCCAATTAAAGCCACCAAAGCATTATGGCTTTCTGCAATGTAGGCATTTCCATTAATGCGCCTGGGTGTGTGTAGTGGGTGGGTATGTTTCCACTTGCCTGAACAGAAGCAGTACAGATGGCCCTGGTTGGGTTTTGCAGCTCGGCTTTGACTAATGGCCTTTCAGTGTGATCAATTCATTATGTGTACATGAGGAGTGTGTGTTTCCACACAGAGCCTCAGTGTTATTTCGGTTTGTGTGTCTGTGGAATAAAGCAACAGTACATCAAGGCCAGTCAGATTGCATTTCTCCGTCCTGCCCATGGCGGTGTCGGGGTAAAGCACCGAAAGTCAGCATGGTGGAAACACAAACACACCACAAAAAAAAAAAAAATAATAATTTAAATTAAGTCAAGTCAAGTCAAGTAATTTATTTATATAGCGCTTTTTACAACAGTACATTGTCACAAAGCAGCTTTACAGAATGAAAAGCCTTTAAACCCCCAAAGAGCAAGCCGACGCGACAGTGGCAAGAAAAAACTCCCTTTTATGTTGTTATTTAAGGAAGAAACCTTGGGAGGACCAAGACTCAGTGGGGGACTCGTCCTCCTTGAGCGGCCAGGCAGCAACAACAATGTAGAACAGCCATGTCCAGATATTTAACCAATGGAAAAACTAACAACTGGAAAACTATATGTGAGTCCATTAGGGGGCGTCCTGCAGGACCGCCTTGTCAGGTTCCATACAGTACTCGTCAGCAGAGCCATGGATGAAGATCTCCAGGAAGCCGGGGGACACCTCAAAAGAAACAGACAAGGAAGGGAGTTAGAGCTAATAATAAAGCACGGCATTTAATTAATAAGTAATTAATTGACACAGTGCAGCATGTGACTCCGGCATCACTGACTAGAGCAGCAGAACTAAAAGAGGCAGATACTGCAGACTCTACATAGTTGGGATGGCACCCCGGAACAGCATCATTTCAGCGCCACCCCCCCCCCCCCCCCCATTAATGATGAGGTGGGTGAAGAGGTGAAACGACAGCATACACTGTTGACTGATCAAATTAACAATGAGCTGCAACACATTCCAGTTCTTTAAAAATAAAACTCTGCCGTTAAATAGTTTAAAAGAAGTAAGTTATTCGAACAGAAATATTAATGGATGTGGTCATGTTTTAAAGGCAAATACGACATCACACATAATTTGTCACAATAAGGCGTCACAGTTAAATATGGCACTTTTTCCACCTTCCAACTTTTTCAGTGACTCCTCCTGGAACTTTACTGTCTTTAGAACGGAATAAGGAAGCTGTATGTTGTGTCTCCTAAAGTTCACTCGATAAGGACGGTGACTTCATGGTTAAAGTGATTGCACTACGGTTCTTCCCTCCTTCATACAGACACACGGACCTGTTCTTCAGCCATACATGGAACCTACGAGGGACGAGAGCAGGAGAAATCTTCATTTGCTTACTAAAGTAGCTCATTTACCTCAGTGAACACACACACACACACACACACACACACACAAAGAAACAAATTCATACAACGGACAAACTCATACTCATGCAATCTGGAACTTACAGAAGTTAAAGTAAACTTGGCGGAACATGCCATGCCCTCCAGGCGATGTAAACCTGATACAATCTTATTCTAGTTTGAGCTAGAATTCTAGCTAGTCAAAGAATTCAGTTTCACTACTCCACCATATCAAGACTCTACTCATCACATACCATGTAAATATATACATTTATAAACTTAAGTCTGAGGTGCAAACAGCAACGACTGATACAAACAAACACAAATATCAGTGATCGGAATGTTTTGTGTTGATATGTTTCTTTAAAATAATTATTTGATAAATTCCTTTAATAATAAATTGTTCTTTAATAATAATAAAAAAAAAAACGAGCTAATTTAAACAGAGGGCGGCACGGTGGCTTAGTGGTTAGTATGTTCTCCTTTCAGCACTAGGGATTCCCGGTTCGAATCCCCATCTGGGTGGAGTTTCCATGTTCTCCCCGTGTCCGCGTGGGTTTCCTCCGGGTTCTCCGGTTTCCTCCCACAGTCCAAAAACATGGATCACGTCAATTGAGTTCTCCAAATTGCCTCATGTAGATTGTGTGTGTGTGTGAGTGAGTGTGTGCCCAGTGATAGGTTGGCACCCTGTCCTGGGTCTATCTGCCCAGCGCCCGAAATATTCTCCCTTGGATGGGCATGGGGAACCCCACCGAACCCCACCCTAATAGAGGATAAAGCGGGAGATAATGAATGAATAACTTTACAGGAGGCGGCATGGTGGCTTAGTGGTTGGCACGTTCGCCTGTCAGCGTTAGGGATTCCCGGTTCGAATCCCCATCCGGGTGGAGTTTCCATGTTCTCCTCGTGTCCGTGTGGGTTTCCTCCAGGTTCTCTGGTTTCCTCCCACAGTCCAAAAACATGGATCAAGTCAATTGAGTTCTCCAAATTGCCTCATGTAGATTGTGTGTGTGTGTGTGAGTGAGTGTGTGCCCAGTGATAGGTTGGCACCCTGTCCTGGGTGTATCTGCCCAGCGCCCGAAACGTTCTCCCCTGGATGGGCATGGGGAACCCCACCGCGACCCTAAAAAAGCGGAAGATAATGAACTTTACAGGACTGTAAAGTAACACAACTACAAACTGACTAAACTCCAATTACATTGTTGTCCAAATGCTATAAATCAAATCATTAAGTTCCACTGAAACAGAGATTAGAGGACTCTGGGAAATTTCCTTTACCCACTGAGCAACCGCTGATAAAAGAAGATCAAAGAGTTTGAGTGAAATTTCTGTCTCATTTAGAGGATTTATCTCTAAACACACCTTTTACTGATTCTTACAAGAGCTCCACAGCTTCTCTAATCAACCAGGTAGTACAGGTCTTAACGTCTTGATCAGTTGGACACACACAATACAAGACTCTCTCTCACACATAATTTGTCATGCCATATTTTATCACTCTTTTTATTGGGCCAGGAGACCCTCAAGGGAGTCCAGCAACTGGAGCAGCCCAGTTTCTCCCATGTTCTCTCTCCGGCTACATTTAACATGCTGATTTTTACTGAGAACCATTAATTCTCTCCAGATGCATTTGATCGTTTAATGGAAATAGAACATGATGACCACATCAGCATAATAGTATTCATGACCATCTGTTCAGGTGTTCATGTTTGTTAATGCAGTTGCACAAATCTGATGCTGGAGGCCCTCCATCCTGCCCGTTGGTGCTTCTAGTGCTTTAACTCATAAACTTTAACCTAGTCATTCTCACTCACGGCATTTCCTCATTTTCGACATTTTTCTTCATTTCAGTATGCCATAAGCGACGTTAAACCCCCCCCCCCCCCCATTCCTAAGCATGATGACATTTCCCAACACCAAGTCTACAATCACGGTTAAAGTTACAGTTCCCTGGCCAGCCTCATCCGTACAACAAAGCGGCAACATCAATATTTCAGCCCATTAAAAAAAACGGGTCCCAATGTTTTGTGCTGTTTCTTTCTTTTCACGTGCATCAATAATTTACAGGTCACTCCAGAGGCCTTATCCACCTCCAGCCTGGTGGATGACAAACTGTAATAAGGCTCATTAAATGAACCGGCAGTAGCTGTATCATTTTACACCTCCATCACAGGCAGCTGGAGCTCCAAAGAGAACACAAGATCAGCGATAAAGACTTTTTCCTACACAGAGAGTCGAGATAAGGGCTTAAACTTAAGCCTTAAACAGACCCTGTAATTAAAGACTGGGCTGCTTGTTCATTAGCTCTGTCTGCTGAATTTGGAGATTTATTAATTATTTAAGGTCCGAGATAAAACTCTGATATGAAACAGAGCATTAGTGAAGTAAACCAAGTCCACGATCCGATTAAAAAATATAATTCCAGAAGAGTTACCCAACACACAGCTCTGCCATTGAGAGGGGTTGTTTACGGAAGTACGTGCTGCCCTCTGCTGGTTGCTCACTTCTGTTATTCTTAATAACTATTCTGTATAGCAGACCTGGACATTTCTGGACCTCATAATATATATTACACACACACACACACACACACACACACACACACACACACCACATTCAGATATTCATTATCTCCCGCTTTATCCTCTATTAGGGTCGCGGTGGGGTTCCCCATGCCCATCCAGGGGAGAACATCTTGGGCGCTGGGCAGATAAACCCAGGACAGGGCGCCAATCCATCGCTGGGCACACACTCACCCACACAGACACACTCTATATGGGGCAATTTGGAGAACTCAATTGACTTGATCCATGTTTTTGGACTGTGGGAGGAAACCGGAGAACCCGGAGGAAAGCCACGCAGACACGGGGAGAACATGGAAACTCCACCCAGATCCCTAGCGCTGAGAGGAGAACGTGCTAAACCACTAAGCCACCGTGCCGCCCCACATTCAGATATATAATATACAAATAGTGAAAATGCAGAAGCTTGTCTTGGTAAAAGTGTTTTATTTTAAGTTTTTAAAATGGCATACACTATACACAAAACAGATACATAAATCTTTTTACTGTTCTTTATGTTTTACTAATAATTTGCTAATTCCACGCCGTTGTTTGTAGTAGACAAAGAACACATTACTTTTATATCCAATAGTATGTGACTGATCTGAAAACACTGTAATCCTCTCTTTAAAAAGATTAATAAACCCGGTATAGATTTATTTCTTTATTTTGTGCAAATAAAGTGTTTATAGTATGTACAGTGACATTTACACGTTTCAGACACGGTCGTGATGCAGTACAGTGTAAGACAGTTTAAAAAAAGAAAGCCTCTCAGATTCAACACTGTGCTTTCTGTTTCATTACAAAAGCCCCCCCAATTTTTTCATTAGACACTTAATTATAGAAAACACTGCGAAACAAAAATGGATCTGTAAGCAATGACAATATCAAGAACATTTAAAACACCCAGGTCATGTGAGGAGCAGTTCCTTCATTTTATCTGCAGAACAAAGGCTCAGTTGGCGCCTGTGTTCGATCAGATTAGGCAGCTTTATCGTTTTATCGTTTACAGTATCGTTTGCACCGTGTATCGTGTTTTCTCTTTCCCCAGTGCATCATGAATATGTACAGCAGAATCAGCCCTAATGAGTTGAGTGTGATGTAATACACATCCTAATCTTTCCTGCAAAGACTCACACTCACACACAGAGTTACAGAGTGACAATCCAGGAGGGGATGATTACAATCATACATTACAAAACATTCCGTCAAATGAATAGAACGCTGAAACATTTAGTCATGTTTGAAAAGACACATTTACTTTGAATTAATTCAGCGGGTCAGTTACTGAGTTACCGAATCATTTAGTGATTTTTTTTTGATTGCCTCTAGTTTAATTTAGTAGTTCAGTGATTACACAATCGAATCATTTAGTAATGACCAAGAGATTTATTCTGCTTCGTGTCACTGAGTCAGTAAATAAATTAACGGATCAATTAGACTTCACATCTTCACTTTGGTTCAAGTCAGCTCAGCAATAACTGTATTAGAAGTTGTTTAGTCCTGACTCAAAATTTAATCAGTGAACCATTTAGAACTCTTAAAATTAATTCTGTAATGAGTGATTCAGTAATTAAATAAGTGAATTGTTCTGTCATTACTTGGAGTCAGATTACAGCATGGTCAGGAGGAATAAATGATCAAACTATAGTAAAAAAAAGAAAAAGTAGGTGGCCTTAAAGCTAACTAATAAAAGGCATTTGTTAAAACTCATATTTAAGGATGATATCCCTTATTTGGACAGCACTAGTATTCTGTTAAATCAGCAAAACATCCAGTGACTCCATGCAAAGTGCAACTCATGCAGATTAGACACTTATTAAACAAAAAGACCAAAGAGTCAGCCACCAAACAGAGCTGTTGATAACATTAAGTGTGCTAGGTAACACCCAAAGCAGGTACTCCTGATGAATGTGAATAGCTGGTAGTTTCAGAGTGTTTAGGGTCAAATATAAACATGTGATAAGCAACATAGACTCACAATTCTTCAGTAGATTGTTCCATTCGTTTCTAATGGAATTCTGATATCTGGCTGAATATAGTGTGTTGTGCATAGATAATTAAACGATTTGGAACGATTTATCTATATAAACAAATACTTATTTTTGTTTGAACATAAACAGAGTTATAAAGTTGCACTGACTGTGACAAAACCTTTCTATATGTGATTTGGACCTAGTTATCAAATGTTACTGCTGATATTATACTACAAACATCAATACTGCATTCAGTGTAATTACATTCATAAGTAGCCTGCAGCAGGAATGAACATATGTCACGTAGGAAGTCGTGTATGAGCAGCTATGACCCCATGAATCTCATGACACGGCTGCTCAGATACCCGCTTAGAAAATACAGTAGAAATGTGTTATATTTTCTGAAATATGAATCCTTTATTATTTGACTTATAAAAGAACTCGCCTCTAAAAAAAACCAACTCACAAATATTTAAGTCTGACTTAATAAACTAGTCAAGATATGTTTAAGATCCAGAGTGCATTTCTTCGAGCCATGACTAGAGGATTTCAATTTTAAACCCATGACTTTTGGACATGGTGCATTAAAATACATCATTATATAGAGTTCATCTCAGGGTTCGGACTCAAATCATTCCACTCAAGTTCAATGGTAATGCTGTTACAGCATATCAGAAACATATTTTGTGGCAGTTTAGGTCTTTTTTTTTTGTTACAGCATGACAATGCAGGCTGATAAACTCCTTATTGGATGGCCTAAATTTTCTATCCCATGATCTGTTGGAAGTTATTTACAAATCTGGATTAAAATCTATAGGTTTGAGATCAGACACATATCTTTGGCCTCTGTTTTTAATGTTCTGTTATGGATCTATACTTCGTGTGCACTTGGAATACCTGTAATCCTACTTATTCGTAGGGTTCAAATCCCAGGTCCACTAAAGTTACCAATGTGGGTCCCTGAGCAAGACCCTTAACCCTCATTGCTCCAGGGATGTTGTGATGAACCCTGTGCTCACCTTGGAAATCGCTTTGGATAAAAGCGTCCAATAAATTACCAAATGTAACTCGTGACAATCGTGTTAAAATATCCAGATACAGTTTTTGGAAATTTTCCACATCCAGCATCAGCACAGAGGTTCTGTCTTTGACATGAATGCCAGTGGACAGAGTATTACTTTGTTTATAGAAAAATGAACAGAAGCAGATAATTAACTAAATGACTGCAGTAAAACCCAGTGCATGGAAAGGTTTTGTAACTCAAAAATGGTTTGCATGTATTTATAATATTTCTAGAAACAGGAAAAACAAAACAAAAAAAAACCTGGACCGACCCAAAACGTGTCGTATAACATGGCTGCTGTTCCTCTGTAGGGACCTCCAGTGATGCAGAGCTCCATCTTTGGATCCGTGGTCTTAAAAGCCACCAGATGAAGCAGGACTCGGTGGTGAGTTTGTAGTACAGTATCTAAGAACCGATCAGTTCAGTAGTCCTGATCAGATTTCCTCTCTGAATAAATCCTCTGGATTTCATTTTAAATGTCACGGATTACAGTCGTCATGTCGTGGTTAATACTATAAGACTGTTGCTTCCTCTATTGCATTCACCCATCTGCAAAACAACATAAAACCACACACCAACATAAAATCACTGCGTAATCTGTGCTTTAATGTAGCATAGCAACAGTGTTAAGTAGGGGTGTATTCAACTAAGGATTTTCATAGTCGAATCTGATTCGTCACATTTTCCCTATAGTCGACTGATAGTCGAATCAGTTCAAATTTTACCACAAGATGGCGCTATAAGCGTGTTTTTTTTTTTTATATTTTACTTGTTTTTCTAGAGCACCGTAAATGGGATCCCCTGTTCTGGACTTTTTTCCACTTCAAAGGAAAAACCTAAAAAAAGCCTAAAAACCTAAAAATTAGAATGATTTTATTTGACAAAAGGCTATATATATAACGAAAACAAAGACATTTCATGTAAAAACTAATGCTTAGCAGCAGCCATGGGCGCCCCCATGTGGTCAAAATGGTACATTCGACTATGAGTTTCATAGTCGACTACGGTTCTCCGAATCGAATCGTCGAATCAGCGAATATTGCAGCTCACCCCTAGTGTTAAGCGATAAATACATTAATTAATTAGGTTTTGATGCTGTGTTATAAAAGCTATAAGTCACGAGAGGTTTTGTGTTACAGTGAGGTTCCATGATAATGTGGTTATAAACTACCTTCCCCCTGATAAAACAGTGATGTGTGTGTGTGTGTGTGTGTGTGTGTGTGTGTGTGAGAGAGAGAGAGAGAGAGAGAGGCAAACCTGCGTGCAGTGTAATGATCATCAGCTCTGAAAGTGTAGTACAGGGTCTTTTTATGGTAGAGCTGGAAGATGCCATCTGTGTCCTCACCCTCGGTCTGATCGGACAACTTGACAGTGAAACCCTGAAGAGGCAGAGTCTCACTCGCCACCTTGTCCTGAAGAACGACAGAGTGACGAAGTGAGACAAAAGTACAGATGAAACAGAAAAACACATTTATTACATTTAGTCATTTATTGGACGCTTTTATCCAAAGCGACTTACAAGGTGAACACAGGGTTAATCACAACATCCCTGGAGCAATGAGGGTTAAGGGTCTTGCTCAAGGAGCCACACTGGTAACTTCAGTGGAGCTGGGATTTGAACCCCCAACCTTCAGCTTCATAGTCCAACACCCTGACCACTGAGCTACCACTCCCAACTTGATACTTGAACATTGATAGATCTTTAAAAGAGTTTGCAGTGTGTGTGTGTGTGTGTGTGTGTGTGTGTGTGTGTGTGTGTGGGTGTGGGAGACTCTTGGTCCCCTCACCTCTCGAGCTGTAAAGGTGTAGAGCACCTTATCTTTGAGCAGGAACCACAGCCTCTTCCATTTTCGCTTGCTCTTCTTTCTCCTCTGCAGACTCCCACTCATAGTGGAACCTTCTGCACCCACTGAGACCTGCACACACACACACACACACACAGTTTTGTTTGCGTTCATCCAATGTGGGGACCTTACATAGACGTTTAGAAAAAAAAAAAGGCTGCGCAGTCGTACCTGAGTGAGAGGCGACATGCTTTTCTTGTTCCTCCAGAGGCTGGGGGGCTGCAGACTCTGAAACACCGCTGACAGAGGCCTACTGGAGCGCTGAGTGTGTGGACTCATACTGCCGTATGGAACAGGAACATTACCACCTACACACGTACACACACACACACACACACACACACACACACATATAATACCTGATCCGTGTGCATCCCGATTAGAGAACAGAGACTATAAAGACTAAGATGTAAAGAAACAGATGGACTGCAGAACTTGCCTCGTTTTTTCAGCTCGCTGTAGCAGCGGTCGCACACTTTAGCCATTCTGTCCTTCAGATACTTCAGTGGGAATCTGTTTCTGGAACAGGAGCGACACACCACCTGCAGGTGAAAGCAAAACTACAGCTGAGATTTCGTTCCTTGCTACTTGTATTGTTTTCCAATCCATTCCCCCTTAATTCCATAGAATTAATTCTATTGCTCACTGGGAAGAAGGCAGAAAAACAGCCTGGATTGGTCATCAGTCTCTTACAGGGCAAACAGATTTACACCTAGTTATTCATTTTAAATCTTCAATTCACCTGACTTTGACCGCATGGCGAAACCCACATGGATATGGGGAGAACATGCCAACTCTACAGTAAAATAATTCAGACCGCCCTCTGATTAGAAGCTTAGAAATTCAGAAACAGCCCTATTTAATATTACACCCTCTAGTTATGTTATAAGTGTTTCGTTTTACTTAATCATTAAAAAATTTTTGGTTATAAAAAGGCGGCTTAGTGGTTAGCACGTTCGCCTCTCATCTAGGTGGAGTTTCCATGTTCTCCCTGTGTCTGCGTGGGTTTTCCGCCGGGTTCTCCGGTTTCCTCCCACAGTCCAAAAACATGGATCAAGTCAATTGAATTCTCAAAATTGCCCCATATAGAGTGTGTTTGTGTGAGTGAGTGTGTGCCTAGCGATAGGTTGGCGCCCTGTCCTGGGTCTATCTGCCCAGCGCCCGAGATGTTCTCCCCTGGATGGGCATGGGGAACCCCACTGCGACCCTAATAGAGGATAAAGCGGGAGATAATGAATGAATGAATGAATAATTTCACTGTAGAGTCCTGCCTGCGCTGGTAATGAATTTAACTGATTTGTGGAACAGAGAAATTCAGATAACTATCTATTTGTTTCATATAAAACAAGAATAAAAATCTAGTTTTGGGAAATCAGACAATAACGATTATAAAAATAAAGCTTAAAGCTAAAGATAAAGCCAAAAATAACGCCTTTGTCGCCCTCTGGTGGCTGAATGCGGCACTTGACCACACTTTCATGAACGTGAAGGAGGCAGGAAAGAAGTTTAAATTAAAACGAACATAAATAAACAGAATGTAATTCATTCATTCATTATCTCCCGCTTTATCCTCTATTAGGGTCGCAGGGGGGTTCCCCATGTCCATCCAGGGGAGAACGTCTCGGGCGCTGGGCAGATAGACCCAGGACAGGGCGCCAATCCATCGCTGGGCACACACTCACTCACTCACACAGACACACTCTATATGGGGCAATTTGGAGAACTCAATTGACTTGATCCATGTTTTTGGACTGTGGGAGGAAACCGGAGAACCCGGAGGAAACCCACGCGGACATGGGGAGAACATGGAAACTCCACCCAGATGGGGATTCGAACCGGGAATCCCTAGCGCTGAGAGGAGAACATGCTAAACCACTAAAGCCACCGTGCCGCTAAATAGAATAAATCATTTTCCATGTTTTATTCTGTTAGTGCTTTATTAAGTAATATTAAAAAGGGGGTGGAAATGAATACACCCACAAACACACACACACACACACACACACACACACACACATGATTTACACACATGTACAGAGGAATTGATTAAGGCAGACAGCTAAGTCAGTGGGCATATATGTTTATATACCTTGCCACAGGCGTTGCAGTGATGCCGCCGCAGAGTAAGACTGAAGTCAGACGCACAGTTCATGCACATCGTAGCGTGAGTTATGGGAACGAGAACAGGTGCTGCTTCTCCCAAAGACATCCAGAGCTTCTCTCTCGCCTGAAAGCATCCCGCCACAGAACAGAGAGCTTAACCGAGCAGGTTCTTATTGCTGTGTGGAATTTCTTATGGGTGATCACCTTACCTCACTGGAGGAGCTGAACGTATTAAGACCTGCAGCGTGATCAGCTATAGCTCTGCTCAGTGTGTGGAACCAGTCCTCTCTCTCACCCACAGAGCTGCAGCAACACACACCCAGAGACAGTGAGATGTTATTTTTATAACATGACAAAAACACTTTGGCACATGAATGAAATTTAAAAAGCTTTTTAAATTTCAAAAGCAAAAAATTCATTCATTCATTCATTATTTCCCACTTTATCCTCTATTAGGGTCGCGGGGGGGGTTCCCCATGCCCATCCAGGGGAGAACGTTTCGGGCGCTGGGCAGATAGACCCAGGACAGGGCGCCAATCCATCGCTGGGCACACACTCACTCACACATACACACTCTATATGGGGCAATTTGGAGAATTCCATTGACTTGATCCATGTTTTTGGACTGTGGGAGGAAACCGGAGAACCCGGAGGAAACCCACGCGGACACGGGGAGAACATGGAAACTCCACCCAGATGGGGATTCGAACCGGGAATCCCTAGCGCTGGGAGGAGAACGTGCCGACCACTAAGCCACCGTTCCGCCCAAGCAAAATATTATGTTTTTAGAAATCTGAACTATAAATCATTGCACGGTGATTATTTGCTCAACTTATCTCCCAACATCTTTCAGGTTCTTCATTGTGTTCAAAAATACAACTTTTTTAGGTTCTTTGAGAAATTTTGGGGAATTTTTGGGAATACGGGTGGCACGGTGGCTTAGCGCTGAGGATTCCCGGTTTGAAAACCAATCTGGGTGAAGTTTCCATGTTCTCCCCATCTCCATGTGGGTTCTCTCTGGTTTCTCCAGATTTCCGCCCACAGTCGAAAAACATGGATCAAAGGTAAATTGAATGCTCCAAATTGCCCCATGTACAGTATGTCTGTGTGAGTAAGTGTGTGCCCAGCGATAGATTGGCGCCCTGTCCTGGGTGTATCTGCAAATTTTTTAGGTTCTTTGAGAAATTTTTGGGAATTTTTGGGAATAAGGGTGGCACGGTGGCTTAGCGCTGAGGATTCCCGGTTTGAATACCAATCTGGGTGAAGTTTCCATGTTCTCCCCATCTCCATGTGGGTTCTTTCTGGTTTCTCCAGATTTCCGCCCACAGTCCATAAACATGGATCAAAGGTAAATTGAATGCTCCAAATTGCCCCATGTACAGTATGTTTGTGTGAGTAAGTGTGTGCCCAGCGATAAATTGGCACCCTGTCCTGGGTGTATCTGCTCAATGCCCAAAACATTCTCACTGGATGGGCATGGAGAAACCCCCCCCCCCCCCCCCCCGTGACCCTAATAGAGGATTAAGCGGAAAACACTGAATGAATGAATATTGGGAATATAGAATGAAAAGGAGTTACCTGGCTGAGAGGGTGATGGTCACATCATTGACCTCTATTCTGAGTGTGTTGAGGACGTTATCTAAGACTGGTTTACTGACCTGCAAACATAAGTGCAAGCAGGTCGTACGAAAATCGGTAACATATTAGTAATTAAACAGCAAAATGCAGTAAATCCGACCTTCATTCCACTGAGAGGGAGAGTGTTCTTTAACCTGTACTTCCCATCCTGCTGAGGGTAGGTATACAGCATCATGTCGTTGGTCTGCAACACACACGTTCATACTTTTTACATTTCACCACAAGAGGGCAATGTTTGCGTTCGTTTCTTTACTTTGTCTATTCGAGCACGTTCGATCCCATATTGTCTCACAAAGGCACACACTTGTGTTTAGCTCTCAGACAGAGGAGTTCACACGCCACACAAACGATGACATTTATCCGATTTGCTTGTCTTGACCATGATATTTTAATTATGGGAACTTTTCCTCACCCTGACCTACATGCACACCCAAACTTCCAACAATTCATTGTTTTGCCTGACAAATTTAGCTCTTGACAAAGGCGATGACTTCATGTACCGCACAGTGTGTGGTGCCCCAAAACATCCGTCGCTCGCAGGCAGAATCCAGGGATTCTACACGTGTTTCATAGAAAGAAACCAGGGCGTCGCCTCTTCACACGGTGACAGCGCACGTCAACAAAACAAATCCAACTCCTAAATTTAGCAGAAAAACACTTTTGCCTTCTCCAACAATCTGTGTGTTCAATCTGAAGGGATTCTTCTGTAGGTTCAGTTTTCTCTGACATTTACATTTAGTCCTTTTTCTTTCATCCGATGCCACTTAAAAGCTAAAGAGCAACACAAGTCCGTACTTTTAAAGAGGAACCAGCCCTGATCCTGATCATTTCTCAATCGGATTTCAATGTCTAGATTTCCCCCCGTTTTTGTAATTAGATGAAGTAATGACAGCTCATTAAAATTGCTTGTGGAGGAGATGTGTCTTAACCAGTATCTTGCATCATTCCACCATTTAGCAGTTGTAAAGGATGTGGAGTAAGATTCGGCCCCCGTTGGAGGTTTGAAGCACCAGAAGGCAGTCGTCACTGGAGCGCAGTAAATAAGCAGATGTGCATCTCTGGGTTGTAAAAACTTTAATGAATAATGTTCACTCAGTTTGGATAACACAAGCCTTAATATTCATTCCTTATTATCAAATCTGATGCTTTACAACAGCGCCTGCTAACAGTTTAGTTTTCCATGAAGATCGATATCGAAAGTCTTTCTCGAACAACGTAAGCTGTCGGAGTAACAAAGAGAATTGATTCCCGGTTCGAATCCCCATCTGTGTGGGTTTCCTCCGGGTTCTCCGGTTTCCTCCCACAGTCCAAAAACATGGATCAAGTCAATTGAATTCTCAAAATTGCCCCACATAGAGTGTGTTTGAGTGAGTGAGTGTGTGCCCAGCGATGGATTGGCGCCCTGTCCTGGGTCTATCTGCCCAGCACCCGAGACGTTCTCCCCTGGATGGGCATGGGGAACCCCACCACGACTCTAATAGAGGATAAAGCGTGAGATAATGAATGAATGAATGTAAGTACCAATAGATTTGGTACTTACATGAAGTTATCAATTTCCTTTGTCACTCCAACGGCTTACATTGTTCGAGAAGGACTTTTACGTTGTATTTGGGAACTAATTCAAAAACACAAAACAGCTGTAAATTCAGGCACTTGAGGGAAAAACACACACTAGAGGTGTTTAATAGCCATGACTTTTTGGTATCATCTACACAAGGGAGACCTGAAAAGAAAACTCCAGTCCAGGTCTGACTCTAAATTCATTTTATTAAGAACTGAGTGCAAATTCTCTGAGCACTATGACTTCAATAAAGTATGGTTTTAACAGGCTGTTAAAATTTTATTGATATCACTATTATTATATCCCTCTACACAAAATTCCTTCTAAAATTAACCACTGTATATACTTACACCATAGTAGGCAAAGGCTGTCAGTGAAAATGGGTTGTATGTCCAAATACGCAGTGGCCATCAAGCAGTAGTCTGAATTTTTTAGGTGACCTACTGCATTAGAAGCCATTTTAAAGTATACATCGTTGTTTTATTATTCAAATAGAGCTGAATCACCAAGAAAAGAGGAGTCAAATGTACAAGTGTAAGTAAATACAACACCATTATGTACCAAATAATAGAACAGTATTTATATAGTTCCTTTATAAAAAAGAAAACAATACACTGTTCTGGGCGGCTTAGCACGTTCGTCTCTCAGCGCTAGGGATTCCCGGTTCGAATCCCCATCTGGGTGGAGTTTCCATGTTCTCCCCGTGTCTGCGTGGGTTTCCTCCGGGTTCTCCGGTTTCCTCCCACAGTCCAAAAACATGGATCAAGTCAATTGAATTCTCAAAATTGCCCCATATAGAGAGTGTCTGTGTGAGTGAGTGTGTGCCCAGCGATGGATTGGCACCCTGTCCTGGGTCTATCTGCCCAGCGCCCGAGACATTCTCCCCTGGATGGGCATGGGGAACCCCACCGCGACCCTAATAGAGGATAAAGCGGGAGATAATGAATGAATGAATGAATACACTGTTCTATAAACAGTAGATTTCGTACAAACATTGATTGATTCGATATTTGTTGGACAGAAAGGTGTGTGTGATTTGTCACTGCGATCAGAGTGAACAAGAGCCTCAGCCATGAGAATGAGTGAGGGCACTCAGCTCTACTTTTGACTTGCTTTCACTTATTACTCTATAAATAAGCGCTAAAGTGAGACAGCCATCTTTACCCATCCGCCTTCTGACATCATGTCGGATTCCCAGCTGGCCATACAGCTGTAAACCATCGCTCATATAAACTTTAAATTGCAGCATCCATCAGACAGAGTCAATAGAGAAAAAAAATACTAAAGGGAAAACAAGTGCATGTCTGTGTGTGTGTGTGTGTGTGTGTGTGTGTGTGTGTGTGTGTGTGTGTGTGTGTGTGTGTGTGTGATGTGAGAGTGTGTGAACTGTGTTGATATTAGACAGATCATCCAGTTACTCAAGCAGTGTGCAAACGCCTAAGGATGGTTTATGTTCTTTGAAATACAAAGCCGAAGATGACGTAAGGTTTCACATGCGGGACGGTGAACAAAACAATAGGTGTTAATCTTAATGTGTTTAAAAACTATTAAGCGAGATCAAATTTACAAGGGAGATCACAGTGAGATCATCTGTTTAATCTGTATAATGGGTTGGCATGCTCATTTTTGAGTTTGCAGGTATTTATGGGCACCCTCACAACCCTAATTAGGATGAATGGCTGAAATAAAAGAATAAAACATGATTAAATGAATTCACTGAGGTGTAATTATATATTCTGGTGTTTGCATCATGCACAGTCATCATGAGGGTGTCAATGTTATGACCATCTGAACATTTGTTTCCTTGCTGTCCTCCCTAAAAGCTAAATTTAAAACTGGAAAAGTTATTAGAAGGTTGCTGTAGCAGCTGGGACTCTGGAGCCACCGGAGATGAAACAAAAAATGATTACCGTATTTTCCGGACTATAAGGCGCATCTAAAAGCCTAAAATTTTCCCAGAAATCGGACGTGCGCCTTATAATCCGGTGCGCCTTATACGTGTACTGAGTTCCAAAATCTATAAAAGTATTGTTGTGCGACCGCCACACATCGGGTGGTCTTGACTCGTGCGCGCTCATCTCACAGAAAAGCCGAGTGAAGAAAATGAATTGGGAGCTCGCCGTCATTCCGGGAGGATTAAATAAAGAACTCCGACCGCTGGACATCGGCGTAAACGGGGCGTTTAAAGTAAAGTTGCGGGCGGCGTGGGAGCGATGGATGATAGACGGCGAACACACGTTTACTAAAACTTGGGAGGCGGCGGCGGGGCGAGTTACGCCATCGTCTGTGAATGGATTGTGGACGCCTGGGCCGAGGTTTCTGCCGTGACCGTCGTCCGAGCTTTCACGAAAGCCGGCGTCGTCGCCAAACGGCCGCCTGGCGACGAGACGGACTCGGACATCGATGAGAGGGAACACCGGAGTGCTCGATAGAGAACCAGCTTTTTAATTCAGACACAGAAGACGAGGACTTTGATGGATTTGTGGGAGAAGAGAGATTAAAATAATGTGTGTTTTATCAAGTAGTAGAATAAACTGCAATTATAAATCAGCGTTTTGCATCCTTTACTTTTCTTGTAGATCGTATGTTTTAGCGAGTGCCTTATAATACGCTGCCGTACAGAATAAGTACCGTACAGAAATAGAGTCCCTAATTCAGACTGCGCCTTATAGTACGGTGCGCCTTATACGTGGCTCAAATACAGAAATAGACCCCGTAATTCAGACTGCGCCTTATAATACGGTGCGCCTCATGGTCCGGAAAATACGGTAAATAAATATTAACCCATAATGGTCTTTTGGCGCTAAACAAATGTCTATTTGTATTGTATTCCTATTTTGTGTCCTTGTGTTCTATTACTTTCTTACACACAATGTGCTCCTCAGTTGGATGTACTATTTACTTTAGTAAATTAGAAAAAAAGACAAAGTATGCATTTTTATCAGATGATGCAAAACAATTAATATATTCTATTTATTATTTGATAAAGAAGGAAAGCCAGGCTTACCAAGAACAGGTGTCGAGGCTGTCTACTCTTGCGAGAGACCTTCATAAGAGTGCCCTCTTTCACAAACACCTGAAACACACACACACACACACACAGTAGTTGGCCATCTGGATGTCATAACGTTTTATCAGTGAGGTGCCACCATAGTAATATCATTATGAGATGTGCTGATGTGCTGCTGTATTTGCCAAGAAGATGACGGAGTAAATAAATTACAGATAATATCAATAAATTGCAGATTTTACACTTTAGAAATACAGTTTATACAAATCAATCAAATTTCCCCAAATAACTTAATACATTGCGCCATATGAAGGTGACAGTGCACCATGTGGCATGTCATGTGGTTTGAACTGCCACAGACATGCAGCATAATGTTCCACTTATTTACTTCATTACTTTCATTATTAGACTTTAATTCAAGCATCGTGTTAGTGAGACAGGGCGCAGAGAAGCAATTCTATAGCAGAAGAGGCAGCTTCTTCTGAATTGTATGCCGTTTTAAGCAGTGACCCACTGAGCCATCGATGTTTAAACACAAACAAAGCACTGCGTTTTTGCAGCTGAAAAAAGCCTTTGAATTTAATTCAGAATCAGAATGTCTTTATTGTCATTATACCAGGTATAACGAAATTAAGGTGCCATACTTTTCGGTGTCACATACTTAAATTTACACAGATAAAGAGATTTAAAAGAGGACACTATAATTTACAATTTACAAAAATTTTGAACGAAAGAAAGAATTTATTTACAAGAATTTATTTACAAGAATTTATTTAAAAGAATTTATTTACAAGAATTTATTTACAAGAATTTATTTACAAGAATTTATTTACAAGAATTTATTTAAAATAATTTATTTACAAGAATTTATTTACAAGAATTTATTTACAAGAGTTTTACAAAAAAAAATTTTTTAATTGTATTTTTTTTTTGTAAAACTCTTGTAAATAATTAAAAAAATAAATAAAAATGTATTTACAAAATTCACCTGAGTGAATTTGTATTTATATATTGCATATTTTAATAATTACATGTTTAGTAATAAATCTCAATATACCTTTTATAATTAATATGAAGAGAACTCCCACAAAAAAATCCCTACAAGTATAATTACATATAAATTGTACTTGTAAATATATGTGATTTTTACATTTTAGAGATAAAGGAGTTAAAATCCAGGCTTGCAATCCACATTCCAATGCATCTCACAGATGATCATTGTTGCTAACTTTAAAGTGCTGTGCAGGCAACTAAACTTTTAGTTACACTTTGTTTTTTTCTCACCATGCAGATGTAATCCAACAAGTACATAGAACGTTTTATTTAACCTTCAGAATGAGGAAAAGGAGTGCTGTGATTTGACATTGGCATGACTGTTGGTGACAGACTACTCTGAGTATTCCTACACTATTGTACTACTGCTGTACTACCACACTACTGATCTCAAGGGACTTTCACACACAACAGTCACTAAATTTTACTTAGAATGGAGCTTAAAAACTTTTCAATGGAAGGAAATGCCTTGTTGATGAGAGACTTCTGGTTGGAGCTGACAGCAATGTTATAGTAGCTCAAATAACCAAATAACTGTAAAGTGGAATCTTCCTCAGTTATACAGTGTTCCTAAAAAAAGTGCTACTTTATTTAAATAGCATAGATGTAATAATTTAATTCAATCCTGTAGGTCAGCATTAAACACAACCCTGAAAATACTTTGAATTTCAAAAAGCCTTATAAAGCATAAGCTCATTATTAAAACACAGTCCCATGCACTATATGCACTAAAGCATTGGTTTACACCTACCATGGGGCATTCCGAAAAACTGTTGGAAAAGTATAGAATAAACTTTACCATAAGAGATGTAAATGTGAATTAGTTGCCCCTATTAGTTGCCTTCTATTATTTTTTGCTGTATGTATTATTACTGCCCTTGCAGAATGATTATTTGTCCATTTTGTCGCTTATCTATAATATATCTTGTGTATGGAGCACTCACTCTTCCTGGCTGGAGCAGACTCCTCTTCCCTTTTACACTGTAGTCAATATGCACCAGACGCAGCAGGTTCTCCTGGGAAACAGTAATAGACAGAACGGGTCAGAGAGTGAACAGGGATTAGACAGTGAGCAGGACAGAACGATAGGAAAGAAAGACAGAAGCAAAATGTGTGGGCTTTGTTTGTTTTGTGAGTGTGAGGGAAGGAGACGGAAAAAGGAAGAGCTTTCGGAAATGAACAGTGCAACAGATAGTGGGAGCCTCTCTGTGTGTGTGTGTGTGTGTGTGTGTGTGTGTGTGTGTTCCAAAAAATTCTTAGCTTCACATATTTGGTTCGGGTTTCATTACAGTCCATTCTTTGTTTCATAACATCTGGAAAAAGTTGATTACATCACGGTTCCTTTTTTTTTTATTGCAGTTTCATGTGGTAAATATTTGGTCAGAATGACACTGACACACACACACACACACACACACACACACACACACACACACACACACAAAACACACCCTTACCCCGTCTTTCAGGTTGTCATTGGCCTGGTCTGCAATCTCAGACACAATCACCAGCGCAGCTGCACAAGACACCAGATAATAAGCATTAGGCTTAAAAACATACTGTAGAGCATTTTTCTGTTACTGAAATCGGCAGCAACGTGACCTCTGAGCCAAAGAGTCCGAATTTATGTGGCTTAATATCAGAGCTAGATAAAATATAAGATCATTTCAGAATGTAATAAAAATATTTTTTTTTATTTGTCTGTTTATTACAGACAATACCTAATAAATAAAGCGCTTTTTTCAGTTATGAGTTCTGTATCAATACACAAAGCTCTGTAAGAGTGCCCTGGTGTTTAAATTCACTGCATATTTGTGTTTATGTGGATGTAAAGACTTATGCAGCTAAAGAGAACTGTACCTTGTGTGTCTTCATACTCTTTGGAGTCAGGGGAGAGGTTGTTTAAATAATCTAAAAACAGAGACAACAAAACATCAAGTAACAAAGTTCAATAAAACCTATATATATACTCATTCATTCATTATCTCCCGCTTTATCCTCTAGTAGGGTCGCGGTGGGGTTCCCCATGTCCATCCAGGGGAGAACATCTCAGGCGCTGGGCAGATAGACCCAGGACAGGGCGCCAATCCATCGCTGGGCACACACTCACTCACACAGACACACTCTATAGGGGGCAATTTTGAGAATGCAATCGACTTGATCCATGTTTTTGGACTGTGGGAGGAAACCGGAGAACCCGGAGGAAACCCACGCGGACACGGGGAGAACATGGAAACTCCACCCAGATGGGGAAAGGCGAACGTGCTAACCACTAAGCCACCGTGCCGCCCTATTGTTACCGATCTGTCCGTTCTTCCCCGGAGGGGGGCGGCTACGCGGAGTTGCTGCGTAACACCGTTCGCGCCTAGTGAGCGCTCCCGGGTACCGACCACGCGGGGAATAAAGCGTGCGTGGGTCCGAGGAAACGCTCCCACGAAATACGACCCACGCGGAGAAGATGCGCAGCGCCACAACGTGGTTGAACGCGGAAAGAGAGTCCGTGAGACACTGGGATAAAAACCAAACTTAGAATTTAATAAAAATTGGTGTTGGGACACCAACGAAAAGGGGGAACAAACGAACAAAGTAACACGGGGCATAATACCACAAACAAAGACGTGCGCCAACTAACAGGAAAACTAAGAATAAATAACAAATCAACTAAACACGTGCACAAAACAAACCAATCACCCAACTGAAACAATTAAGAACCAAACGAGGGACAGGTGCCACAGGCACCTGTGACACCTATATATACTGTACTATATATATATATATATATATATATATATATATATATATATATATATATATATATATATATATATATATATATATATATATATATATATATATAATATACAATTCAAAAGATTAATAAAATAATGAAATGATAAGTGACCTTCATGGAGGAATCACTGCATCCTTAACATAAAGGTTAATATAAAAGTGTTTGGTTACCTGTGAGAAGCATGCGGTATTGAAGGACACGCACAATAACCTGCAGCAGCTGGTGCTTGACAGGAACCTGCACCCCTTCTGCATTTTGCTGCTGTAACACACACACACACACACACACACACACACACACACACACACACACACACACACACACACACACACACACACTGATTTAAATATTCAATCTTTATTCATTACTTGTATTCTGTAATGAATCTCTATATTTTATTATTAAATAAAAAAATATTAATAATAATATTAATAAATAATAAAATATTAAAGTATACAAACCATGAGGCTGACCAAGAAATTCTGCATTAAAACGCATAATTTTATTACACTGACCCTCTACTGCACTGTATTTTGTGGTTATTTAAATATTTTTATTTATACACTTCACAAAATCACAGTTAAGAAGGGAAATATTTTGGCCAAATGTGAATAACATTTTAGTCCAATACAAGTGAACAGATCTGCCCCCAATCCATCTTTCACACACAGACTCTACATCAGTGTCACCCCAAAAGAAAAATAATCACTCCAAGGACACTGGTTAACCTTTCCCAGCATCTCTACCACAGGGTTGACACAGAACCTCAATAAATCTCATTCTCTTTCTCAATTATTCATTCTTCAGAGAGAAAAAGACAGAATGAGTGAATTGGCAAACCAAAAGGCAAGCACAAAAAATCAATCAATGCTTAATTGACTTTGACAAGGCTTTGTGTTCACTGACTTCGAGGAGCCTACGGGCTCTAAGGTCAAACTGGAGGTTAGATAACTTAAAATATAATGGAACATAAGAAGGAAGGGAAGAACATACAAAATCAGAGAATTAAAACTACAGTGAAAGTTGTAGAACCATGAATTAAACCAATGTTTGAATTAAAACATTATTCCATCTGTATTTTGAATTCAACCATAAAAATAATTTAGGTTTTTTAACGCATTTGTATACGTCTTCTGTAAGTTGTAGTTACTCCAGGGATCCCTAAATGATTTATCGGTTCATCAGTCTGATTAACTCATCCTTTCGTTTATGTAAAACAAATATATTCTCAGAAAATGTTCCATTTTTTTTACTATTCTGTGTATTAAATCCTACTTATAATCTCATTGTCCATGTTCATTTCTACCCCCCATGTTGAAAACCCCTTGAGCTTTATTACCTCATTAATTTCTTCTCCTGTTCATTAGATTAACTTTACTTTCTCCTCTTTATAAAAATAAAGCTGTATTAAAGCCGCCCAGACATACGTCTCCTGACCCTAACTCATGAAGCACCGATTGCAATCATCATTTGTGATAAACTATAACCAGTTTTTGTGGATTGGTTAAAGTTTATGTGCACGTGGTTGAGTGTGTGTGTATATGTGTGGGGGGGGGTTCTACTATGTAATGACCTTGAGCTAAGCTGAACTGGGCGGTTGCCAGTAATTGAAAGGGACAGAGACCCGCAGACAACACAAATCGGCGCGGTATGGGATAAGACAGCTTCTGTGGCCAGAGCTGATTTAATTCAAGAGCCCTAAAGGCGGCTGCTTCACTAATTAGCTTTTGCCTGCCTCATTGCCCAGATGCCACATCAGTGTGTTTAACACAGTTGTTGTCTCTTTATCTCACCCCATCCACCTGTGTAGTTACAGGGTCTAAACACACGGCCTTAAGAAAACACACTCACGCAGGTGTAAAAGATACAATTAGCATCGGTTTTCTCCTTCGCATTCTTATTTGTTTTACTTTAAAACCTCTCATACAATATTCCATACAATAAAACCTCGGTGATAAAGTCGGATTATTAGAATGCAAGACAGAATGAGAATGTAATTGAGTCTGTAGTTTCTTACTGCATCTCTAAAACGTCCATGTTCTCGTCCGTGTCACTCGAGATGACGATTATTGTAATCTGCTTGATAAGAGTTTAAATAATGAACTGTGCTATGAAGTCCCACAGGCAAGAAACTCGGAAGAGAATCAGCAGTGATCGGGAGAGTGTGAAAATCAATAGGGGAGCAGTTCAAGGTAATTGACAGATAAGAAGAGGGCTGTTGTTAATTTAACATACTTGGGTACAAAATAGTGTGTTTGTGTGTGACTGAACATTTTATTTATAGTGCACACTAGGGCTGTATTCAACTACAGATTTTCGTAGTCGAATCTGATTCGTCAGATTTTCCCTATAGTCGACTGATAGTCGAATCAGTTAAAATCTCAAAAACAAGATGGCGCTATAAGCATAGTTTTTAAAAAAGATTTTAAAAAAATATTTAACTTGTTTTTCTAACAAAGGAAAACCTTTTTTTTGTTTTTTCTTTTTTCTTTCTTTTTTTCTAGAAATTATGATGATTTTATTTGACAAAAGGTTATATATATAACGAAAACAAAGACATTTCATGTAAAAACTAATGCTTAGCAGCAGCCATGGGCACCCCCATGTGGTCAAAATGGTACATTCGACTATGAGGTTCTTAGTCGACTACGGTTCTCCGAATCGAATCGTCGAATCAGCGAATATTGCAGCTAACCCTTAGTGCACACTACTGCTTAAAACTTAGGAGTCATGTACAAATTTCCTTTTTGACTTTCAAAAGTCAAATAATTTGAAATACATCAGTAATAAAGCAAGATATTGTTAATGGTAAAATTATGCAATACACTATAATAAATACAATAGAACCTTCTTCATAACAAATCTACACACAGCTACGGAATCTGCTGCGCTCCGTAAGGGATCCCAAATTACATCTAATTAAACTCCGATTAGAACACTGAATTATCTCACTATTCATACTTGTCTCGCTTTGTTAGTCTATACATTGAATAAAAGTCTTTCAAAAGCAGGCACATAAACTGCTTCTTACAGATGCTCATGAATATTAATGAGTCGTAACAGTTGGCCTCTTGTCACTGGTGATTCTCATCTCAGTTTAGACATTAAGCCAGGAAATCCACCAAGCATCCAAATTTTAGGGACCACTCTCATCTTTTTCCCATTTACTTTTCAAGAACAAACTGTGTTTAAGGATTTACATGTAACTCAAATGCAGAACTGTTAGGGGACAAAACACATTACCTCAAAATTTAAAGGCTTAAATTAACTTTGCATTCTTACATGAAACACATTTCTAACCTAAGCCAGTGTTTCTCAGACCTGGTCATGGGGGTCCGCTGCCCTCTGTAGTTTAGTGTTTCCTTTGCTCCCTACACACTTTATCCAACCAATTAACTCATTTCCAGTTCATTAATAAAGTAACGTTGGTAATTAAAAACAGGAAAAACAGTCAAATGTGCTCAATCCTCACCTCAAAATTCTTGACAATATCAGCAAAGGTTTTGTTTTGCGCACAGCTGCTTTCCAGCAGAGCCATGCTGCGGTCATAGTTGCCAATGTAGGTCACAAAATTCCCAAACTCCTCACGGTACGTCAAGAAGACCTCCACCATCCTCGGATTCTCCTCCCTGAAGATGAATGAGAGACATTAGATTCGTCTTCTTTAAGAACTGCAGAGGTTATCCAAGGACACATCTTGTTTTAATGATGGCACCACTGTGCACAACATGTCCTCAAACGTACATACTAAATATAATCTGAAGAAGTACTGAGACATTTGACTTTAAAATAAACAGACTTTTTTAATTAAAGTTAAAGATAAAAGATTAATGTGTAAACAGCTGAAAAAGCTGGTTTAATTATTTGATCATCCTATCTTACGTTGTACAACATAGCATTGCTGAATAAATTAAAAAGATTTATTTATAGGAATATTTTCCTGGTGGCAGTTGTGTCGTACCACTGTTGCATGCAGGTATCCAGCTTTGTAAGGATATGATTGTGAAGCTGGTAAGCCTGAGGGAGAGTACTGAGAATCTCATCTAGCCTTCCCTCCTCCAACAAGGGCTTCCCATCCTCCTCTACCCCCTTTTCCACTGCTGACCTGAAGTCCTGCACACGAAACGAGAAAGTAATGAAATGTTATTAAAGGTTGTGACATGTCATTCAAACTTGCTTGATATACATTTATTGATGTTTACATGTAATTTACAATATGTGACATTTACCTTGGTATGGACTTTTCATATTATTTTATATTAAAGCCTTATTCAGTATAGTCTGGTATGTCCTGTGGGATTTTATAAACCATGCACTGTACACCCAGGTGTTAGGAACTCAACATTAAACATTTAAAACTCAATAAATTGCGATTAAGAAATTTGTAAATTATAAAAAACATAATAAAAATGTCAGGCTGTAACAAAGGTACATGACATTTCACAGACCCGTGAGGGAAACCGGTAGTATTTATGTGTTTGCACAAAGAAAGAGGTTCCAGAAATGCAGGTCACACAGACATTACAATGAATTATGACTGCTGGTAGAGCATTTGCCTCACAAAAAGAGTTTATTCACTATGAAAACGTCTGCCTGCAGGCGAAAACTGTCAAAGACCATTTAAAATTTTGATGTTCCCCTAAAAAATATGCTTCGCAAGAAAAATGTATGTTATTGCAGCTCTATGAAAATTTAAACTGAATTAAACCATCATATAACATTACCATGCAAACGTTTGGGCAACAAAAGTGTAAACCTCGGATTCTGTGACTAAAAAAAAGTCAAAGGCAGTGTACAAGATAGAACTGCGGAACCATGTTATTTGTCTGGAGGACATCTTTGCCACTTTCCTATTACAAGGAAGACACTATCGTTTTCACTCATTTATCTACTGAGACAGCATCCGAGCCCAAGATGTTTTGTTTACTTACCTTCACTTGACTCTCGGCCAAAGCCGTTATGTGTTTTGTAAAAGAGGAAGAATTGCTGCCTAATGTCTTTTCAAATAGACCCATGTAACATCATAAATAATAGAAAAGCTTTAATGTGTCCAACAAAAACCGTTTATCTGTAGGCAATCAATTTTAGTTTTAAGGGAGTAGTGACAGTGACACACACCCACCCACACACACACACACACACACTCACACAAGGCGGCAATCTTCTAAAATCTCACTTGAGCTTCACACATTAATCAATGCTTATTGATTGTTCCTGAGGCTGCATTTGTCAGTAGTCTCATAATTCACTCTCTGGTACTTTTACGGCTCTCGACGTGCCTATGAAAACATTGCCCTTCACAGCAGTTCAATAGCACTGATAATACAGAGGGTCAGGCACTGTGTTACACTCATTATACTTTCATTGTTTAACAACAGTTACACTTATCACCATATTAAGCTTCAACTTCAGCCATAACAGCTAAAAATGTTCCAGTACAACACAAACTCACACAGCAGCATTACATCAACATCAAAACAATGCTGAATATCATCCCTCACCCTAAACAATATCTGTACTGACCACTGAAGAACAGAGTAAAGGGTTATTACTCTGTATGTAGTGAAACAGGTGGACTACAGTCTGTTATTGTAAAACTACAAAGTGCATGTACATCACAAGTGGAGCCAAGTAGTATACAAGCAAGTAAACCTAATAAAAAACATGGGCCTATTTCTTTTATAAGCAGGGACCTGATGTAGAAATATTTAGTTTTTTTTAAGTCTTCATCAAACAATAGAACAATAGGATGCTTTTTGTGTTTTTTTTTATATATTGTGTACTTCTACTTTTCTCAAGAAGAAAAGTCAAAACGAAAGAACCCTGCTCCGCTCATTAAGAACACATCCCAGCATTAAGTCATTATAAAGACTCCATCTCTTTGGAGATTATTCACCTCCAAACACAGGCTTGACTGACCCATTTCAAATTTCCTGGAAATACAAGGGGACGGTAATGCATTTTAAGCAGATGTTAAACAAATCTGAATACATCCACATGTTCAAGACGCACCACCCTAACAAATGCAAACCACCAACAGTGTAGTGCTGAATTCAATCATCTGTGGACTGTTGAAACACAGTTTCTTGGTATTGTCAACTTGAACAAGTACAATAACTTCTCAGTAGAATTGTTTTTACATTTAACTTTTTTAGACCTTTATTTTATTTTAAAAAATTAATAAATTGAAATGCGGTACTCTTTCTGTCACTGACTCTCATTATTATTCAATAGGCTTCAGACTTACTGATTAATAACACCTACATCTTATCACATTATCACTAATTTTGTTACTTTACATAAATATTAAGGGCATATTAATATTAAACCGAGCTTTCATCAAAAGCAAACATGGCTGAACCTGACTCAGGCTGAACTTATTTTATATCTCACTCTCTCGCCTGTAACAGAAATGGGTTGTATGATTACTGTGCAGAACAATACAGTTCAATCTGCATGGATATCATTAGCATACTTTAGTAAAGTGTCTGGCTTCTTTTATTCAAATGAGGCAATTATACTGCTGAATAGAAAGTAAGGTAATTTACATCTGGGCACATTGTTCATTCTGTAGGCTCTGTGGCCCTTGATGATTTATGTCGCATCACAATATTCTTTTGACCGACCCCCTCTGAAAATAATTAAGAAATGCAGCATTAATTAATGGTATAAACACAATGTAAAAGCTTAAGCTTAAGTCAGTCAGCGTGTACTACAACCAGGAAACACAGCAACTGCATTATTAAAGAAGGAAGCAGCTCTCTGCACTCATTTTTGGCCGCTTAATCTTGTTACTCTGACATAGGGATATGTTAAGCGTCGTTTAAGTTAATGTAAATGTGAAAATCGTACAATAAACACTATCTGGTGTCAATCAAACTGCAGTAAATAGCTTGCAATGATATTCCCATTTCGAATCGCGTTCAGCAGAGTGATTCAGCGCTCTCTCTAAAAGTCCCAACACTCTTAAGCTGTGGCATGTTTGTTATAGGGCACTGTTGTTAATTAGGTCATTATCAGCCCATTATAGTCATTAGCACTGACCACTGGACCGGACTCACGGGTCATTGGATCGCTACGGCCGGCTACTTTCATTGACTCCTGCAAGCAACTTTCATTCATGCTGACCACTGGACTGCAAACTCTTAATTAGATCTCTAATCTAACCACTTTGGCCGGTAACTGGATCTTTCACCCTCCTCCATTTTTTTTATGATGTTTGTTCAGTGGGACCTCTGATTTTAGTTTAGATTATGCAAAAATAATTGGAACAGCAACCATATTCAGTCCTGCACTTCTGCACATCACAGTAAAAATCACAGTAAAATATATTGCAGTTTCTGCCTTACTGCAAATTCATATACACACACACACACACACACGCATGCACCACACACACACACCTTGTGGGAAACTAGAGAGCAATTCAGCTTGTCAAAGGAACCTAGATAATAAAAACGAATGAAAGCTTGTATTGCATCTACTGACTCTCAAAGCGACGGAAGTTCAAAAGACATTTAGACAGAAGGAACATTTTACTTCTTCAGCTCTGTAGAGGGATTTCTATTGTCTCCAAAGCAAGATATGTACAGGATACATAAATGCCATATGTGGGTTTGTGTGTGGAGGTAGATTCACAGCATTTACATATGCTGAAACAACACACAAAGGTTGAACCAAACAAAAGGCTTCTGCGTAAATGTGACGTCACAAATGCAATAACCTTTAATAGATGATACTCTTAAGGCAAGCAAGTCTGCACAAACACTGATAAACCTGAAGTTACACGGCCTCTTTGTTTAGCTTGACATACACATTCACCTCAGAGGAACATCACATACATAAACACATGAAAAGTAAAAATTCTCCATTTTTGCAGTCAGCACCATGTTAGTTATGCGCATATTTAGCTCACTGGGTCCAGGCAGGATTTTTAATGACAAAAAAAAAGATGTGGTTCTCTAAAAATGTCTCCCACCACATTTATGTCTCCCATCATATTTAGGGTTGTTCAGAACCTGATTTGCTTCCTTTTTTCCACATTTTTTTCCTGTACATCAATGGATTTTCTAAATTATTTTTAACTAATTATTTAATAAACATAATACTGATATTGCTATATGCAAGCTAATTTTACTAATTTGACTGAGGTGCAATATCTGACATACAGCAATGTAAACCAATATTTTTATACCTTATTTTTAATGTTACATTTAGTATACAGTATAGACAGTAAATGTTACCAGTAGAATTGGTAATTTCACTTAACTTATATAACCAGTTTGATTAAACTGTATACATAAAGCAGATTAGGGTGTTCCATCTTACCTCCTGAAGCAGCTTTAGGGACTTGACATGCCTGTATGATAAAAAATATACATTAGTATAAAACATTACACTATTGGTTTCTGTTATACTACTTAATAATAACTTGAATGTTGCAGCCTATATAATTTTTTATTGATCATGTACATGGATTCTTTCATCTTTTCCAACATGATATAACCAGTATGTGTATAGATATATACTGGATTCAAGGACACGGGCACATAGGTCAGTATTCTATAGTGATCTATAACCACAGACTTATTAATACAGTACATCGGTACAAATAATTGAAAATTGCAGCTCAGAATGCTAAATTAGCAGGTTTAAATCTTTTTCCATAAGCATTTAAAACTGCAGTAAAAAGTAAACAAGTGAAACCTAAGTTACACCCCCCCCCTATCAGCATCCCTGCACTTTGGTGGAGAATTATGTGAAATTATTTCAGACTAAGTCATTAATGACAGTATGTCAGCAGTATAAATATAATCAATATTTACTGAGACAATACAAAAGCATTTATATACAGACTGACTGATTTGTTGCTGACATTTAGAATATTCACAGTGACATGGCTGTAATAAACTGTCATGGCTGTCATGGCTTATGAATTAGTAAACAGGACGAGGAAAAGGACATTGTATAGTGATGTCTCCTGAATATAAATTTTATTACTACACGTAAACTTAATTGTGTTATTATTTTTATTATTATTATTATTATTATTATTATTCTTTCACAAACTCACTCTCTCTCCGTATCCAGCAGCTCTTTGGCTACAAAATACGCTCGGGATCGTCCATCAACCTGCAACCAATAACAGACAGAAAAGGTTTCACGATGGATTTCGAAGTGTCTGAAGTGTTTCCAAGATTCTAAATGTTGCTCAACACCAAAGATAAGGGGAGGGGGAAAAAACAGACTGAGAGAAACAGGAGTTATAACAGAAAGATTGAGAGACAGAGGCAGAGTGGGAAAACACACTGATCAGATTTTTTAATGCGACCCTGTCAGAAGAAGACTGATTGTTTCATTAAAGCACAACATAAACGTGAAAGCTTTCTCAAACACGCGGCTTTCAGTGAGGATGCATTATGGATGAAGGGCCATGCTCATGGCAAGCACAGAGCACCCATTGATTTGCAAACTAATCACAGTGGGCTTTGCGCACACGGCCGTGCCCAACGTTATATTTAGGGGGTCAAGGCAGTTTGTTTTGGTAAACTATGCGTCAGAGTGATGGAGTTCCTACACTTTAAATCTAGAAGCTACGATGTACAGGCATGACTTTACCGTTTAATCTGATAATGCGCTTGAAATAGTTCAGCCAACCATGTAAAGGATGTGAGGCATCCTAAACTCGACACCTGAAGAACTAAACAATCCAAGAACTAAAAACATGTTACCGAATGTTACCTTTAAGACTTAAAGAAAAAAAATTCTGTAGTTATTTATATTTATTGTGACTGACCTGTCGATCGTTGATCTGATCATTGCAGCCTTCCTCCTCCTCGGATGTGCGTCCATGGTCTTCTTCAGCGGAAAGTGATGCAGGGGCAGGGCATACAGGGTAAGGCTCGGTGTATGCACTGATGGAGCAAAAAGAGAAGGAGAGAAATCAAGCTCACTTTATTTCCGATGTCCTGAAACATTTTGTTTTGCTCCCTGCAACCAAATCACAGCCGCGATGTTATTCACTTCAAAACATTTATATGTACAGTTTACCACGAGAGGTGCGAGTGCCATTTAATACACCACTGCTATTATTCATTCATTATCACCCGCTTTAATCTCTATTAGAGTCACGGTGGGGTTCCCCATGCCCATCCAGGGGAGAACGTCTCGGGCGCTGGACAGATAGACCCAGGACAGGGCGCCAATCCACACACTCTATATGGGGCAATTTGGAGAACTCAATTGACTTGATCCATGTTTTTGGACTGTGGGAGGAAACCGGAGAACCCGGAGGAAACCCACGCGGACACGGGGAGAACATGGAAACTCCACCCAGATGGGGATTCGAACCGGCAATCCCTAGCACTGAGAGGCGAACGTGCCAACCACTAAGCCACCTTGCCGCCCCCACTGCTATTACATATAGTTATTTATAATGACCTCTTTTAACAGCTAATTTGTTTATAAACTGTTTATCAGCTTTTTAATGCTTTTCATTTTAATAGACCAGATGAAGGCCATGTGTGAGCAACATCGTTGGATCGGTTGTAAAACTCAAATCATTTATCATTCAGACATGAAACACTAATAACGTCAGAACTTTCTGAAGACTGCAGTATTGCAGGTTGACAAATAATAAGCATATAATTCAGTTTGGTGAAGACACATGCACAGCATGATCAACACAATGCTCAGTATGCAATCTGTTTTGACTTTTGCCCTTGGTTTTAAAGGTTTATCATTTCAGAACAACCCCATTATACAAAGAAGCTGTTTAAGATATAAATTATTACAGACTGTAATGATGTGTGAATTATATACACCCTCAATTTTAGCATGAAATGTACAATAACGAAGTCATTATTTTCATCCTTTTAGCTGTAACTGTTCTGTGATGGCGTTCCATACAGTTGGTCAGACGTTAAAGATGAATGGAGGTCATGGTTCACAATTTCCATTCACGTTCATCGCTGGTTTGTGCAGTAGAGCTTTTGGTCACAAGGTTAGAAGCATACAGTCGCCCAAAATGCAGTATTGGGTTCTTGATTTTGTATATTCATTCATTCATTATCTCCCGCTTTATCCTCTATTAGGGCCGCAGGCGGGTTCCCCATGCCCATCCAGGGGAGAACGTCTCGGGCGCTGGGCAGATAGACCCAGGACAGGGCGCCAATCCATCGCTGGGCACACACTCACTCACTCAAACACACTCTATATGGGGCAATTTTGAGAATTCAATTGACTTGATCCATGTTTTTGGACTGTGGAAACCGGAGAACCCGGAGGAAACCCACGCAGACACGGCGGAGAACATGGAAACTCCACCCAGATGGGGATTCGAACCGGGAATCCCTAGTGCTGAGAGGAGAACGTGCTGACCACTAAGCCACCGTGCCGCCGATTTTGTATATCCGTGACAAAATAACAAAATGAAACACACATTTAAATATTGTAAGAGAGAAAACCTATTATTGAGTTTAAAAAGATTTTATTTAATTAAAAAGATTTAACTCATTTTTTCATATAAGATATCTTTTTTTTTAATGTAAGAGTAAATAAAAAAAAAAGCAATTTTGCAAATGTAGAAACATGGTACACCTTTTGTCCACATAATATCTTTGGTAGTGACAAATTATTAAATGAATAAAACACTAAGGATTTTGTTCATGTTCTTTGAATTAAATGCTATACAAACAGCTGCCTTGTGCTCACAGTGTTTTTAATGACATTTTCTCATTTATAATTCCACTTTGTTGTTAAAATCCTTTTCCCAGTCTTCCTAACTTTGATATCACATATGCGAGTTCCCACACATGCCTCTGGCTGACAGTGTTAATGGACTTTAGAGAGTGACAAAACAGTTACAAGCCCAACTGCTCACGGAGCTAATCGACCACGCCACAGAACACTAACACTACTTGAAGAGCCAAGAGGCCAACACTCAGCCATGATGCACTCCCATCAAGAACACAAATAACCCCTCTGTCGCCTCTCAATAAAAATAAACCCTTCAAAAACTCAGAAGAGGTTATTTTGTATTAAACAGCACAGTGATCTCCAGCAGAGCAGAGATTACTCTTTGTCAAGGAGAAGCTTATTTCCTATCCTCATTTGAACTAGTCCTGGTGTGAATAATTTTCTCTCCCCGTGTCCTCCGTTGCTTGGCGCAGTAACACGCATGATTGGGAGCAGATTGGGAAGGCACTGGCAGGTGGGGGGTGAGGCTGAACTCAGCAGGCATGGACTGGGCACTAAAGAACACTGAGGAACAGATGTGGCCCCGAGGAACAAAAATTCTAAGATGAAATACATACCAATACGCCAAATCCATTTAGTTACCACCTCCATCTGGTAAGAGCCTGAATTTCCAACCGGTGAGCTTTCTATACTATGTGCCTCCTGAGCTTGCCCTCATGCTATGATGCGCCATAAGAAGAATATTCATTCATTCATTATCTCCCGCTTTATCCTATATTAGGGTCGCGGGGGGGTTCCCCATGCCCATCCAGGGGAGAACGTTTCGGGCGCTGGGCAGATACACCCGAGACAGGACGCCTATCCATCGCTGGGCACACACTCACTCACACATACACACTCTATATGGGGCAATTTGGAGAATTCAATTGACTTGATCCATGTTTTTTGGACTGTGGGTGGAAACCGGAGAACCCGGAGGAAACCCACGCGGACACGGGGAGAACGTGGAAACTCCACCCAGATGGGGATTCGAACCGGGAATCGCTAGTGCTGAGAGGAGAACGTGCTAAACCACTAAGCCACCGTGCCGCCCATTACGTAGAAGGTGATTATGTAAATCTGCTTTATGACGAAGCTTTAGCATGAAATAAACTCATTCATTCATTCATTATCTTCTGCTGTATCCTATATTCAGGTCGCGGTGGGGTTCCCCATGCCCATCCAGGGGAGAACATCTCGGGCGCTGGGCAGATAGACCCAGGACAGGGCGCCAATCCATCACTGGGCACACACTCACTCACACATACACACTCTATATGGGGCAATTTGGAGAATTCAATTGACTTGATCCATGTTTTTTGACTGTGGGAGGAAACCGGAGAACCCGGAGGAAACCCACGCAGACACGGGGAGAACATGGAAACTCGACCCAGATGGGGATTCGAACCGGGAATCCCTAGAGCTGAAAGGCGAACGTGCTAAACCACTAAGCCACCTATAAGAAGAATAGCTCATGCTTATTTAATAAATATTATTTCCTTATTTTTCCTTCCTAAAGCTTTCTAAGGTTTCTATGTTCTCCCCGTTTCCACATGAATTTTGGGTTCTCAAGTTGTCTCCCACAGTCCAAAAACATATTGGCTGCTCTAAAATTGCCCCATATACTGTCTGTGTGTGAGTGAGTGAGTATGTCTAGCGATGGATTGACACACTTTACTGAGTGTATCTGTCCAGTGCTTAAAATCCCCTGCAGCCTCATTTATTTTACTGACTAACACTGGAGTTCTACAGGAAGAATGACAAAAGTGTGGAAGAGTCATACTCTACTTCCTGTCAAAACAAAAAAATAAAGAACTATGCTTTTTTTTTTTTTATAACAACTTATTTACAGCAGCAGAAGGAAACTGACAAAAACAGTGAAAACTAAAGCAGGCAAAGCAGTGTGATCTTCAGAAGATGAATCCATTTTATTTCCGGCACTAAAATCTTTATGGCACCATCATCTGTTTCCAATTCAAGGAGGTGATTATTGGAAAGCTTTACAATATGAGGACATACAGAATGCAATTATGTTCAAAAAGCCCATTTAAGCAGCGATCTTAAAGTTTCATCTGTGCACTGACTGTACAGACATGCAAATTCATGCCCTTAGATAAGTTAAAACGCTGATGTACGCAGTACGACGGTATGCAGTGTGAGATATGCCCACATATAGTAGAACCGAGCTGTAATTATGTGTTGATAAAAATGGCACATCATGTGCACAGGACAGTCTCTTAAAGCGAGAACATGATTGAGTTTGGCAGTAAACGTGTAGTCGGCGTTAGACCCGAGTTATGATTGACAAGTAAATATTGATTTCGGTGATCGGAGGTTTTAACCACGTGACTTTTCAGATCTCATTCCAGACATTTGTACAAACACGGAGCGATTCAGGAAGCATATGGGAACATTCTGTCCACCAACACGTTCAGGAACTGACTGGACAGGACACACCTACATATTCGATTACTAAACTGAAACTATGCGTTCTGCAACGACTTCGAATGACATTCATTTTTGAAACGGTTAATATTTTAACTCACAGCTAAAGTGAGGACATTGTCAGCAAAGTAATATAATGTATCTGTAAAATAATGTATCTGTGTGTGTGTGTGTGTGTGTGTGTGTGTGTGTGTGTGTGTGTGTGTGTGTGTGTGTGTGTGTGTGTGTGCATGTGATACATCTCCTGTCTCCTGTGAACAAAAGGTCATTAAGGTACCCAGCTGCACCTCATACTCATCCTTCACAAGGTCATGTGGTATATACGTACACTCTTACAACATGGTGTGTATGCACGTGTGTGTATACACGCATGCACACGCGCACACGCACGCACACGCACACAGATTCTTAACACACGCAGACAATGAACAAGTCTAAATGAGTAGTTTTCCATTTGGAGATAAATGAGGGCTGTGACGCTTTTTTATACAGATGCTTCATCAATAAATCACATTAAAGAACATTTGAATGCAACAGTTAGAAACAAATCACATACGGATTGAATTATGGCTAGTAAATCAAGTCCATTATACCAAAGCATATTGCAACACTTAAAAAACCCCTCTTTGCTACAATATGGTAAACTTTCTATCTCTTTTCCATTTCCATTCCCGTTAAAATCATCATTAAAGAGGAGCAATTACAGGGCAAGGACGGCACTTCTACACTAATCGCCATGTCACCGTGCTTTAAAATACCCAGAGCTAAATTTATAGCCTTAAATTACTGCCAGAACCCAAAGCTTTCCATCAGCATTACATCCCGGCTTTATTTCTTCTCTTTCTCCGCAATTTTCACAAAGCCCTAAAACATGTCGACTGAGTTCCCTCTCAGTTTATTAACATTATAAATGATCAGCATCACCGACTTCATTTACCACAACACTGATGTAGATGATGTCAGGTAAAGGATGATGAGTTAAGCTTGGAAAGGTTTATGTAGATTTGGCTTTATTAATGACTTTGGAACAGATTGTTCTGGTGTGAAAGCCAGGTGTCACGTAGTGAGGGACATCTTTAAAGAGATCCACGTCAAGGCCTTTAGATTAAACAGTATACTGGTTTATTTTATTCTTCGGGTCAGTGGGTAAGTTACAGTAAACTAAACAAGACCAGAGCCGATATACCAAATAATACACATTTGTTCCAGAGGTATAAATCTAGATTATCTACATTACAAATATACATTAGTGTAGATTTAACCCTGATAAACTAATAAAATCAAGTTTGGTCCTAATGCACTTGGGATTTCTGATACTTAAATAAAAAAATTAAGACAAATACATTTACAATGGGGACATGAAGCACTGAGGTCACACAACAGCTTTCAGCTTCTAACATGAGAGAGCAGGTTGGGAAACATGACAACAACATCACTGCTGTGAGCCAGGTTTCCTGGCTGTGCCACACCTCGCCTTGTTGTCAAGAGCCGCAAGGGAGTCTGGGAAATCAGTACTGCCTGTCTCCACCCAATTCTGTAGACCTTGGCTTCACAGCCCTGTCCAGCATTTCCTGTAAACACAGGTTTCCACCCTTGGAAAGGCCTGCTAATGACCTCAAACCTCAGCTCGACACTGGACTGAACCAAACTGGACTCATACCACATGTCCACATGGTGCGTTTACTGCTCTCAGATAATGTACTTACTGACTAAACCAGCAAGAGGTGCAACAAACATTAATACTTACTACTGAATGTATAATATGCACATTTATTTAGCCATAGATGTAGATCAAAATGTTATATGCTTCACATCTTTCAACTTTAAATCTTTTTTTTTTTTTATGTTTGCCACGGACCCTTAGTGAATAAAAAAAACACATTTAAAAAATCATCTTTATGTAATTTCGGCGGCACGGTGGCATAGTGGTTAGCATGTTCGCCTCTCAGCGCTAGGGATTCCCGGTTCGAATCCCCATCTGGGTGGAGTTTCCATGTTCTCCCCGTGTCCGCGTGGGTTTCCTCCGGGTTCTCCGGTTTCCTCCCACAGTCCAAAAACATGGATCAAGTCAATTGAGTTCTCCAAATTGACCCATGTAGAGTGTGTTTGAGTGAGTGAGTGTGTGCCCAGCGATGGATTGGCGCCCTGTCCTGGGTGTATCTGCCCAGCGCCTGAGATGTTCTCCCCTGGATGGGCATGGGGAACCCCACCGCGACCGTAATAGAGGATAAAGCGGGTGATAATGAATGAATGAATGAATGAATCGTTATGTAATTTCAGTGTAAAACACAGACATCATTGCAAAAAGGACCTTAAATCACCAACACACATCACATGTCCTCAGCACTGACTATAGTGGATTGTCTTTAAAACTCAATTAAAAATGTCTTTTGAATATTTTATGACTAATTAAAGAATCACACCAGCAAATTGCACTTTAATGCAGTTGTGTATTTTTTTTACACGTCCCAAGGTGGATTTATAGTCTTTTTCTCACTGCAATCAAAACAGTTATAACAAAGACAACCAGAGAAACAAAACTCCTGCCTGACTGTCCAGTGTAGAAATGTAATCAATCAACCTGTCATTTAGCTGCTGTAACTAGCAGCATCAGCATCAGACACTTCTGTTAAAAACACAGAGCTGGCAAAAACTGTGAGACTCCAATGTTTACAATTTTTTTTCCCAGATAAGGACAGATTAGTTGGAAAGCCTTTGCCCATCTGCTAGATCGTGGACACACAATGGAAGAAATCAATACTGAAACCAAAAGAGTGCTTTAGCTACATTGCAGGTCAGTGACAGACTGTCAAGATATAGCCACCTATTTCCAACAAAAGGGAGAATCAGGTGCGGTGGAAAATAATTTAGAACTTAATAATAGGTTTTATCGCTTATAAGATGTTGTGAATGTTTATCAGTAGGAATCAAAAGAGACTATTCTTTAGAATGGGCACTAAAACAGATGAATGTAACAGTGGTATGAATGCACTATACAGTTTTTCCTGATGCTCCTGAGATGAAAATCGATTAAAACTGCACCTAGGGGCCACTTGAAATGGTTAGTGTCTGTGGCATCACTGGAGCTCATTTACCACAATGTGTAATGATGACTCCAGGGCTGTAACACTGGGGAGCAATGGGAGTTTGAGAGGACAATATGACCATCGCAGGGTTAGAGGCTGGCCGTTGCTGCCAAAATCTCGAAGATGAATGAATCCTCTGGAGAGCTAAGTTCAATAACACAGAGAGCCATATCTGTTACCTTCTGTTCCTATTTATCTCACTTTTAAGCATACATGCACATTAAGTGTACATACACATGCAGACTCTCAGCTTTCGTGAAATATCATTCACTGTTTATTGTGTAAAATCTATATCACACTTTTCGCAGCAAAAATCATTACAGCGCATAATTACAGAAGCCTAACCTCAACCCAATAAAGGATTAAGAGCTAAATCTTAGGTTGACTGAATGAACAGGTGCCTGACCAATTGGCAAATATTTCTATAGACACAAATTGAAGTGTGCAGACTGTTATAATCACAAAGTAATACAAAGTGATACCTAAACTCAAATATGTCTTGAGAATTAGGTCTCAGATAAGACAAATGCAAGGTGCAATCAGCTGTCCACATTTTTTTGTCTACATAGGATGCAGTTGAGAGGTTAAATGTTCACAAGCTATCCCATTACAACAGAAATAAGGCAGCAGCTAGGAAGAAGAAGTTAAGACGGCCTGAAAGCATCCGTGCTCCAACAAGACCGGCTGTAATGTAATTAGAAAGCAATCATGGCTTTAGGTTCCTAGGGAAATGTTAAAATGGATCTCTGTCTTATCTACAGTCTTTCAATAGAAATGTAGTCAGAGGGCAAGAAAACCACCAGTGAATACAGAACACCAGCAGAGACTGGAGGATTGTCGTCATGTCAGCGCATCTCTGCCGACTGAGCTCTGCCTAATAAAATAATCCAAGTGAAATCTTCACCACGACTCGCAGAATTCATTCTTTCCTGTCAACATCTGTTCATTTCCTCCTTCTTCATTATTCAAGTGAAAGACCTCAATAAGCCTGAAAAATCACTTGGATAAAACAAAAGTCTTTACTTGTCTGGCTATTTAAAGCACAGGTTGTATTATCCATCCTTAAGTTTGCACACACAGGACTTATTTTGCAAGAAGCATCATAAAAAAAAAATAAAAATCCAAGATGAGAAAATGAGATAAGTCCTCCCACATGCACAGTTCATCTTTTTTAAGCCAATGTGCCTCAACACTCCAGGCTGCTCTTCCAATGTACCACACAGATGGGAGTCCAGAGGAAACCAGGTGCCACTATTTTTTTTTATATCTCATTTTCTTAGTGCCGAAAGGGTTATTAATCAAAGCTGGCTAAGTGTCGGCGCATGTTATACATGGGAAATGTATCTTCAAACTTATATATCATCTATACATATGTCTGTGATTACTGGTTCTGCTCTAACGACATGTAACATTTATTTAATTATAGATAAATGATGTGTATCTTCAGGTTCCACTGACTGATGCTAGATGATTAGATGATCCCTCATATAAAAAAATACACTTTACACCTACAAGAGCTTTGCCAACAATCTGAAAAGTCTTTCTACAAAATTCTGGAGCATTTGTGGTGTCAGCTATGTGGGCCAAGCTTATACTTAAACAACATATTTGAAAAGTGACTTCACCCGCAACCTCGATAATACAGCAATTATGACATAACTACATTTACAGTGCAGCAAAGCAAAAAATATTTCTTCTGCCAAGTTACTCATCCATGTTCAATGGAGAGACGACGAAAAATCCTGTGCAATATGAGAGCATAAGCTGTGTGAAGTGAGTCATGAAAAAACAGCCACGCTTGTCAGTTTTGTGCAAATAAGTGTAATAGCAGGTGCTTGTCATCTGTTGAGCTGCATGTTACTGATTCATTCAGCAGCTTGACAAAGAAAATGCCACCAGGGTAAAATCATTAATACGTAACTGCAGCAGTTTCACTTTGCCTTCAATAACTTAAATACACCCTAAATGCTTGAGGAGAACCAGGTACAAACTACACATACACTTTACTGTGCTTACATTCAGAATGATCACAAACACTCAGATCAAAGCCACATGCATGTGGTAGCTCGGTAGTTCGGGTGTTGAGCTATCAATCTGAAGCCCACCAGTGTGGGTCCATGAGTCTTTTAACACTTATTGCTCCTGAGGTTCTGTATGAAGACTGACCGTGTGCTGACTCCAAACAATAAGTTGGGATACTTGCTACAACTTGCTTTAAATAAAGTCAAACTTTCATACCTCTTGTCCAAATTGAAACTAGCCAAACCACAATTTTCAAATTTACTTACTACCAACTGAGACGGAAAGGTAAAGGTACAGTCTGGCCAAACTCGGTTTCCATATCCTGTTAACATTGTTTTGACCAAGACTTCCTCCAAACTTCTGCGATGGTCCTGCCATTGTGTTGGGAGGAAGAGCATTTAACATTCCCGAAAGGAAAACTCTCCAATGGCCCATAATGTGCTAGCATGACAAGACAATTAACAGGTCTTAATAATAATTAAAAAATGCAAATCAAAGGAAAGTTCCACAGACGAAGATGAAACAACATGATGTTCAGGAAGAAACCTTTGAACTTACCTTAATCTTTTAAACATCTGAAAGCTTGTAAAAAATATATATTTTTAAATTATTTTACTCAGTCTGCACATGACACAGTGAATTTGTCTGTATTTGAATCACTTTGAAATGAACTGAAATAGAAAAATCTCTCGTACCTTTCCGTCTCTTCCTCCTGCACGCTTGTTTTGTTCTCGATGCCTGTAAAACTGTTCATGTCCACGTAGCCATCGTTCTCATTTGCAGCTGATGTCCTTTGTTGGTCGTCAAAGAACTCTGTGATGGTGACCGCTCGAGTGGGTCTTCCGGATGGAATTGGAATATTCTCATAGTCTGAGCTCATGGCTGGAATATTTTCATAATCAGAAGTATCTGCACTTGGAAAGGAGATGGATCGAGGCTTGGTGAGTGGGAGGGGCATGAAGGGAGGACGGGATCGTTCTTCAAATGACTCTACTCTTGATAAACCTCTGTTTCCAAAAGTCTTGGGAACACTTTTCCTCTTTTGTCTGTCCTTACATAACACAACAGCGGAAGGGAATTCTAAGTTACTCTGTGATTTCACAATGCATGATTGTGGCTGAGGGGAGCTGCTGGTGCTCCTCCGGTCAAGTTCTATCACCCGAACGGGGCCATGGTGGCTGGATTCAGAAGATGATCTGGAGGAACGTACACTGCCATCACCATGTGTTTTGGTATCTATTTTTCTTCTAAATTTCATTGCCAGGAAACGCTTGAAGGAGGTCTTTTTCTTTTTCGGTTTGTCATTCGAGTCATGTTGAATGAGTAATGATGGAGAGCTTTTAGTGATTGGTCTCTTGGTGATGTAAGCCAGCTCAAATGGTGGTGGAATGTCCACTAGAGATGTGGGTGTGGACACACCACTGGATGACTGGTGGCTTCTTTGAGAGAAGCTTCCAGAAGAGGTGATGACACACGGTAATGACATCGTGTCATCAGTCCTCTTCACTCTGTCCTCTAGTCTTGGGGCTTGAACGCTCCCGAAATGGCTTGACAAAGTCATGTCCTGACCCTCTACAGAATATGACCGGGGATAAAGCAGAAAACGTCGCTGCTTCATTGACGGAATCGTCCGATTGACCTCTGAGGGTTCTGGAGAGTTTAACAAATCACCGTTCTGGTCTAAGGTCACAGTATAGTAGTCATGAGTTTGAGACTCGTTCCCTGTTTCCTCAGGAACTGTCTCGGGAACATATCCTGGTACTTTTCCAGAAAGGGATCGTGATCGAGTCACAATAGTCTTTCTGTCTAAGGTGATGAAGTTCTCCCCTTCTGAATCAAAGCCCGCCTCCTCATAAATGTGCTCATCACTGTCCGAGTCGGAGTCCTCAAAAAAAGGCACAATGTGGCAGTCAAGGTCTTCTATGTCCTCCTCAAATGCCTCTGTGGTGTGGGCAAAAACTAAACGATTTGTTAGCTCGGGGGTTCTGCCAAGGTCTAGGTCAGGTGGCACAGTTATGTTGCAAAGTCTAAGACGTGGTTGGCAACTATTCCTCTGGCTCACATAACTCTGCACACGCATGGCTGACCTCTCTTTGGAGCTCTTCCCTTTAATTTTACGAGTCAGATCCACAGGCTCATCTTCATCACCTATCTCTACATAATCCTCAGATGACACACATTCCAGTTGCTGATCACCTTCATCTTGGCAAAGAGAATCTTCAATGTCAGCATACTCATCGACGGAATCTGTATTTGGCACTTGCTCATTCTCCTGCTCTGGGGAATCCATGGATGGAGTGATATTGTCATCACCCTCTGGCCGTTCTTCCATGCTGGCTGTATCATAAAAAGGCTCTTGATTGGATGATTCTTTGCTCACTGGTTCTAAATCCTTTGCATTTTCGTCACTACCTTCCTCACTGGGACATTGCATCTCAGGGTCTGAGGTACTCATGAGATCAGCAGGCACCACCTCAATGACCGAATATGGCTCGAAAGCGTCATCTGCTTCCTCTGAGAATCTAAACCGGCCTGATTGGTCTTTAGTGGCACGTTCTGGCTGCCACACACTGTTGTCCTCTACAGAGCCGATAATATCATAAGTATACTCCTCAAACAATGAAGCATGACTGCCCTTCATTTCCTGGGCAGAGAGATCAGCCGTTGGGTTTTTGGTGGCACCAGCACCTGGATGTGTGCCCTCCTGCTTACACTCCTCGCCATTCTCAACTTCTGCATAAGTGCTGCCTAGATTTGAATTTGACTCAATTTCTTCATAAGGGCTTAAAGCGTCATTCTGGATCTCTGCTTCACCTTCTGTGTGATCTTCTGTGAAAAAGATCTCATTCTCACTTTCAGCTGGATGTGCCGTTGTATCAGACTCATCTGTGCCCTGAGAACCATCCACATTAACAGCGTCAGTGATGTGGTCTAAAGCAAATGTGTCTGCAGTCACAATGACTTCTTCATACTCATAGCTTGTATCATTTCCTTCATTGCTTCTGCTTTCTAACATGTGATGCTCATCTTCAATGCCATCATTGTTACAAAGTTTCTCATCCAAGCGATACTCCACCACCTCCAATGACCCATCTGAAAGGTCTTCCTTAGAGGCTTCTACAGGTGAATCAGCTTCGTCCTGAGTAGCCTCTGATTCGCTGTCCTGCTCCAGCTCCAACCTATCACAGGACCCAACATCTCCATTAGTAAAAATGCCGTGTCTGTGTTCATCCTTCAGTTGAGTGCATAGCCTTGGCTTAGGAGCAACAGGAGGTTTAAGGCCTCGAGAACTTGAACAAGGTCTTGACATGAGGGTGGTGCGCACTGTGATGGTTAGACGACTTGTTTTCTTTCTTGAAGGACTTTTTAGTCCCTTTGAATAATCTGTTAAACAAAAAATAGTAAATATGAAATACTGATAAGGCTTTCTCAACAACAAAACACAGTTGGACCACTTTACACAAAGCATAACCAGCAATAAAGACACAAACCCTAAATCAATTCTCCCCAAACACAACGGAAATGTTAACATATTCCTAACAGCAACTTGGGTGTTAATCTGGGATGAAAAGTACATTCTCTTCATAGAACTTAATTACCAAGGACAATAATCTAGCTTTTTGTCATCATGACAACGTGATGTTTGCTCACTCATTTCATTTGTTAATCATGTTTCTCTCACTGTCAGTCTGAGATGCCTGAATAAACAAATGAATGTGGTCTGAATGAGGCTTATATTTAATATTACCATTATGAAAAGGCAATTAATTGACCCTATATTTTAATTTGCAAGTTCTAGAGACCACATTCTGCAATGTGCAGGATATTCACATAAATGTGCAAGTCCCTAGTTAGACGGGTGCTGTGGTCAAGAATCCTTGTGATATTTTGATCAAACCATGTGATAAACAAGTTATTAAAATTCCAGAACTATTTAATAAATGTAATTATTAACCGAAAATGAAAAACAACAAAACAAAAATAAACAATTAAAATAAGTAAATTATTACCTTAAACAGGGAGATTGTGAATTTATGTGTCCTTTTCGCTTTACTAAACCCATACACCCATGGTCTCTTCCTGTTATTTAGTACCTGCCTTGACGCACGTCTGAATAAACTCCCTCTGCACTCTGTGATCTCCCTACGAAGATGTTGTTTTCCAACGACACAAATGAACTATTCCTCCAGACTCTCCTGGAAGGTCACTAGTCAGGAAGGACTTAAGGGAAGGACATTAACACTATGTCACATTTGAATGTTCTATTCACATTTTCAAAATAATGTATTTCGTCTCGTTAATTGCTGTTGCCCCTCACTTTCCGTTCTCACAAAAATGAAAATGCCTTTAAAAAGATTTTTTCCTACTGTACAAATATGTCAAAAGTCTATTTAAAAAGGACCAAATGTGACCGTCTGAGTTCAAAACAGGATATGAATTATGCAACAAAGAATTCAATTTTAACAGGTCAGTACAGGGAAGACAGTACAAACCTACTGACTGTGTCAAGGCAACATGGGATGATCTCAGCTGTGCCTTTTAAAGAATTGATGCAGAATTTATGGAAGAGTTAATAAATTTAATGAATATAGTTAATATATATATAATAAATATAATAAATATAATTATAAAGTGCATCTCTCTCTCTCATATATATATATATATATATATATATATATATATATATATATATATATATATATATATATATATATATATATATATCTGATTTTTAAAAAGTTGTTTAATGGCAACCTTTTAACAGATTATCTGATGCAAACTACGTACATAGTTCAATTAGTTCCCATATACTGTATGTATTCACATATTTTACTTAAGTAAAAGTAGAAAACATCCATAGTTTGTTGCAAGTAAAGGTTATGCATAAAAAATATTACCCTTCATTTGTTCCTAGGCTTTTGGTACTAAATAATTGAAATGTATTTTACGTAAATTAAGTAAAGTTTGGAGTGAAGTGCAGTGGGAAAAATCACTGGCTAGTGAAGCTGTCAACAACCGAATTCAACTGATATGTAACTCGATTACACAGTTAAGTACTTAGTAAGACATACTTTCCACCAATGCCATTACATACTGTAAATATTCTTATTTACATTTCTTTTTGTGTTTTCATTATGTTTTTGCACAAGCAGGAGCTGATTGCTATATTGTGCTGATTAAATGCTGACCATATTCGAACTTTCTCCAACACACCTGAAACAGATCTTCAGAGATAAAAATACACCCAACCCAAAGATGAGTTAGTCTTCGGTAAAGCAGTGATTAATCTGTACAGCTGGAAACAATGCAAATTCACAATATAGGTCAAAGGATGCATGAAAATTAACATTCCAATAAGCAATGTGGGAATGATCTTGTTATTAATTGTTACGTAAATAGTGCAAAACAGAAAATGAAATTGTTTCCAGTGAGATGACTGGATACCTGAGTGGTGGACTATTTGATCCCTATCTTCTTTATAGCTTATTTTATTGTCATTTCCAGGTAAATAATATGTTTACATAGCTAATCCTTCCCCCTCACTGCCAGGCACTAAAAGTATAGAGTATATAGAATTTTATGAGCATCTAAAAGGAACAGAAACATCAGCAGACGAATTAAAACTGGATGTGGATCTAAAAATGGTGCAAATGATCTCAAATACTTTAATTTGTCATTTTTATTCTTTTCTCTGAAGTAATTAGGACTTTATGGACAGGTGACACTTGAGTTTGATGCATATTAATTATGAGTTGACCAAACACGTTTTTAATTGCCTGCTTTAAATACTTTCATTCAACATTAACTCTGATCTGCATTCGGATGCTGATGCACTGTTATCACGCTGTCGCTCAAATCAATGCTCATACAAAAAGTAAAATAAGTCTTTGATAAAACTTTAATAATGCTAATAAAATACATGAACAAATGAATAGGTACAAGTTCTCACCCGTGTTCATTTTCGGGCGTCATCCGCCGCGCCGTCTAACGGTCCTCATCGTTCCACTGATTTAACACCAAGAGATAAATCCCACTAATTATCCGCTCGTGGTATCGGCTCTTTATTCCGAGCCCATCCTCCTAAAGGGCAAGAAAAACCAATGTAACGTTACTTTTCCCCTTTAATGTCACTAATCTTCAGCCAAACGAAGATGTTTTGAAGCGGCGTGCCGGCTGCTGACGGACGGACCGCGAGCTGCGCGCCTCCCCGCCTGACTTCAGCGGAGACGGGAGGAGGAGGAGGAGGAGGAGGAGGAGGAGGAGGAGGTTTCCCCCAGCAGCTTCCTGAGGAGGCAGAGTCTCCGTCCTCCAGTCTCGCTCTGACCAATGACACCAGAACCCAACCGAAGCCGTGTGAATGTGGACGATCAGGACGAACATGAAATGCCGTTGTCAAAAGTTTGCTGTGTAGCATCTCTGTTTAAAACAAAAACAAAAAAAACAACACAGACATCCCCTTTAGAACCAGCACCAGTAATCATCCATCCATCCATCCATCCATCCATTATTTTCCGCTTTATCCTCTACTAGGGTCGCCATGCCCATACAGGGGAGAAGGTCTCGGGTGCTGGGCAGATACACCCAGGACAGGGCGCCAATCCATCGCTGGGCACACACTCACTCACACAGACACGCACTCTATTTGGGGTAATTTGAAGAACTCAATTGACCTTGATCCATGTTTTTTGGACTGTGGGAGGAAACCGGAGAACCCGGAGGAAACCCATGCGGAAATGGGGAGAACATGGAAACTCCACCCAGATTGGGATTCGAACCGGGAATCCCCAGCGCTGAGAGGCGAACGTGCTGACCACTAAGCCACCATGCCGCCCGCACCAGTAATAAAAACTATGATTTTCAAGAACCAGGCTACCATGTTTACAACTAAAACCAACAACAATGACAATGTTAAAAATCTATCACTAATCTATCTAAATCCAGAAAATATCAGTTCCACTCATCAGAGACATGCCTGTTGGAGAAGGTTTGTTTTCACTTCGGCGGCACGGTGGCTTAGTGGTTAGCACGTTCGCCTCGCAGCGCTAGGGATTCCCGGTTCGAATCCCCAACTGGGTGGAGTTTCCATGTTCTCCCCGTGTCTGCGTGGGTTTCCTCCGGGTTCTCCGGTTTCCTCCCACAGTCCAAAAACATGGATCAAGTCAATTGAATTCTCAAAATTGCCCCATATAGAATGTGTCTGTGTGAGTGAGTGTGTGCCCAGCGATAGATTGGCGCCCTGTCCTGGGTCTATCTGCCCAGCGCCCGAGACGTTCTCCCCTGGATGGACATGGGGAACCCCACCGCGAACCTAATAGAGGATAAAGCGGGAGATAATGAATTCATTGAATGAATGAATGTTTTCTCTTCAAAGTAATAACTGATCCGCTGGTGACAAGTGAGAGATAGATGGGCAACTTTTTCTAAATTGGAATTTTTTTTTTTTTTTACAAAAATTTACTCAGTAGCAATTTTACAGACGGTAGCTCTACCAGCTCAACAGCAAAGAAATGTATGAGCCTGCAGTTAATATCACAATGAGCAAGATCACTACTGTACCAGGATGTGGGTTGAATTAAACTGTTCTTATTGAGTTATACCCATGAAATCTAGTCAGTGCATTAAAGGAGAAATGTTGGATTTCCTTTCTTCTGTGTAGAATGTTTGTGTCCATTAGAATATGAAATTTGACTCCAACTACAGTCCACTATGGTTTAGATAAAGCCTGTGAGATGCAATTTTGCTTCAGATAGAGAGTTGAGACGGGGTGTATCGCCATAGAAGAACCAGATGATGATTTAGATACAAAATCATTCTCCAGAGCCATTCGACAAAACGTTCTTTAAGGAAAGTGAATGATTTTTATATTATAAGAACTTTGACAATAAGAGATTCTATAGAGAATAGAATAAGAAATGCGATGCATTGTGCATGTAAACACTGTAATGGTCCAGAAACTTTTGACCATATGCAATTAAATATCATTATAATTTTGTACAAGATACCACATTTTAAAATTATGAATTAGAATTAATTAGAATGGTGACTCTAGCCAGGAAGTACAATGTGAGTTTGTGTAAAATACTCATGCTCCATTTAAGCAAAATATCTACAAGACAGCTCTAAAAACAGTCTCTTTCTGACGCCAGGCGCTATCAAGCAAGTTTCCCAACTGGTCATCTGTTGCCTGATTGGAGGAAAGCAGCTCTTTAAAAGCCTTTCTTCATAACAGGAAACTGCTCTCCCTGTTTCCTGCACAACAGGCGACACTTCCTTAGCAACTTCTGAACAAAGGTGTTGATGTTAACCCCTTAAGTGGTCACAATATTTCTGGTTTCACGCTTGACTTACTATTTTTATTTTAATCCTAATTAATTCTCATCATTGATTTAGTTTCTGGGCTCAAACAGAGAGAGTGAGAAGCTTTCAGGTATTTTGTAACACACTTCTCTGTGGACTTGACCCACAGTGTCAGATTTAAAATCATTTTAACAGAAGATAAAGATAACTGAGTGCATCATCAAAACATCTTCTAGTCTCTAAATCAACTTGGAGTCTCTAAATTACTGTGGCTTAGTGGTTAGCACATCCACCTCTCAGCCTTGGAGATCCAGGTTCGAATCCAGATCAGGGTGGAGTTTCTCACCGTGTCTGTGTGGGTTTCCTTTGAATTCTCTGGTTTCCTCCCACAGTCCAAAAATACGGATTTCAAGGATTTTCAAGGATTTCAACTCTGAATTTCCCCTATACATTGTGTATGTTTGTGTGTGTGTGTGTCCTCTCCTGGCTGTATCAGCCCAGCGCCCAAAACGTTCTCTCCTGAATGGGTATGGTTACCCCCCCCCACCTCCCACGACCCCAGTATAGGATAAAGCAGAAGATAATGGATGGATTGATGTATTTTAATTTAATTTAATTTAAAACCACATCAATTGAAAATATTTTTATTTAAAATATGCCCCTTTTTATTACATTTTTTTCCCAACAGTAATACTAACACATAGCACACACACTTGCAGTGCACTGAAAGGACAGCATACAGTCCACCCACCATACAGTAGTGGGAAATATTTGAATAGAGTCAGCAATTATACACCTACAAAGAACATTTACATGGTAAATGCATCTTTAAATGAGCTAGTGAGTGGATAAACTCGGTAGGTGTCATTTCGAAATGGTACATGATTGTATTCAAAAGGCATCCGAATAGTTCACACTGCATATATTTAAGTCCAAAAATGATCTGCTACTTATACATTCTGTCGTAATGCACTTATGATGCTAATGATGCTTATTTCCCTTCCTCGTACCACATCTTATAACAATAAAATAACAAGCCATTTGCATAAATTTCATTTCACAGTGAATCTACTTCCTTAAGCGCCACCAGCTGTGCTGCTCGACATGTGATGTAAGGCTGGTTGTAGATGGTAAAGGAGGATGGATCTGCCAGTTACACTGCTCTTCACTTTGGCAGCAAAAACTCCAGGTTTAACCTGTGAACATTGGGGGGTAAAGTCAGTGGGACATTTTATTAGTCTTTCCTGCTTTGTCTCCTATGAGAATGTTTGATATTTTACCTCTTCTAGCTCGCTGGCCCCGAAGTGCCATCCATCTGTTACTCTACTCATATCTGTCTTCTACAATTAGAAGGTCAGACCAAACTTCTGAACACTGCGATTTCAGTGCAGCACATGGAGATATTTCTACTACTGAAGTCATCATTCAACAACACTCTTGAACGTGCAATTTTTGAACGTGCAATAAAAAACATGCAATATATAAATACCAATTCACTCAGGTTGTACATTTTTATACACTCATGTAAATAAATTCTTTCTTTCAAAATTTTTTGTAAATTGTAAATTATAGTGTACTCTTTTAAATCTCATTATCTGTGTAAATTTAAGTACGTGACACCGAAAAGTATGGCACCTTAATTTCGTTATACCTGGTGTAATGACAATAAAGATATTCTGATTCTGATTTGTGAGGCTAATACATCATGCTCACATTGAGTGCTCGATTGGTTTAATTATTAAAAATGCGGCTACAAATTAAACCATTCATTCATTCATTATCTCCCGCTTTATCCTCTATTAGGGTCGCGGTGGGGTTCCCCATGCCCATCCAGGGGAGAACGTCTCGGGCGCTGGGCAGATACACCCAGGACAGGGCGCCAATCCATCGCTGGGCACACACTCACTCACTCACTCAAACACACTCTATATGGGGCAATTTGGAGAACTCAATTAACTTGATCCATGTTTTTGGACTGTGGGAGGAAACCGGAGAACCCGGAGGAAACCCACACGGACACGGGGAGAACATGGAAACTCCACCCAGATGGGGATTCGAACCGGGAATCCCTAGCGCTGAGAGGCGAACGTGCTAACCACTAAGCCACCGTGCCGCCTCAAATTAAACCAAATTAAATTAATTCCATATATATATGAAATATATATATATATATATATATATATACACATATATATACTTATAATTATAATTATATATAAATATTATATTAAAGGTCATCAGTAACACTATCAGTACATTGATTAAAAATATTTTTAATGTGCAGTCTGCTTTTCATTGTGACAGCAGCCCATTTTCAGCTGCAGTGCCACCTCATTGTGGGTGTAATTGTCAAACAGGGCTAAAGATAAATTGTGGCTGGCATTTAGCCCTGCCATTTGTAGTGGAAAGTATTCAGGCACTGAGTTTGACCCTTTGTAGTTTTTTTTTATGTGAATGTATTCCTTTGTAAAGCAGGGCACCGAAAACAAGGGTCATGTTTATGAGCATTATAATGAACAACAAAAAGTAGCTGAGTGAAAAAATAGTGGCATGTGTAAATAAAACCCCAGATGTGATATGAGTCTGATGAAAACACAAATATCATTGTCCATTATGTGTTTTAATGGAAATTAGAACACTCCCACCCCACCTGGTCTCACATATACTGTACATGTGGCTGCACTAGGAGGAAAGACTCCGGGAAACATGTCACAGATCAGTCATACACACAGAACTGACCCAAACAGGAAACTGATTAGGGAAAAGAGTTAGTGACTTATTCCCAGACTCCTAAAGGTATGCATTGCCTAATGTTACATAAGCAGCAGGATTGTGCAAATCCAACAGATAGAGGACATCACTTAATTAGATGCAAATTAAGCCGAGGTAAACATTTTTTCTACAAGTTATTCAGTACGATTATACTCCGTTTTAGTTACTTCGGTGGATAAAGGCTTGATCCGTCACTGTCCCTGAATTTTGAGTCTGTAACCTACAAAGGAGTACAAAGAGGAGAAGAAAGTAAAGAACAGCAGCGGGTTTTAAAGTGCAAAATCCAGCGTCAGCACTTTCAAACACATCTCTCAGTGCCATACACAGTAATACTATTCACACCTTCATCTTCAACCGCTCCCACAGCTAAAAGAGTCAGCATTTCATCACAACAGCAAATAAAAGCTCTATTCCCTGCTGAGGGAAAAAGAATCAATAGGTTACTGCAGGGCTGCACAAATTATGTCCGAATAATCTTCTTAAATACACCGATGACAAATAATCTACAATAATTTGTAGATACAGTAAATATATTTAAAACTTGTTTACTTAAAACCTAATTATAAAGGTATTGCCGCACCACACAGCCAATATATACTGTTTTATAAATGATATGCAGTAAAATGCATTTCAGATTTTTACACAAGTCTCATTTAGTGCATGAACGTAAATCCTGCTGCATAACACAGTATAGATTACATATTCAAATATATATGTGTATTGCATATCAATTAGTATTGCTTTACATTGAGCATAACCACATAAACATACTAAAGGAAATGATAATGAAAAAATCTTGGGCATGTGATATTATTGTTTCTTATTAGTGGATTGTATGATATACATATACAGTACATACATACATACATACATACATACTGTGTATATATAGTCATGTATATTTAATTTTCTAGTGCCCTAATTAATAGAATAAGGCATTGCACCTCACCACCGTATTCATTATTAATAATTGAGATTCCTTAAACATAACCCAAACAATTACAGTATTATACTAAGGTTTTCAACAAGTAGCATTAAAACAGAGCTGTGGCCTTTAAAACTGTCATGTACTCGCTTCTAGATTTATTCCTACTGTGCCATGCCATCCCTTTTGTGAAATTGTACAGCCTGCTGCCTTCTTGCCCTTTTCCAAAGCTATCCATTTTCAGATTCCGCCGCTGCCTTAGGAAGCATCATTCCACAGATCCAGTTTCACAAAATGCAGACTCTTATTATGGTATTAATACATATGTTTTATGTTGTCATTTTTTGCAACAGTTGTGTAGTACTTCAGTTGAACAGCACACAATAGAAGCCAAAGCAACTAACTGCTTTGATTTGGAAAGGGGATTTTCATTAGTTTGGTTAAATAAGCCACTAATTTGTTTCACTGCAATAACTCTGCTGGCTGTTGAGTGAAACAATAGGCTTCTGTTAAAAAAGAGCATTTTCTGGACTAACTTTTTCCTGTGACTGTTTTCACATCTTTCAACCTAATGAAACTGAGAGGAAGTAGATAAAGTTTATAAATATCCCTTATTTTTAGGCTCCTAATGTCAACAGAAGCTTCTTATTCCTTGAAAGGGCTAATGTATTTAATGAAGACTTAACTGACACTGACCTTAAAATGGTAGACTTTACCTTAAAATGTATGAACATTTTTTTTTGTCCCCACATGGAGGAGAAATCCACACCACTTCTCCAAAATGTGATGTATAAATGCACACACACACACACACACACACACACACACACACACACACACACACACACACACACACACACACACACACACACACGCCTGCATACAAGCACGCATGCACAGACAGAGTCAAGGCTGAATAGGCAATGACACATCATCCTTTATGTACCTGCTGTGGTCACATCAGCAAAAATTTGCTGGCCTCAATTTCCATTTCTCTTCACTCCATTAGTACAAGAATAATTCTGCTGTCATACAGTAACGTTTATGTTGTTAAGGCCTAAATAAATCATGTTAAAAAAAATTTGTCTTCTTTTTTCATCTCAACATTACAGCATCCTCCAGTTTAGATTCATCTGATAAGACTGTGTTAGAGGTCAGATGACCAGATGTCAATCATGTTTCCCAAAGGACCAGAAAGGCATTTAGAAAAGAAAGTGAGCAGCGATCTGGTGATGAAACACAGTGTTTGGTGACAATTTGGACATCTCATGAGATTCAGTGGCTTGGAGGCAGCAAAAAATTTGTAATTTAAAATAAAAACTCTTAGAATCTTCTGTTCTCTAATGAATATGTAGTATGCAAAGTTGATACCATGATTTATAATAAGCTTTCTTTATAGAGGTGAAAATAGAGGTGGTTTACTTAATAGCACCATGTTGTTTTAAGTATAGTAAGCCGGTGAATAACAAAATAACAAATAAAAATGTTTATTAATTATAAAATAATACCAAAATATAAGCCTGAATTTTTAATTGCCATATACGCGTCTCCAGTGTAGACTGTTGCTAGGGTATGATTACACTCTCAATGATAATTTTACAATTTGACCAGTGGCCACACTCCCTTACCACATCTCCATGAAACTTATTGTTTTGTAATGAAATTAGGTGTTAGGAAGATGGGAGTGTAATTTCCCAGAGCCAACAACCCACGGGCAGGAGCTAATGAACATTTTTCATCTACTCTAGATTGATTACCACACTGAGCCACCTAAGATACACTTATTCGATTCATTCAGACACATCATAGCTTTTAAATTCCATTTGACCGTCATTAAAAAGTTTGGCATTATGGCAAAACATTTGTTTCATAATTTATCTGTCAGACATAAATGAAAGGAAGGTTAACTGTAAAGTAAAATAGGTTCCCATTAGGTCTCATTAGAATACAAGTTCTCTGTTTGTATTAGTGTATATGTGACATGCTTGATATGGACTCGATACAGACAGTTTAAAAAGAAAATAAAAAAAAAAACTATAATTAAATTGATAAATAATATTTTAGAACGGAGGCACGGTGGCTTAGTGGTTAGCACGTTTGCCTCTCAGCGCTAGGGATTCCCGGTTCGAATCCCCATCTGGGTGGAGTTTCCATTTTCGCCCCGTGTCTGCATGGGTTTCCTCCGCATTCTCCAGTTTCTTCCCACAGTCCAAAAACATGGATCAAGTCAATTGGATTCTCAAAATTGCCCCATATAGAGTGTGTCTGTGTGAGTGAGTGTGTGCCCAGCGATGGATTGGCGCCCTGTCCTGGGTCTATCTGCCCAGCGCCCAAGACGCTTTCCCCTGGATGGGCATGGGGAACCCCACCGCGACCCTAATAGAGGATAAAGCGGGAGATAATGAATGAATGAATATTTTAGAACAAAAAATATTAACTTTTAACCTGATCATGTCAATAAATACAGCTTTCAGGGAAGTATAATGAAGTTCAATTAGTATTGAATGAATTACAATTTTGATAAATAAAAAAAAATAAAGTAGACTGTAAAAACATTGTTTGGAGTGACAGAGGAGGGTACTCAGGACGAGGTGAAATGAACAATAAAAACAATAAGAAGAACAAATGAGAATCAAATCAAATATTACAGATCAATAATACAAAAAAAATACTAAAGGTGACATAAGTATTTTTACCTGAACAAGTTTTTAGCACACTGTTCATCAATCATGTTATTTCAGATTCTTAGTCACGGTCAGAATGTCATAAAATACACAATAATAATCAATACATTTCTCTCCTGACAAGTTAATCAATCAATACGCTCAATCAGGTGGTGACATGTTAATGTTTATTGAATGGTCAGTTTTAAAGAACAGTTTTTCCTTAGAGCTGATTAAAATCAATTTTCTATACACGTCACCTATAAGAGCAGCGTGATTAATTGTTTGTGTGTATGTGCTTTTCTGCAGCTGAATGAACCTTCTGTTAGTGTATAGTAAAGCACAATCGCATGACCTGCTTTACTTCACACAGTGTACAGAATGAGACTCCGGATGCACATTATAAGTCAAAATTTGATATAGATCTGTCTTTGATTGGCTTAATCAGTTTTACAACCTAAGAGTGTTGTGTTGTTCTTCGTTTAATTTGTTTTGTTGCGATCCATTTGATTTTACGAGCTGTGGCATGATGTAAAGCAAAGCCCAGAAGGACCTTTTCAGAATTTGATCTATTAATAATGATCTTTCATCTGACTGTATATCAATTTAAACTGAACATATGCTGAAATTAATTTCTGTTTAACATTTATTAATCTGTTTATACTAATGCTGCAATAAGTCATATAATTAGAAAGACACAACAGAGTAGCTTTCACTAAAAGCCAATTATTTACACGCTTTCAATTTTTTAAAGCCGTGGGGAAATGAACAGGTCTTGGTTTCACATTTGCTTCTGTGGGTTACTGAAACAATTTGAACTCTATTATTCTTTAGTCCAGAACATGTCTGGTTTGATTTATGTGGCACTTTTATTGTTGTATACACGAAGGGAAACCCCATGCATGGATTGATTCGAATGAAACTACACAACGTAGCCTTAAGTTTGTGGACGCCTGGATGCTACACCGACTACTTAATTAAAAGTCACGAAACAAATCGTTTAAGATGAATGTATATCATTAAGCAGTTACATAATAACATGTATACCACGCCATCCCTATTTCCCTTGGAGCCAAAACTATTTAGAACTAGTTATGTTTTAGGAATCCATGTGAGCAAAGATTCACTTAACATTTAATTGAAATATATTATATATAAAATAAGGCGGCACGGTGGCTTAGTGGTCAGCACGTTCTCCTCTCAGCGCTAGGGATTCCCGGTTCGAATCCCCATCTGGGTGGAATTTCCATGTTCTCCCCGTGTCCGCGTGGGTTTCCTCCGGGTTCTCCGGTTTCCTCCCACAGTCCAAAAACATGGATTAAGTCAATTGAATTCTCAAAATTGCCCCATATAGAGTGTGTTTGTGTGAGTGAGTGTGTGCCCAGCGATGGATTGGCGCCCTGTCCTGGGTCTATCTGCCCGGCGCCCGAAACGTTCTCCCCTGTATGGGCATGGGGAACCCCACCGCGACCCTAATAGAGGATAAAGCGGGAGATAATGAATGAATGAATATATAAAATAAGGCGGCAAGGTGGCTTAGTGGTCAGCACGTTCGCCTCTCAGCGCTAGGGATTCCCGGTTCGAATCCCCATCTGGGTGGAGTTTCCATGTTCTCGCCGTGTCTGCGTGGGTTTCCTCCGGGTTCTCCGGTTTCCTCCCACAGTCCAAAAACATGGATCAAGTCAATTGAGTTCTCCAAACTGCCCCATATAGAGTGTGTTTGTGTGAGTGAGTGTGTGCCCAGCGATAGATTGGCGCCCTGTCCTGGGTCAATATGCCCAGCGCCCAAGACGTTCTCCCCTGGATGGGCATGGGGAACCCCACCGCGACCCTAATAGAGGATAAAGCGGGAGATAATGAATGAATGAATATTATATATAAAATATATAATTTTTTTAAAAATAAATTTGAATACATTTAAAACACCAAAACACCTGGCCAGTATGTAAAATGATGTATGAAAGGGTTTCTGCTGTTCTGAAGCATTAGGTTTAAATCTGATAGTAAAGTCATTCTCCCCCATATAAGGTCTGTTTAGGTTACATCCATATCCATCACCGAAATCAGTTTCACAGGGGGTCTAAATCCGTCTTCTCATATTATCATGTGTATTAGAGTCGTTAAAGCAGCCTAAGAGCCCATAAAGTCACAGTGGAGCAACATGTCACACCAGCTTGATTTTATGAGTCCCATTATGTGTGTTCACTGAGGGGGGCTGATACCATAACAAAGCAGGCAAACCATCCTCAGGGTACCCACCACTGATATCCTGTTATTCTACATCTGACACACAACATATTCTAAACAGCTCCGTGTGTGTGTGTGTGTGTGTGTGTGTGTGTGTGTGTGTGTGTGTGTGTGTGTATAACTGAATGGATTTTTTTACACTAATCCTCTGCTCATATTAATGCCTGAATGCATTTTTCATTAAACCTCTGGCTGGGTGTTACATCTCAAAGTGAGTATATGAGTAATGTCTAGATTGATGTGGAAGACCTGCGTCTGCAGGAGTAATACAGTGAGGCAGGGCTTCTCTTTATCATGAGATGACCCACGTAAACCAACGGGAAATGAAAAAGGCTTCACCAGCACTACAGCGCAGCAGCAAGATGTCTCACTGAGATAGTACACTTTTAATGAGGTTCTGGATAGAGAACATGTGGCACATGTGGGATCATAGGCTTCTTTCCTGGTTGGGTTTCAATCATGAATGGATCCATTGAGACTAAAACATATAAAAATGGTGAGCTGAACGAACACACTGTCCAAGCGATTGTTAGATGTTGGGATTGCCTTGGATGTCGGATCTACCTTTCAATAAATTATACACTAATAAAAATGAAAATAAATAGATGGCCGTAATAGTGAAAGTGACAAAAGTTTAAAAAAAAAAATTAGGCATGGTGGCTTGGTGGTCAGCACGTTCACCTCTCAGATCCAGGTTCGTATCCCTATCTGGGTGGAGTTTCCATGATCTCCCCGTGTCCACATGGGTTTCACTCCAGATTCACCAGTTTCCTCCCACACCACAGTCAAAAAACTTGGATTCAAGGTTAATTTGCAGCTCTAAATTGCAACTATAAAGTGTATGTGAGTGTGTGAGTGAGTGAGTGAGTGCCTAGTAATGGATTGGCACGCTGTTTTCTGTGTATCTGTCCAGTACTTGAAACATCCCCCCCCCCCCCCAGGATAACATTAAGTGGAAGATAATGAATGGATGGATATTAGGGCCAACATGTATGGTTTTAGGCCCCACCTACAGACATCAATTTCAATAGCATTACTTCATACTCAACAAGAAACAGTGGCTTACAAGTAGCTTGACTTTTGTATTTTTGTATTACATCTCGAGTACTGCACGTAGGCATTTTGGGACTGGGCTTCACCCAGTAGCTGGTTATTGATCTACAGTAATCCCCATCAAACAGTGATGTATGAGTCCAACTAAACTGGTATAATGTCTCCAAAGATTACAGAGAGCTACCATATTTCAGAACATTCTACAATGGCTACAAATGTCTACCGACTCTGTTATTGCTGTTTTTTATGACTTCATATATCGCTGCTATGAAATTGATGACACCAACTGCAAAGTTTAGAGCTCAGAAATAAGCCATCATAGCTGCCTTTCCTGTTCAAATTTAAGACCACATTCGACACAATGGCGGCTCGGAGGCTGGGCTGCTAGCCAAACGGGTAGTGACGGTAGAAAACTGCAATGTCATCGGACACAATGTTATTTTATTAATGATCTCAGTTGGGATGTTTGTGAAAGAGATGTGAAGGCTGGTCCTCAACAACCACTACGGAGAATTTCACGGGCAATGCCCGGGCTGCTGAAGAAAATAAACCTTACTTAGCCCTAAATATAAGTATGTTTGGGTTGTTAACCGTCTGCTTGTAAAGTTCCGTTAAATAATTATAATGTTTTGCTTCAATAAAAACCCTAAATGTGCTTTAAATAGAGCAATCGAATCAAGTGAATGAGTTTAAAAGTGACAGTCGTAAGTTTTTATTGTATGTTAATAGACCATGGATCATAATGTTACTAGACAAAAAAGACAGGCAATTCATCCCAAAGGACATTCTTGGTCTCTAGTACTTTACAAGCAAAAGAAAAGAAATAAAGGAACACACATGAATGCATTCACTGCATACTCATCACCACGGGCAATCGCCTACTTCAACCACGAACAGGAAAATACTGAAGAAACAAGAAGTCATCATCTACCTTGTGTGGTTCAGTCAGGTTAAATGTCATCTTTCGAGGCTTGTCTTATATTTCAGACTTGATAGTCAGGCTGCCTTTGTGCCTCAGGTGATATTTAGATATTAATGTCTTGTACTACATTAGAACCGACTGACTTCTTGATTTACAAGCCTTATTACCTGAGTAGTGCTTTTTAATATCTGGAGCATTAAGGGCTGCCTCTGATACAAGTAGCTGTGTGCCAGAGTTAGCCATCATGTAAATCACCATTGACTGATCAATTTAAAATTCTGCATCCTTGCATACTGCATGTTAAAGCTTCAGTTATTCCAGGAACCAACATCAGCATCTAGCACTGTATTCATTGTCATCTCTTTAGTTTGTTTGATTGAACAATATAAGGTTTGCATATATAGAGAATTTGCATCTGAACAGTTTCACATGATACAGGAGTTCTGGCCTCCAGCTCAGTTCCCCAGGTGGTAAGAGTGGGTGTAGATTACATCTACGAGTTTTAATGGCAGGGTTAAGAAGCCACTGCACGAATAAGCAAATGGAGCTGTGGGTTTGACAAAATGGAATGAAGTCAACATGATGCATTTCTAAATTGAGGGTGAAGAAATAAATGTGACCTTGTTATTACAAATCAAACAGCCACACATGGGGACGTCAACCTGCACCAGTGTCATTAAGACAAATGAAAAATGAAGCACAACACACAGAGTGCTGGATCACAAACTCGTACAGATGGACAGTTAAGATTTAGAAATAAATGTTATATTTGGATGTTTTTCTAACTCAAACAAACAGACTGTTTAACATTAAATAAAAAAAGCAAAATACAATGTATATCCTCTCATAAAGACACCAAGGTCTACAGTCATGCATAATGGATGGAATAAACCTGGATAACCTGCATGTGTTTTTTTTTATTTTTTTTTGTTTACTTTACCTGAATGTGAACAAATCAGATATAGAAATGAATCTGCTAGAATATATCTGCATTACACCTTTAACAAAGCAGTTACATGATTGCTTAGTAAGGTAATTACTTAAATCAGTGAGTATACAGGTATTCTGTTTTAACAATGCAATGCTTCCAAACAGACTGGTGTTTGTATTTTAATTTTTTTTATTTGCAATTTTTTGTAGTTTTATATATATATTTTATATATGTTTTATGCTTATATATATTTATATATGTATATATGCTTATATAAGTTTTCTTCCTATTGCATCTTTAGTTCATTTTACTTACATGGACTTTGTGATAAGATTGTGGCTTCTAGAGGAAACCCATGCAGACATGAAGACGTGTGAACACTCCATTTGAAGAAGAATGGCTTTGAGTCCTGCTCTGCTTTAGGGACACTTCACTATGGTTGACTGCAATATGACCGTATAGTACAAATGTATTTATAATATTAACTATTTAAGAAATGCTTAATTTGACTCATAACACTGATTAATGGATCTTAAAGCCATCATGTAGAGTTCAGAGCTGAGCTTTTAATTTTAAGCCTCATAACCATCAAGCCTGAAGTTGTATCCAAACGGCCCGGTTTAATCTTGCGAGCACTAAATGATAACACAATGCGACTTTATGGGAAACATAAAAACACACTTCTTTGTGGGTTGGCAGTTAAATGCAGAGTAAGTGCAGAATGATTAACCCCAGTCCCATCATTAATCCTGACCTTAAAAGCTGAAGCCACCAGCAAGTGGTTTGAGTTCATTAGCGGTGAAATATTGCAGAGGATTAACAGTGAAGTGCAACACCTTTAGAAATGTGCACATTTCTTTCATTGTAATGATCCGTTAGATGCATTAACGCGGCGACATTAGCTTCAGCTACATCTTAGAAATGCCAGTTGAGTGTAGCTGGAGTGGAAAAAACATGCCGGACTGGTGGTCTCTGCTTGTCCCACCCTGACAGCCTCAGCACAGAGGAAGGATATACTCCACTTCCCTAAACTCCAATGCTGCATGCCTTCATAGAAAGGGTGGAGAAAGAGAGAGAGAGAGAGAGAGAGAGCGAGAGAGAGCGAGAGAGAGTGAGAGATCCTGCATTCCACTGCAGCTATAAATACTCAAAATATTATGTATAAGAAAGTGAGACTGTTCAGTGAGAAAACTTGGTTTAATTATTGCTTTGAGTGAAAATCAAATAACCAGATAAGCAAATTAATTTTAAATTAGGCGGCACGGTGGCTTAGTGGTCAGCACGTTCGTCTCTCAGCACTAGGGATTCCCGGTTCGAATCCCCACCTGGGTGGAGTTTCCATGTTCTCCCCGTGTCTGCGTGGGTTTCCTCCGGGTTCTCCGGTTTCCTCCCACAGTCCAAAAACATGGATCAAGTCAATTGAGTTCTCCAAATTGCCCCATATAGAGTGTGTTTGCGTGAGTGAGTGTGTGCCCAGCGATAGATTGGCGTCCTGTCCTGGGTGTATCTGCCCAGCGCCCAAAAGGTTCTCCCTTGGATGGGCATGGGGAACCCCACCGCGACCCTAATAGAGGATAAAGCGGGAGATAATGAATTAATTAATTTTAAATTAGGTGGCACAGTGGCTTAGTGGTCAGCACGTTCGCCTCTCAGCGCTAGGGATTCCCGGTTCGAATCCCCATCTGGGTGGAGTTTCCATGTTCTCCCCGTGTCTGCGTGGGTTTCCTCCGGGTTCTCCGGTTTCCTCCCACAGTCCAAAAACATGGATCAAGTCAATTGAGTTCTCCAAATTGCCCCATATAGAGTGTGTCTGTGTGAGTGAGTGTGTGCCCAGCGATAGATTGGCGCCCTGTCTTGGGTCTATCTGCCCAGCGCCCAAAAGGTTCTCCCCTGGATGGGCATGGGGAACCCCCCCGCGACCCTAATAGAGGATAAAGCGGGAGATAATGAATGAATGAATTTGAAATTAATGAATTTAAGATGCTCTGAGTGGGACAGACATTTAAGAAGATCAGTTTTATTGTATATGCAGTAAAATTTTGCAAATTATTAGAGGAAAAACCTTTATTTGTTGTCACAAAATGGCAAAAAAAGGGAAAAAGACAAAAAAACAAAATCTATGTATAACACACACCTCCTAAAAATCAAGCACAGGGGTCTTTTCTGTGTATTTAGACCCATCTGCACATCAGCTGTTGCTCGCGCGTCCTTGTGAGTTTCCTTTTCTACATCTGCTTGTGCACTAGTGCACCGCGTCCTCCATCTTATTGCAGCTTTGGTGGGACAAAGCAGCAGGAAAAACATGTGAAGCAAGGTCATAACGCACCCTCCACCACGCCAGGCAGGAACTGCCGAGGGACCCGACCCATCAGAGACAGGAAGTACAAAGTGCAAACCAGCAATGGTGACCCACCCCTCTAACCAGGACGTACATAGAGCTCACTTACCCAGAGTGCATTCCAGAAAACAGATCTTTACCCAAAAGGCTGGGTTATACTATATTTCTGTGCTCTCCCATCGCTTACAGCACAACACTGCCAGTTTTGAGATGGCTGGGTTTTTTTTTAACTCCTAAGTGGCTGTACTTGTCTGTCTGTCTGTCTGTCTGTCCATCCATCCATCAATACAGACACACGTATAACAATCACCTGATACATTTTCTAAGCTTCTCACATTAGGGTTATGGTGATGTTGGAGCTCTGTGCTTATTGGGTGAAAGGCAAGAAACCCTGGACGAAATGCCAGCCTATTACGGGACAAACAAATTCACACACACACACAGGGTCAGTTAAGTTCTCCAGCTCATCCGACATACACTGTGGGCTGTGGAAATCAGTGCCCCTGGAGGAAACCCACACTAACACTGAAGAAACATGCAAATTCTTCACAGAAAGGTCACTGGCTGCCTGAACCCGCTTCCCCACCATGCTGCTCATTGCGAAAAAAAAAAAAAAAAAAAAGCATGTTGTTTTTTTTAAAAAAAGGCCACATTTTATGTTTTATTTTATCAGATGCATTAAATTCATTTTAAAAATAGTCACTGTACTGTGTGGAGTGCAGGAGAAGAACTCGCAGGAGGTCTTTTCATCGCATATCTCTTCATCTGGCTTTTAAAAGGACAGCTATTCAGGCTGGCTTTCTGATGCAGGATGGGTTATCAATCCTCTGACTTTTTGGGTCATTCAGAATGTCATTTACCATGTTGTATTTATGCTTTTTCGGTTTCTTATCATTTTTCAACGAGAAAGTGTGCAGTGTGCTTTGAGACCCCATCGGGATTGGCTGGAAAATGGGCCTGGTTGTGTAGCACATCATTTTTTAGGAACCGTCTCACTCCCATAGTTGGTTGTGCAGTTTCTTTTCCTTTCACTGAGGCAACCCCTAATGGGAACAGTTGAAAAAAGAATTAGAATAGTGTTAAATTAAGCGTTGAAATGTGTTCTGCTATTGGACGCTTGTTCACAAGTTAATTCACCATGTTGATAGTAAATAAGTAAAAAGTTAACCATTCAGAACACAGCTCACTCACTTTCTCTCTGTCCCTCTCTCATACACACATATACACACACACACACACACACGGTCATAGTGGCATTTGTGTGACCTTTAATTGTAACTCATTATAGCATAGAATAGAATCACAGTGCTATTGCGCTTTATCTGCCCTTTTAAAATGTTTTTCTAAAAGTGTCCATTGTTTTTAAACTTTTTCTCTTTATTTTCTTTCTTTCACGTTTTTCTTCAATTGTTAAACGAGACTAGTTATAGTATATGACCCCTGATGGATTATTCTAATCACTGCATTGACATTAAATGTGCTGCGAAGACTAAAAACAGACTATTGTAAACAATTTTAATATTGGGCAGTATTTTCATAAATGCTTTCATTTGCTTTTTAGTGTAGTGTAGTTCTCGGTATTTATATATTTTTTTCATGTCGGTATCTAACCGCATGGTTACTGGTGAATAAGTGTCCAGAATTAATATTTAGTTTAAAATAATATATTAATAATATTGTCATTAATTTCTTGTATTTAATATTCATTCATTCATTATCTCTCGCTTTATCCTCTATTAGGGTCGCGGTGGGGTTCCCCATGCCCATCCGGGGGATAACGTCTCGGGCGCTGGGAAAGATGGCGCCAGGACAGGGCGCCAATCCATCGCTGGGTACACACTCACACACTCAAACACACTCTATATGGGGCAATTTAGAGAACTCAATTAACTTGACCCATGGTTTTTTTTTTGGACTGTGGGAGGAAACCGGAGAACCCGGAGGAAACCCACGCGGACACGGGGAGAACATGGAAACTCCACCCAGATGGGGATTCGAACCGGGAATCCCTAGTGCTGAGAGGCGAACGTGCTAAACCACTAAGCCACCGTGCCGCCCTTGTATTTAATATTGATTTTTAAAAACAGACAAAAATTGAACATCTTATTCTGCTTTCTTGTCTTAACTTTTTCACTGACATTTTCCTTTGGCATTTTTTCTTTGTTCTGCATTCCCCTTACTGTGATGTGTAGAAAGTTAATGACGCTGCATTTTTTTTTTTTTTTTTTTAAAGATAATGCATTATTGCATTATTATTGCACCTGGCGGTTTAAAGAGTGAGGAAAATGAGGTGAGTGACTCTTTAGTGCTGCCTTTGTGATTTGATTAAAGTGTCTATGATTTATTCACAACATTATGATGCTCTCCCTCTTTGTGTGTGTGTGTGTGTGTGTGTGTGTGTGTGTAATGAGTTTTCACATCATAGTGAGGATAAAATATAACGTCCTCAAGCCTGCCAAATGTATCAGAATAAACTCACTGATGCCTGTATTAAAATATCACATCTCCCCTATTGGGCATTAGGCCCTAATTAGATTACCACTTATGTGATGGATGTGTTTATTGTAACACATGATCGGGTTTGCCTGCAGCTTTCAGGTTGGACCAGTTAATAACACTGATCAGTTGCAAAAACGATGTTATATCTTTGCCACAGATTTTAACTACAGATTACAAACAGCAGACATACTGTATTTATGTTTTCATCAACATCTTTTAATGGGCTTTTCATTTTTTAATGATTTTTTTATACTAAAAATCATATCATACAGTCACCAGAACATTCACAATAAACGCGTAAGTCGAACATTGTCATAGTTTTCATGTTATTATTAAACATAGCGTTGCTGGAGAGAATGAACACCGATTGCATCATTTCGTTTACTCGGGTTTGGACATTCTCGTGCTTAGTGCGCCATCTGCTGGCCATTTCAGGAAAACAAGGAAAATAAGTTACTTTATATTGTGATCATTTTGGTCAGTGTTTGTTTTTACAGGCTGGTTGATATCACATGTGACAGATTTTAACATTTAATATTTACTAAAATAAGCTTTATTCATTTCTTTAGTTTTTTTTTTTTAACGGCGACATGGTGGCTTAGTGGTTTAGCACGTTCTCCTCTCAGCGCTAGGGATTCCCGGTTCGAATCGCCATCTGGGTGGAGTTTCCATGTTCTCCCCGTGTCTGCGTGGGTTTCCTCCGGGTTCTCCGGTTTCCTCCCACAGTCCAAAAACATGGATCAAGTCAATTGAGTTCTCAAAATTGCCCCATATAGAGTGTGTTTGCGTGAGTGAGTGAGTGTGTGCCCAGCGATAGATTGGCGTCCTGTCCTGGGTGTATCTGCCCAGCGCCCGAGACGTTCTCCCCTGGATGGGCATGGGGAACCCCACCGCGACCCTAATAGAGGATAAAGCGGGAGATAATGAATTAATTAACTTTAAATTGGGCGGCACGGTGGCATAGTGGTCAGCACGTTCGTCTCTCAGCGCTAGGGATTCCCGGTTCGAATCCCCATCTGGGTGGAGTTTCCACGTTCTCCCCGTGTCTGCGTGGGTTTCCTCCAGGTTCTCCGGTTTCCTCCCACAGTCCAAAAACATGGATCAAGTCAATTGAGTTCTCCAAATTGCCCCATATAGAGTGTGTATGTGTGAGTGAGTGTGTGCCCAGCGATGGATTGGCGCCCTGTCCTGGGTGTATCTGGGTGAGAGGAGAACATGCTAAACCACTAAGCCACCGTGCTGCTGTGAACAATAATAATTACTTTAAATCGTCTAAGAGGTGACACAACCACCTATGCACCCTATTCTTCAGCAATTAAAGTAACATAACGGGATTAGGAAACATTTAATCAATTAAAATCGTTATTAGGCGGCACGGTGACTTAGTGGTTTAGCATGTTCTCCTCTCAGCACTAGGGATTCCCGGTTCGAATTCCCATCTGTGTGGAGTTTCCATGTTCTCCCCGTGTCCGCGTGGGTTTCCTCCGGGTTCTCCGGTTTCCTCCCACAGTCCGAAAACATGGATCAAGTTAATTGAGTTCTCCAAATTGCCCCATATAGAGTGTGTTTGTGTGAGTGAGTGTGTGCCCAGCGATGGATTGGCGCCCTGTCCTGGGTCTATCTGCCCAGCGCCCGAGACGTTCTCCCCTGGATGGACATGGGGAACCCCACCGCGACCCTAATAGAGGATAAAGCGGAAGATAATGAATGAATGAATGAATGAATGAATGAATGAAAATAAGTGCGCATTAAGTTAATGAACAGTGCAGTTCTCCGTTCAAAGCACAAGATGACGCTGTTCCCTGTTGAACATGTGATCCATGACAGCCAATGAAAAATGTCACCAGTGCGTTTCCGTGGTTACAAAGGAGGTTTACGCCTGCAGTGTCCTAAATAGATCAATAATGCCTTCCTCCCTTGAAATTATAAAGTTAAAACTGGGCGCTTTGCGTCAGAAACTTATTTGTTCGAATGCTAATTGAGTGCAATGCATTGTTGATCTTTCATCTGCGCTTTATATTAATTTTTTCAGCATTAAGGTACAATTTACATCACGGGAGGTTCCCTATCTAGTGCCCTGTATAGTGCAGTGGGTGTGATTTAGGACAGTGACCGCAGCTACGCTGAGCACGGGAGCAGCGCGTTAACGTTAACGTTAAATAGATCTGGATTTTTAAGTGATTATTAAAAACCGCCGTGTTATTGTCACATTTCCGTCGAGTTAAATCACCACAAACAACTCGAATTCAACCGAATACTGGTTTGAAAGCGATGGACGAAGCAAACTGACGAGGACAAAGTTTAATTTTTAAACGACATAATGGCTTCTGATAAACACGACGAAATGCATCTGAACCTGAAACACGACGAAATGTAAGTCTGCACGACATTTAAACCTGAACTCTCACTCAAGCGGGTCGATTAAAGTATGGAGTCGACTCAGATTTATGAACCAGTGAACCGATTCATCAATTTGATGATCGAGTCATACATTGTGAATCGATTCCATCCATTATCTTCCACTTTATCCTATATTGGGGTTCCCCTTGCCCACGTTCGCCTCTCAGCACTAGGGATTCCCGGTTCGAATCCCCATCTGGTTGGAGTTTCCATGTTCTCCCCGTGTCTGCGTGGGTTTCCTCCGGGTTCTCCGCTTTCCTTCCACAGTCCAAAAACATGGATCAAGTCAATTGAGTTCTCCAAATTGCCCCATATAGAGTGTGTCTGTGTGAGTGAGTGTGTGCCCAGCGATGGATTGGCGTCCTGTCCTGGGTCTATCTGCCCAGCACCCGAAACGTTCTCCCCTGGATGGGCATGGGGAACCCCACCGAGACCCTAATAGAGGATAAAGCGGGAGATAATGGATGGATGGGTTCCCCTTGCCCATCCAGGGGAGAACGTATCGGGCGCTGGGCAGATACACCCAGGACAGGACGCCAATCCATCGCTGGGCATACACTCACTCAAACACACACACTCTATATGGGGCAATTTTGAGAATTCAATTGACTTGATCCATGTTTTTGGACTGTGGGAGGAAACCGGAGAACCCGGAGGAAACCCACGCGGACACGGGGAGAACATGGAAACTCCACCCAGATGGGGATTCGAACCGGGAATCCCTAGCGCTGAGAGGAGAACATGCTGAAACACTAAGCCACCGTGCCACCCGTGAATCGATTCCACTTAGTTTATTTTTAAGAAACTAAGAAAGAAGCAGGCGGCACGTTCTCCTCTCAGCGCTAGGGATTCCCGGTTCAAATCCCCATCTGGGTGGAGTTTCCATGTTCTCCCCATGTCCGCGTGGGTTTCCTCCGGGTTCTCCGCTTTCCTCCCACAGTCCAAAAACATGGATCAAGTCAATTGAATTCTCCAAATTGCCCCATATAGAGTGTGTATGTGTGTGAGTAATATCTACTCCCTTGCAGATCATTTTGTACTACAGTGTAGTTTCAGTAAGGCATGTCCTAACTCTGCTGCCACATTTCTTTCCTGCAGTTTGAGGAGACGAGCCGTTTTACTGCAACAGATGGAGATTTGCAACAAACAGCAGAAGGTCAAGAAAAAGCAGCAGGCTGCAGCGTTTCAAAGTGCACATGAAAGAAATACGAAAATCCTGGAGGTGCTGCAATGTTTCAGAGAAACTGAAATTATTCTAATTTAATACAACTAACTCACCCAGACATGTTTACAAACCTAAATAGCAGCATGTACCGTGTTTTTTTTAATTATATTACATTCTTATGTTTTAAAGAAAATACAATTGAAATCTTAGCAGTGCAGCTTTCCTGTTTCCTTTACCCCAAAATGAGATCCATGTTTAAAACCAGCCATTGGAGCTGTGTGTGTGTGTGTGTGTGTGTGTGTGTGTGTGTGTGTACTTTCACTTTTGGTTCTAAAACAAATGAAAAGGGAGGTTTACATCTGGTTTAAATCTGTGCCTGTTAGCAGAACTGTACTAAGAATAACAGAAATGTATCAGGACTTTCTTGTTTAACGTATTTAAGTTTTCTGCCTTTTTATTTCAGGACTTCCAAAAGGTGGAAGATCATCTTCTATCACGACCGCATCTGCATCCTGATGTTCTAAACCTGCAGGTGATGCACATTGATTTAAATAGCTTTACTAAGAATCCCCATATTTATCTCAAATATCATGGGATTGTACTGAACATCACCATATATAATGGAACAGCTCTTATTTTATTTTTTCATGTTCTTTTTAGACTCTTTACTGGAGGTCGGTTGAGGAGAAGGCAGTGGAATGGGAGAGCTTTTTGTTAGGAAAGGGCCAGGCACCTGCAATGGATCGGGACAAGATACTGAAAAAGTACTGAGCAACTAGGAACAACTGCTCAGAGCGAATTTAGAGAACTAAAATAAAAACGGGCGGCACGGTGGCTTAGTGGTTTAGCACGTTCGCCTCTCAGCACTAGGGATTCCCGCTTCGAATCCCCATCTGGGTGGAGTTTCCATGTTCTCCCCGTGTCCGCGTGGGTTTCCTCCGGGTCCTCCGGTTTCCTCCCACAGTCCAAAAACATGGATCAAGTCAATTGAGTTCTCCAAATTGCCCCATATAGAGTGTGTCTGTGTGAGTGAGTGTGTGTCCAGCGTCCTGTCCTGGGTGTATCTGCTCAGCGCCCGAGACATTCTCCCCTGGATGGGCATGGGGAACCCCACCGCGACCCTAATAGAGGATAAAGCGGAAGATAATGAATGAATGAATGAATGAAAATAAAAACGCTGTAACGACCTCTAGTGGAAGACTGTAAAGTGCTATTACTGGAATGTCTGATTTACATATTAAATGCAATTTGCCTGTTGATTATTTTTTATATTGTTTATAAAGATTTTATAGTGAAACCTTTTTTTATTTAAATATTCCATTTGACCTCTGAACATGCTATTGGCATTGGAGTAAAATTATAATTACATTATTGGAACCTATAGAGTTGGAATTTTTGGTTTTCATGTCAAATAAACATTCTTATTGCCTAGTTGTAGGTATGATGACCTTGAACCCTGCTGTATTTTGACTGTCCTTGTACTTATGCCCTCTCACAACTCATACAGTAAGTGATAACGATGTCCTCAGCTCATTGCTGATAGGGGCAGATCTGTTTAATGCACTTCTACAGTTTGGGTCCTAGTACAAAAAAAAACTTAAGACTTGCACTGTGGCCGTATAACCACAAGGTGGCGGTGAAGCCAAACTGTGCTATCTAACCTGTGTATTTTAACAAAATGTATCAATATAGGAAAGTCAGCATTTCAGAAACAGTGTTGTGTTTACGTATTTGTTTACACTGTGCAAAAGATAGAATAAATGCAGATGTCATTCATTCATTCATTATCTCCCGCTTTATCCTCTATTAGGGTCGCGTGGGGTTCCCCATGCCCATCCAGGGGAGAATGTCTCGGGCGCTGGGCAGATAGACCCAGGACAGGACGCCAATCCATCGCTGGGCATAAATGCAGATGTTTTGACCATATTGTCCAAATGTCTTACTTAATAACTACAGAAATTTTGGGGTAAATCAGTTTTTGCGAGCTATACTTACACTTTAGCCATGTGTATAATTTTTGAACTGGTGTGAATAAAAAAAAAAAAAAAAAAAAACAAGCAGCTAATGTTTAATGACATTTAAAAAAACGTTCATTTAATCCAAGACCACTTTGGAATGGCACTAACCCCCCCCCCCCTTTTTTTCTACCTGGACTCTTGGGAACGATGAGGTCATGCCTTGTTTGCGATACAAATCCTCTACAAGTGCTTTCCATGTTCACAGTAATTGCTTTTGCATTGTCTCTTTGAAGTATGATTTGAGGTCAGCCACTTACCAGATGTTAACAATAACAGACTCAAGCTGCACAATCTAAAAAAAAAAAAAAAGTTTTACCAGTTGGCTTTCCTCTTCTTCTCTTCCAAGTTACTGATTTATAGATTTGGTTAATTTAATGTGATTATCCTAAATCATTTACAAATATTTGCAAGTCCAGTATTACCTGAAGTTGTCATCTTATACCTGCTTTGGATAATCAATTCTTGTGTGTGTGTGTGTGTGTGTGTGTGTGTGTGGCATTACACACATCTGATGTGATGACTAAAGTCCAGGGTTTCAAGATGCTAAACAGGTCAATCTTACTGCTTAATGTTTTTTGTGTTAATTTGTTGTTACAGTTGTAATAATAAACACTTTTGCACTGTAATTTGTGTCTGCATATATATATTGTTTAAACTTTAGAGTGTGTGTGTGTTTATATACTTTATATAGATTATTAGAAAATTACCGAAATCTAATTATTATATTATTAATTATAAATACATTAATTATTATTTATAAAATCTCATAATTTTCTGACTGCTCCGTTTTGTATCTCATTTTCTTAAATCGCTGTAATTTGTGTCTGCACTGTAATTTGTGTCTGCATATATATATTGTTTAAACTTTAGAGTGTGTGTGTTTGTATCCTTTATATAGGTTATTAGAAAATTACCAAAAACTAATTATTAGATTATTAATTATAAATAAATTAATTATTATTTATAAAATCTCAATTTTCTGACTGCTCCGTTTTGTATCTCATTTTCTTAAATCGCTGTAATTTGTGTCTGCACTGTAATTTGTGTCTGCATATATATTGTTTAAACTTTATAGTGTGTGTGTTTGTATCCTTTATATAGATTATTAAAAATTACCGAAAACTAATTATTAGATTATTAATTATAAATAAATTAATTATTATTTATAAAATCTCATAATTTTCTGACTGCTCCGTTTTGTATCACATTTTCTTAAATCGTCCGTCTTGCATTCTCTGCCTTTCTGCTCTTTCGTTCTACATACTGACTGACTTGGCGGGTCCACACATCCTAATTGCGATCAAACCCGCGTCTGGTGACGCAGAGTGGCGGCTTGACAAATGTGATCATCCGGATGGCCGGGGTTGAAGTGGCGCTGGTTGGCAGCTGCCCATGTTTCTCAGCTGGGACCTGCGCCAGCCTGAGGTCAGGGGTACCAGTCTTGGGGTGTAGTGGGAGAGAGGCCAGGGTGCCAGGGAGGGGCTTGTTATGGAGAGGGAGAGACAGTCAGTTATCTAAAAGGGTTTTGAAGAGCACGATCTGGAGCCTTTCCAAATGACTAGTTATGCATTGTATTCTCATGGTGAATGCCCTCGAGGTGGGTTGGCTATAGATACCACCGAGAAGAGAAGGGCCACAAAAGAGTGTTAGAGTTAGACAGGAGGCCACATGGACCTGGCCTTTAACAAGGATTCCAAAAAAGATAAGTTTTAATACTTTAGGCTTAAAGGCTCCAAATATGAAGTCATTGGTATTAAAGTCGTTTGGATTCAATAGCAAATTTTACATTTGTAGCTCTTTATTGGAGGCAAAATAATATTTTAAGGTGGTGGGAAACAAATGAAACTTCCATCTATTCTTAATACTAGAACTTCTTTTGTCTCAGATATAAAATATTTAGATTTTTTTTTAATAACACGTATCCAGTGTTGTGGTTTCTGTTGTGTTTTAATTATAATTTCATCTCTATAACATATTGTTTAATCAGTAATTCTACTCTTTAAGGCTTATGTCAGTTTAAACATCCACATCAGTGATGTGCCTTTGTGAGCCATGTGTTAATGTAGACGCGGATGCTGGTAAGCACAGAGTTCTTTCCACGTTAAAACCCCCCATTCCATAATATACTTGTCATTTCGAAAAACAATAGCTCACAAATAGTGTCCAATGCCACCTGTTATTTGGTCAGTCAACAGTATAATCCTTTATTGTACTTCCCTGATCTCAGCCTGTGCGTTAAACTGAAGATCAGCTCTAGGGTAGATCTGCAGGTCCGAGTTAATTAACCTCCTTCCTTTGTGACATGAGGGAGTGGAAGTGGAGGGGAATCCTGGGTCAGGGGATTAACAACGCACATCTCAGCATTAGTGTTCCTACCCAACAATGAGACTGTTTCCAGATCAGTTTACAATAGTGTTCTAAAAGGATATTTTAATAGACTACTGTTGACTGAATCCTCACACAGATGTTTTTCCCTTGGAGGATAAGCGGCCCTAGTTACGTTGCCATTTATTTTAAATTGCAAGGCTGTCTGTATTGATGGTTGTCCAATGGTGGGGGGGGGGGAGGGGAAGGACTTGTGAGAGAGCGCTGGTGAATGAGGAGCAGATTGTTTTGAGGTCAGGCTTTTGCCTCTTTCTTTTGTGGGTAACACGTTGGACGAGAGGACAGAAGTTCCCCTTCAGCTGCGTAGCCTCCAGGCCCGAAGACTGCTTCTGAATGGAGGTCATACCAGAGACTGACATTGATGTTATTCCAGCGGGGCACAGAGCCCACGTTCCGCTCCCATGCCACTGCTTAGAAACCTTTAAGCCATAAAGCACCTTCTTAGAGCATGCCCTTGACGATTTAAAGCCTTATGGGTGTTCAGGGTGTCTCAGATGCAAAGATGAACACCATCCTTGCACTTGCTAAGAAGCTGGTGTGTCAGCATGGTCCGTTACTGATTCATGCATTAAATGAAAGTTTATATGAGGATCTCACACCATACCATTTCTCAGTGACTCAGGGTTTTATTGGTGTGTGCAGCACCTTCTACTCTTTATATGTATTTTTTCCCTAAACAGCTAAATTTGTCCCGTTGTTTTAGTTAAACAGTCATTTAAACACTGCTGGTCACTGAGTGCTGCCCTAAAGGGTTTAGTGAGTCAAACATGTTAAGGCACATAATGAGAACCCAAGGACACTTCTGTATGGGGAACATATGTCAGTTTATCTTTGCTACCTGGTAAGGATTTTCAAAGTGTACGAAGTCTAATTTAAACCTCTAATGTGCAATTTCTAAAACAAAAATGGTCTACTGCACTTGAAAGTAAACTGATTGTATATACAAGTTTATTAAATTGAGTTTATTAAATAAATGTAATTAACTTACTGTTGTTTTCTGTGTGATACATCACATGTCTCTTAATGAGCCTCTGTTTAGGCGGCAAACCACTCGTTGGAATTTTATGGCAGTTAAATTCCTAGCAATTCGCACAATATCGCCATCTTATGCTCCGGAGTGCTAACGACATATGAACGTGTGAAAGACTATACTTCGTTATATATTTCTGGTTGTATCTAAACTTAATTAAATTGATCTGTTTTCAAATTTCATCCATCCATTATATTCCGCTTAATCGTTATATGGTATATGGACATGGTGACGCCAATCCATTGCTGGGTACACACTCACAATTTGGAGCATTGAATTTACATTGATCCATGTTTTTGGACTGTGGGAGGAAACCGGAGAACCCGAAGGAAAGCTACGTGGACAGGGAGACGATGGACACTCCACCCAGATTGAGATTCGAAGCGGGAATCCATAGCGCTGAGAGGCAAACGTGCTAACCACTAAGCCACCGTGCCGCCTTTGTTTATAACTTATTTAGTTTAATTTAACATGGAAGACATTCAAATGTATTATTCAGTATTTACCCCAAACAACTTTGAATAATCAATGATCTCACAATAGAAATACAAGTTTATTGAGTTGCATTAGGTGCATTATTATTATCATAAATTTAGAGACCCTGTTGTTCTTTTGTTTAGAGAGCTACCCCGCATCCATACATTCATAGTGAACACATTACATCATTTTTTGTCAATACTGTTTAACATTATTTCAGCATACAGAGGTGTTTAAAAAAAATCCCTTCTACTTGTCACAGTTTCTTTTTAACAGGTATGGTTAGCTCAAATATTGGCGTGAGATTAGATTCTCGAGAAAAAATTGGTCATATTCGACCCTTTTTATGGATACCTTTAATGGATACATTGACATAAAGGTGAAGGATTCTATAAAAATCCAATGACACCGGCATTGAAGCAACTTGATGACGTGTTGTGCTGGGATAAGTGAATCAGACACAGCAGGATTATTAGGATTTTGAAAAACCCCAGTGTTCCTGCTGCATAGCTGGAGCCTCTAATAATCTAACACCTTGAAGCTGTACCAACAAGATAAGTGGCAAGAGAGCAGAGTACAGTGGGCTTAAAGATCTCAGACAGCGCCTGACAAATGTGCTGTTCTGAGACTGAAACGCCACCTAAATACTTGATCAGTGATTGATGCTGGTCTTGTTTTAAGTTTTTTTTTTTTTATCCTGGCTGAAGTGTTCTGCTTCATGAACATTTATATGCAGATTAACAGATTAATTTAAGGTGCCATCAAGAGGCTTTGGATATGCAATGGTAGAATGGTTTATATTCCTGGGATTTATTGTGGTTGGAGCTCAATGGAGGAAAATTTAATCACTACATTAACTTTAATGACCTTGGAAACACTGAAGGGCTGCTTTTGTTTTTAAGGACACCCATGACGGTTCTTCTGTTGCGAACCTTTTTTGGGGGAACCTTTACTTTACCTGCTTAAAATGACTGTATCTGCAGTGAATATGTTTTTGTTTTAATTCTGGTTGAACTGTTCCCCGGCGCATTTCGCATGGAACGGATCCGAAGCGCGCTCCTTGTGACGCTCATTAACTTTCCCCCGGCTCAGCCTGCAAGCGCGCACTGCACAATAATCGGAGGAGGACTCCAGGTTTAATTAAAATTTCATTTGGACTAAACGCGCCGGCGGGAGGTTGGGGAGGGGTTGTGGAGAACAGAGAAAGCGACGTAGTTAACATTTGGTGGACTTAATTGGGACCTTTTCTTCGTGGCCTCTTAGCAGAAACGCGTCGACGCAACCCCCGTTAATCTCCCATTTACAATCGATTGAGTTGGCCAAACAAAAAGTCCGGCTCTCCCTTTCTTCCTGTCTTGGCCTGCCCTTTTGTGGCGACTCAAATGCCTGCGTTCGGGCTCATCAGGCCCTGCAGATCCCGGCTCCTCTGTTGTTAACGCTTCATTATTGCACTCTTGTTCCCTCGCTTTAGCGCGGCCTCTGTCGTAATGAGCTCCGCCGGCAATTAACATGTTTCTAGCCGCAAAGCCGGTTGCTCAGATGTTAGAAAAGTAGAGCGCGGAGAAAAGGGCAACCAGGCCGCCTCTAGGTTGTTTACTCCTTTATCGCGCCTTTCTGGAAGACGGGCCGCTTTGCGCGAACTGCGTCGTTATTTCGCTCTTCTCGCTCAAACACGACTGAACCGCTCGACTTGCTTTTGTGCTTTTTTGAATCGATCTAATAATGTCTGTGATGCACAGTGTGCTGTTTCAATGGCGTGTTTGTATTTTTTTTTTTTTTTTTGAGAAATGTCGCGGATCGTCGGGTTTACATCTCGTAATTAAAAGTTAAATTATAGCAACTAATGGCTGAAGGTGGGGGGTTATTTAATGAGCCGCTCAATTAGATAGATCAGTCTACGATTGAGTCTAATTGTACTGGAATGTGCCTCTTACACGTGTTTTTATTTAATTGGACACAGTTTGCATATTGATTATCAGAACGATTTTTTTTTTAAAGAATAATCGGTACACTTCACCATAATAAGGACGCCAGTGCCCTGCAATCAAGGCTGTGAAATTAGTTGCACACAGGTTAACATGTTAATGTCAGGGTGTGCATCGACTGCAACCGTCAATTATATCTGATATATTGAGAGAGAATGAGAGAGAGAGAGAGATCTGGTTATATATATATATATATATATATATATATATATATATATATATATATATATATATATATATATATATATATATATATATATAATTGCAATTGTTTCGATAACTATTATAAATGTTTTTATCAGGATAACTGATTTTCGGTTCCTTAAGCATTTCTTGGTGTCCTCTTCACTGAATTGTCATGTCTGCACAGGGAATCAAATAGAGACCGTGAAATAAATACATTTGAAGATTCTGGTGCACTGGGGAGGTGAACACACCCGACAATTGTAAGTATTTAGTCTTGCTCGCTGGATCCCTTGACGCGGCGCGTAATCGCTCTGTAATTGGGAAGCGGACACTGGGATTCACGTTTAGGATAATATTGTTCCAGGAGGCGCGTAAGGAATACATTAGGGCTTATTAATGCTGAGGAGGACAAGGGAAAGGTGGGACCGGTGGAGTGCGCACACTTTATTATCGACTGGCTGATGAGCACGGCTGGATGCGCTGAAGCGTCCCCCCGAGCCTCTTTACTTGATTAAGATAATGGACTTGGAAGAGTCCATGTTTTATCTGATAATTTGAGCCATTAAACTGAAGTCAAGTGCGCGGCGCTCAGGCAAAGCGTCGGACGTTTGAGTGGAAAACGCGACTTCAAACACTTGCCATCGTTCCATCGTTATCTGATGATGATGATGATGAAGATGAAGATGATGATAATGATAGTAATGTAGCCTGTATTCCAATAAACACTATTATACACCGCATTCTATGGTAGTTTACAACAAATTACTATTAGGTCATGACTGAAAATACTATTATGTTACTATAATTTATCTAAAACTATTTTTAATGTTATAAAACATGGAACATTTCCGGTGGCTTATTTTAAACCAAAAACTTCTCCACAACGCCTATGGAAAAGAAAAAAAAAATCAGAATAGACTGCTGAACCATTTTAAAATTTAAAAGAACAATTCGAAGCTTCTGTTAACACTGATTTTCACTATTAATATTTGGAAATATAATCTGTCCTATAATATGCACAAAAAAATTGTTACACAATAATAATGTCACAATTTAAACCCATCAAAATTATATATATATATATATATAATATATATATATATATATATATATATATATATATATATATATATATATATATATACATATATATACTGTATTTAAAAATATATATTCTTAAACAAATTATAGTCAAACTCAAACCCTTTTATTTTCTTATATTAAACGACCAAAAAGGCTTCCACGTTATTTTTAAATAATATTTTATTCTGTATTATGTACAATTACTCAGTGCGGCGATTTCTGTCATTCCATCACATTCTGTTTTTCGCAGAGCTACGAAATGATTTCTTTTCTGTTTGTACAGCAAGTACCGTGTTGCTCGTTGTGTCTATTGCTCGTTGTGTCTCAGTTTTGCAGTCGGGGGGCATCGTCGCTGGTGGACGAGCAAGTGTTGTTTTCATGCAGTTTTCGTACGTGTTTTTTCAGGTCAAAGTTCCTGCAGAAGCCTTTTCCGCAGGTGCCGCAGGTGAACGGCTTCTTGTCGTTGTGCGTGTGCATGTGGAACGTCAGGTTGTAGATCTGGTGGAAGGCTTTGCTGCAGATCGTGCATTTGAACTGTTTCTCGCCGCTGTGTGTCAGTTTGTGATTTTTATAATTCCCTGAAAAGGCAAAAGAGAATTTATGGGACGTGACCTCAGTTCCAGCAACAGAGCCAATTCACAGAGTAGAACTGAAGAACGCTTGAGTTGACTGACTTTTCTTAATCAGTGCTTTGCATGCTGAAGTCAAGAAGTTGTCAAACTTGGTCATGATCAAACTCCTAAACGGTCCCAAACTGGCGGATCATTAAAGGGACAGAGGGCTTGGGCTTTGACCCTCAAGAAATTTGCAAGGCCTTCTTTTTTTTTTATCCCCTCTGAAGTTTAAATGACAATTTAAATTTATAGTGATGCTTGTCCTGGCTAGGCTACCGCAAAGGTTAAGACTTGAACATCAGTATCTGACTTAAAGAAACAAAGCAAATGATCTTAAAAAATAAAAAGATAGCTTACCACTAACACTGTAACGGCAGTAATGGAAGCCTTTTTTTTTAAATTACATGTTAATAATGTAATATAAAAATATACTAATTATATCCATTCATATTCTACATTAATGGTTTAGTTCATTTGGCACGTTTTCAAAACGAATAAAACTTCCAGCACCATTTAACCAAAGCGTTAATCGTTTAACTTTTTGTTGCTGAAAGAAAGAAAAAAAAACAGCTCACCTTTTTGGTGAAATCCTTTCCACAGAATCGCAGACAAACGGTTTGTAACCCGCGTGGATTCGTACGTGCGTGTTTAACGTCGAGCTTCTGTTGAAGGCCTTTCCGCACTGGTTACATTTATGAGGTTTTTCCTGAAAACGAAGCACGAACTGGTTATCACATGTTCGAGGTGCAAGACTATAAAAATAGTTTAATGGAAATGCGACACGCTTGTCTTTTGCGGCTATAACAATAACAACACAGTTGGACTTTATCATCCGTGACGTCGCAGGCGCGTAAATTGCACCTCCACGAATATTCTGCACGGAGAAAACGCATGTGTGATTACAAAGCAGACGGTACTCACTTGTGTGTGTATGATTTTGTGTCTGCACAGCGTGCTCGCCTGGCGGAAACCTTTCCCACACACTTTGCACACAAACGGTCTGGCGCCCGTATGCACCGGCATGTGGCGCGTCAGGTTGTAGTGCGCGTTAAACACCTACGAGGAAACAACACGCACTGTCTTAGTCAAGGAGGATGGAAGGATGTGAGAAAGCTGGCCATGAATGCAGACAGGGCAAAACCTTATGTGATTACAATGAATTGTCCTTTTAAAAAATATTCTAAAATAAATAAAAATATATAATAACACTAAATAAAAAAATAGCTACGTTAAAAAAAAAAAAAACTGTCTGAAGTGGTTTAAGCATACCGACGTGATAAATGTTAAATAAAAATAAATGGCATGTGCCAAAAGTAATATCTGCTTTTATTCGTTTGAACAAAGTTAAAAAAAAAATGAATACCACAAATTTTTTTTTATTTGCATTTAACACTGGATTATTTAAATATTCCTTTCCATTAGGAAAAAGTCTGACATGAAATTTGGAACCATTTACCTTCCCACAAACTTCGCAAGTGAAGTTTTTGGGTTTGCCGTCGGTGGAGCAGCTGCTGGTTTTACTGTGCACCTTGGAACTGTTCTTTTCTGAACCGAGTCCGTGGTTCTCCTTCATCAGGTGGTCCAGCTGACCGGGTAGACGCTCTTTGTGGGGGTACTGCGGGGTGGGCACTTTCTCTGCCAGTTTGGCGCTTTCCAGGAGTAGCAGTTTCTGGTGCGCGCTGATGGCTTGCGCTTGGGAATTGGCGACCACTGAGGAAAACAAATGTCCGCTGAGTAGCTCGGATTGGTGATAAGCAGCATCCAGGTAATTGAAGTAATACAAAGACGCATTGGGCACGGCCACTGTCTGGTGGATTACCTGCGGTTTGATGACTCTGTTTCCCGGCAGCGCGGGTTGCTTGTAGCCCGTGTCCGTCTTAGCGCATGCATTGCAGCTGGGTTTGCACGCCGTCGTGCAGAGTGTTCCGCGCAAATTGGCTCTCCAAAACTCGGAGTAGTTCACAAGCGCCTTCGCGTGAAGATCGTAAGTCAGAGGCTGGATGGGGATCATGCAGGGAATGGGTGCGCATAAACCAGCCTGTCCTCTGTCCAAAGCCCTGCGCTCATCCTTCGAGCTGGACATGATCCGGTCAATGGAAAAGGCCAGGGATTTCGGAGCGGACTCCGCCGCGCTCCGGGCCTCGAACCGCGGGCACGAGGACATGACCGCGTCCACGTTCAGAGAGCTTGCCATCACGTCTTTTCCTTTCCGAAGTCAAACTTGGTGTGAGCAGCCGTCCTTCCAAGTCCCGCGGATGTCCTGCTGGATGCCAGGGACGCTACATCAGTTTTAATAAGCTTTCACAACGTTGCCGCATTTGCATTCAAATGGACAGCGCGGGAACAATGGCGTCCGGGGGTAGCAGATTAATGCTCATTAACTAGTACACACAAAATTAACAGGACATTACAGAGCTCGTTAAGGAAAGAATAAGACACAGCTCCCGCTCCCCCGCTCGTACGTTCACTCCCGCCTCGGCAGTAACCCCTCACAGCAGAGTCAACCTTGGGATTGGGTTTACCTTTCCTTCCAACCTCTTCAGTGTAGACAGCAAGTGACGGAGGCGCACACTGTCACATTTTGCACAAGATCAACGGCAGTGGCACTTCTCTGACATCATGCTGTCCCCCCTCTGCTACCGCCCATTTATACACGACCATGGGGGTGGTTATGCGCGACAGATAGTACAGGTTATTATTTATGGACTAAATCTGCTCGTCTGACTGACAGCCAGTCAGGTTTAATATATGCTTTGTATTTGTGCACATGTGGCCCGAGCTTTTGTTTCTTTTCACGACCTATAGGTAGGTTTGATGCACGTCCGCACAGATTCATCACAGGACACAAAATATGATTACATGTGGAGTCCTTTTCGGTCAGTATAAGTCCTAACAAAAGTCTAATATAAAGCTAATGGGTCTAAGATAAGAAGCAAAATAGTAATGGGATGTGAAATGTGCATTCTATCTATTTATCTATCTATCTAGGTTTTAGAGAGAGAGAGAGAGAGGCTTTTTTGCCTTTCCACTGAAATTAGAATATTATATTTACCATTATTTTTTTATTAATTATACTAACATATTCATTACGGACAGAAATTGATTATCATCGTATTGTGTTGTTTTACATAATTCCCCCCCAAAGTTTGTTTCTAGTTTTTCTCTATCTCTCATGTCCTGTGCCACCGTTGCACTTTTGCGCATTCTCAGCATTCCTGAAGGCATCTCTATGCCGCTTGATTCTGACTATTTGTGTAATGAAGAAGGTCCAGTTTCCACCTGTTCAGGGAGTAGATTGCGGGAGCAGAGCCTCCCTTGGATCCTATTAAACGTTTTTCCTTCTTCATCCATTCACAAGAGGCAATTCTTGAGGCCGATTCAGAGCTCAGGCTCGGGAGAGAGAAAAAAAAGAAGCAGCAGCTCTTTCACTTTTAGCCACTAAAGCACTGCGTGGAACCTGGTTTTGTGTTTTTTTTTTTACGCCGAAATAAAGGAACGGATTAAAGGAGGAAAGAAAAGCCCCGGTCTGAGCAGAGGTATACCAACCCAATGAAAAGAGGCCCTTTTTAAAAGCTGTGTAAGAAGCGGAAAGTTTGCTGGAATCCAGATTTCTGCGCTCGTTACAATGACTGGCCGCCATCTCGTCCTTTATTTCTGAGGACCTGCTTGAGTTCGTTTGTTTGCAGACGATTTCACCTGAGACTCAACAAATTTGACCGAAAAAAAAAAAACCCTTTCGAATCGACCAGTCCACTTTCTCCCCCCAGTTGACATTATTACAGCCTTGTCGTTTTTAGGGTGTCATTGCCTTAAAAATGCGGATTCTCCTCTGATTGTATTAAATAGACAACTGATTAAGTTATTTAAGACTTTTGTGAAATAATTTCCTTTCCAATAAAAAAAATATATTTTAACGCATGCATCGTTTAATGCATAAATGATTTTAAAATAAAATACTGAGTGTCGGCATTTCATAGGAATGATAAAATTACTTGCTTAATAGACGGTCTCTCCTCTACAGTTAAATTGCAGAGATCGTCATTAGTTAACGTCATGTGACGTAAGCAAATGCGTTTCTCTTGTTGCGTCACCGAGTGGAAGGTGATTTAGTTAATTTTGTTTGCACTGAGAAAACATCGTTTATTTAAACGTTACAGTTAAAATTGAGCGGCAAACCAAATGCAACCCATTAAACTTAATTTAAAATCTAACCTATTTAAATATTTAGTCCTCATTTATTAAAATTATTGTGGCGTAAATAAATATATATTAAAAAAACTGTAACTTTATGAGAGAGAGAGAGAGAGAGATGCTCTCGCACCTGCAGCTTTAAACGCACTCTTATGCTAATGATCCGCCTTTAATTTGAGTTTATTCAGACGCAATTACTGACTTGTCCACACAATAAACATTGATCCCATTGCTGTAAACCAGGCCGACACTCATCCTTAACTCAACCTGAGGGGAGGCACATTTACAACCCGAAATCTGTTTAATGAAAACACCACGTTTATCCTTTACTTAAGGACAGGAAATGATTTGGAGAACACACGGTTAAATAAAAACCTGGGATTCATGTAATAAAAATATCTTCTAACACTGATACTGTTAATTAACCTTTTAAACATCTGGTTGCTGTTGATTTTAAAGTTTTTTGTAATTTTTATTTAGGTCTTTGTGATTTTAGAAGGCCACATTTTCTGACATCATGTGATATAAACATTAAACGAACACTGTATAATATGATTTACAGTATTACATGGATCTAACCAGCGTTCAATTTATAGTTATAAGTGATTATATTATTTTAATAGTCTTATTAGTACAATTAACAGTAAATTTTACAATACAAACAAAACATATCTATCAGTTTACTGTAAAAAAAAATATATATCTGTAAATCCTCAAATTATAAATCTGTAAAATGCTGAATAGATTACAGTATGATTGACAGATTAAAGTTTTAGAATTAAATTTTACAATACAATTTTAAGATTAAACGATTTTGTACTAAAAAAATAACAGCTTGTTCAGTAAGAATCAGAATAATTTCCTGTCTCTGTTAATATTGTGTTCTTTAGATGCTAAAAGCACTTATTTAGGACTTCTAATAAATACAATAAATAACCTGAAACATTTACACAGCTGAAGGATGAAAGGTAATTTTCCCCCCATGTATTTAAACTGATTTTAATGAGATATTTACTTCTGTACAAAACCAGCTGTACGGAATCCAAGCTGTGATTTAATTGTTGTAGCATCATGATTCAAATCCCCATAAATTCTTCTTTCATGGTGTAAAGTGGAAGGGGAGGAACCTACATATGCCACATCAGGGATCCTTTTGTAGACAAGTTCAGTAAATACTCTTAACCCATCTGTTCCCTAATGGCAGAAAGGAGCATGAGCAGAAGTACAGACCTTTATTCAACACACATGTCCCAGACCTGAGCGCTATTCATTTCTGCTTATTAGTCCCAATCATTCAAACTAAGGCCAGTCTGTTACTGATCCATTTATTTCTTCGGTATAACAAGGTCTTGCTTAATGATACTGAGGAACATTTACTTTCTGGTCTTTTAAGAACGTTACATCATCATTTCTAGTGGTATAAATATATTTTAGACTCATAGCATCTTTCTTTTTTTTTTTTTTGACCCTACAGAAACCATGACCTTGATATATAGAGGTTGCCGTGAGCTTTTATAGGGATAGAAAGTGAGCAGGGGTAAATCGATCTTGCATTCACACAGCAGTGCTTCACTTAAACACTGTGGCAAGTAGAGCCATTATAATTACCAATCTCAAGAAGGTGCCAATAGGCTTTGTCATAATAGAGAGCAAGAGGAGAGGGGTGTGTGGAGTTGAAAATATGCCAAGTCATACACATGCATGCATGAATGCACACACACACACACACGCACACACGCACATGTGCATGCATGCGTGCGTGCGCGCACACACACACACCAACCTACCCACCCACTCACACACTCTTTCTGATTGTTAATTAGTGACTGAAGACATCAATGGTTTTCACACATCCACAATACATCTAATCACTTTCTTATTTACAGATCTGTACATTTGCACACCGAGGGCAGTAAATTGATATGTTCCTCTATATATATATATACACCTATTACAAAAGAAACACACTCACACAGACACACACACATCATTCTGCTTCTGAGTTGTGAGCACTTTTATAAATGTAATGGCTTTTGTTATCTGGATGTTTGAGTGTCACGTTCTGCTGTTGCATCAGTTTAATAATATTAGGTGCAAATAAAAGTTTAATATACTGAATGACCATATCATTTCAACAATGATCTTTCCTCCCTTGTTGGCCGTTGCATATTTTATGGTAATAGAAAGATTCACAAGGTTTTAAACTTTGTATCATGCAGTATTCAGGTTAAAGTAGCGCGTGGAATCATTTTCACAAATTATGACTGTTTAATTGTTTTGGATGTCAATGCCAAGATATCAGGCCAACTTTATCACAGTCCGGGATAAAGTCAAACATGACGTTGCATATGAATGACATGCAAATTTGGATATGAAGCTTTTCTGTATTTATATTAGACACATGACCTCACAGTGCACTTATTTTTCACAGATCAGTTTTAGTGCAAATGTAGTGCGAAGTATAACGACTTCAATTGAAACAGTAACAATTCGTGGACAGTGGTGCCAACTAAGGGTTTAGCATTTGGTGCGAGCTACAATTAATCGATGAACTTGAGTGGAAAGGTTGTTTTGTTTTGGCACGCCCAGGTTCTTTGGTAGTTTTATTATATTAATGCATTATTTTTGTGATTAACTCAGAATGTCCTATCAGCACAACATTCAAGGCATTCTGTCTGTTTTAAGTAAAAAAAAAAAAGAAAAGTTGGAGACCTTTTTGCAGAGTATGCAGTGATAAACTGGTGCACCGTAGAACCAGCTGCTTGAAGAGATTTGCGAGTCCTTTTGTCAGCCGGGACTTTTGTCCTGAAGCTTGTCTGAAATTCTTGAGCCTGTCAGAGTCTGTGATTCTTCTTGCCATCACTCCCTCGCCACACACTGCCTGTCTGTTCAGCTCTCTTCAGCATCTGTATGCAAACATACACACACACACACACATGCACACACACACACACAAACACACAATCTATACAACTTTGCATTCAGTCACTTAATTCTTAGCTCATGCTTTTCCCCCCGTTTGTGTGTGAAGTGCAGTGTTTTGAAACCCTTGTCATGCATTCTGTCAGCTGCCTGCTCTCTTTGCCAGCTCTTTTCCACTTTTAAACTGTCTTTTAGACCACCTTTCTTCCCTCCTCTGCTTTCCCCCTCTCCTCCAGCCTTTCAATTAGCAAGCATTCCTACTCCTTTTTTTATCTCCCTCTCTATTTTTCTGACCCTGGCCCGAGTGCAGAAGGTTCTACATAATGTTAGTTCTGAATGGTGCAGGCTTTTCCAAAAGCAGGAGGGACTCTGGTGCACCTTTGATGCTTGGAGCAAAAAGGCCTCAATGGTTTCTTTTTTTTTTTTTTTTTTTCTTCAAGGACAATATTGAGGAGGGCTGACAGGAGGGAGAGGTTAGGGCAACCTGTGCGCCCCCCGCTTCCATAGCCACTCATCTGTCCACCAAATTAGATCTGAACCACTAAATGGACAAGGGGGCGTCCCCTCTGGTCTTGCAGGGCTGAGTTGTGGAGCTGTAAAGAATGGGGAAACGTGTCCGAGGCTGCATGGTAGCTGAATTTCCGCAGGCCAGATAAACAGGTGCATTGAAAATGAGCTATTTGCATAAGTTTGCCAAGGACAAGGTGAACATGCTCAAGGGTTCGATTATCTATGTAAAGGAGAATTGAAGCATGTTTGTTCGTCTTCGCATTTCTTGGTATCTGTCCATCAGATGACAGTTAGACATCTTAGTAATCAGACAATGCATTTTTGCAGGTGCAGAGGTACAGTCGATTGGATTGTCACCTTAATGCAAGAATGTCCTGGGTTTAAATCTCAGGACTGGAGATCCGAAGGTCCTTTATGTGTGGAATTTCGTATGTTTTCTCTATGTCCGATTACAGTCCAAAGAGGTGAAGCAGATTAACTGGGTATAACATGAGCCTTGGTGTGAATGGGAGTGTGAATGTGATGGTCTGTGTCTGTGTAGTGTGCTTCTCACCTTTTACTCAATAAATGAAGAGAGTTGTGTCCAGGCACCAACTATAATTTTCATTCATTCATTATCTCCCGCTTTATCCTCTATTAGGGTCGCGGTGGGGTTCCCCATGCCCATCCAGGGGAGAACGTCTCGGGCGCTGGGCAGATAGACCCAGGACAGGGCGCCAATCCATCGCTGGGCACACACTCACTCACACAGACACACTCTATATGGGGCAATTTTGATAATTCAATTAACTTGATCCATGTTTTTGGACTGTGGGAGGAAACCGGAGAACCCGGAGGAAACCCACGCAGACACGGGGAGAACATGGAAACTCCACCCAGATGGGGATTCGAAGCGGGAATCCCTAGCGCTGAGAGGCGAACGTGCTAACCACTAAGCCACCGTGCCGCCCCCAACTATAATTTGAATAAAATAATTAAAAATTTTCATTCATTCATTCATTCATTCATTCATTCATTATCTCCTGCTTTATCCTATATTAAGGTCGCGGGGGGGTTCCCCATGCCCATCCAGGGGAGAACGTTTCGGGCGCTGGGCAGATACACCCAGGACAGGGCGCCAATCCATCGCTGGGCACACACTCACTCACACAGACACACTCTATATGGGAAATTTTTGAAGAATTCAATTGACTTGATCCATGTTTTTGGACTGTTGGAGGAAACCGGAGAAGCCGGAGGAAACCCACGCGGACACGGGGAGAACATGGAAACTCCACCCAGATGGGGATTCGAACCGGGAATCCCTAGCGCTGAGAGGCGAACGTGCTAAGCCACCGTGCCGCCTAATTTAAATTTAATGCACAAATTGAACAATGATCATAAACAATCCACCAAAATTATTAACAAATAAACAAGTGACTTTTTTTCTTTGGTGATTGCATTGCTTTGATTGTGTATAAGAGATTAAATGCATTTATCTCATCAATGTCAGCCTATTAGGCATCCAGTTCCCTGCTTGTCCATGATTGCAACATGCTTCTGATGAGGTTTACTACATAGGTAACAATGACACAGACATAATGGAACAGGAATGTTGAAGGTATAAAATCAGTCAAAATTATGTAGAAATAATGTACTTACATGCTTAATGCATTGGGTCACCAAACACTCACAAACGGGAGAGCTGTCCACCTATTTTGGGGCACATAGAGGAATTCAGTCTGTATTGTATCCTTGTATTTTGATTAAAATAACACAATCATTATTAAACAAGTTTCCAAGTACAAAATACTGGAGTATAGATTTATTTTAATTAGAGTTTTTATCTGTATGTCATGAGTATTTATAATGGTTTCAGGTGGAACTTTATGTGACTTTCACACCACCCTGAGAGAGGCCGTGTCTAAACTGCCCAATAGAGCTGCTTCTTGGAGCCCAAATGATGGATGAAAGTTAATACATGCATCAGAATAAACACATTCCCCCGGCCATCCTGTTCATCTGCCAGAGCACATTTGATTAAAGGGAGAAGCAGATCATCTGATTATCATCTTCATCTCTCTGTCTGTCCGTCTATCCCTTTGAGGCAATGCTGTCAAAGCTTGAACACAACATGCGATTGCTTTCAACAGTAAGCTACTCATTTCATGGAAAAAAATTAATCGGGGACATCACACATCTCATCTTAAAGCACACATAAGAAGGTTGTGTGCAGGCATTACATAAAACGGGCATCTAAGAGGCTTTGAGGGTGGTCACCGAGTGGATCCTTTATACGAATACTACCACGCCGGCCACGTTTTCCTTCACCTCGATACAAGCTGTTGAGTAAACATTCATCTAGGTGAGAACTGCACTGTGTTTCGTCGCCTCACGTCGACATCTATCAGACCGCGGCGGGTGTCCGGCTGCTCCGCCGGCCCTGAAATGAAGTGTTTAAGTCAAACACAACGTGGGCACACAGACATAATCTTATGCCACTTCTTTCTTGTATTTGTTTCCTCCTCCAATTCTACATTTCATTTGCCTAGCACATCCGTTTGGAGGTCACACGCTGAGTTTGATGGTCAGAACTCTGGCCCTGGACCCCCCTGCTGCACGCATCACGAGTGCAAACCTGGAGCCGACTCTCGCTGCGTCGGTCAATTGGAGAATCGTTTATTTGCAGACTGTTATCATTCCCATTTCCTAACCTGATTGGAGCTTAAAAGCCACAGCAGCTTGGATCGTGCCTGACTAAATCTCCTCCTTTATTAATCTGTCGCCGGGCACTCTGCTGTGCAAAATTGCTGCACCGCCACAGGATTTATGAGTAAATTAAACATATAATATCCGAGCTGGGCCTTGCTGCTCTCCCATTCTCGCAGATTGCCATGATTTTCTTCCCTTTTCCGCTTTTTATTGCACAAAAATCTGAGACCGAGAGGTGCTTTGCCATAACTAGGTCACAGCGGCAGGCCAGAGGTAACATATTCCAACAATGGGCCTCTCTCATTAGTCTTTCTCTGCCCTGTGCCCCGGTGCTCAAAAACAGTCGAAATTGAGTCTGCGAGCTGAGGTGTCTGAGGAGATGAAATGTCTCCCCTCTCTTTTTCTCGGGTGCAGCTCTGTTCGCTCCTCCTAGGGGGTGTCCGATGGAGCACTTATGCTTCGTTATGCCTCACAATACGGATCAGTCGGGGTCCGAAAGCTGGAGCGTAACTAAGGAAAGTTGTGCATGAAGAGCTGGAAGGAATTATAGAAGCAAATTGCTGTGATACCCCATTACATCAGGTTGTATTCCTCAGAAGAGTCTGCTGCAGGTTTTGCACATTTGCTATGAAACTACATAAGTGGACCGAACGCTTCCATGGTTCGGCAAGGAAATACAACAATACAGACATCTCTGATAAATAATCCTTTATGGGATAGAAGTGCAAATATTCAAGTAGCACAAAATGAAGAGATTATTAAATAAGGTTGGGAAAATTGTTTTGAAATTTCACTACGGTACTTTAAATCAGTAACATCGAACTGATGTTAGTATTCCACTGCCAGAGTCCATAATAGCACTATAACTGCAAATGCATGACAATATCCAACTATGCAGCTCGGCATGAAATGTCTGTAATTCGCCATCATTATATCAGAACATGGGTTTTTCAATCCAAACTTCAATCCGCATCCACTAACTGACTCATCACCATAAAAAAGTGGCTGTTCAAGCTTCAGTTTTTTTTAAACCCGAATATCAGTGTTTTTACTGAAAAGCAGCTGAGCTTTTAAAACCCATATTCAACATTTACAATCCAATTTTTTTTTTTACTTTTCCTGAGCTCTGCATTGTCCTTCCACTGATCTCAGAAACCCATAAAAATTGTCCTCTTTTTTTTTTACTAAAAAAGATTTGTATTCATTTTATACCAGTATGAAATAATTAAGATATTCCAGTCTTTGCCCATGTAGGGCGTTGCTCACTCTAATCCCTTGTGACTGATTTGTTTTTAAAATGATATGAGAATAATTTTAATCTGAACTGTGCTATTGTCTTTAGCCTTTCTTCCAATCTGCCCACGAGTATCGGTGGTGCGGCTGAGATTTGAGTTAATCCCACAATGGCAATCTTCCTCTTACTTAAAATGATGTTTTCATAGAGGATAAGAAAGATTTTTTTTTTTTTTTTTGTCTGGGGTTAGGGTCGTCTTGAAGTAAGGACTTAACTGGTGAAATGAGACGAACAGGCTTAACAGACTGTCTGAGACGTCATCTACAATTAGGTCCCACTTGACTGATGCTGTGCCTGGTTATCACAGTGTGAAAAAATGAAATGAAATTAGTGATATTAAAGAATTAAACTGTAAGGAATACACTGGTGTTAAAGCTTGGAGTAAGCATGTGATCATATTCATTTTTTGCTCCATTAAATTATAACTGATAATTGTATAAATGACCTCATCTCGAAGAACAGGGTAAAGAACCAGTTAATATTTAACATCAAATGATTCTTTTTCTCATGTTGACTATTATTTCTATGACCCAGCACTCTCTCTCTTAAATTAAATAATATGCCCAGTGCACAGATTTCTAATGTAGTCCATCAAACCAAATTAAAATAGAATAAAACTGTAAAAGATTACATAGGGCAAGTTTGCAGCGTTAAATAAAGAAATGACATGATAAAGAAATTTGGGTGGAGTTAGGAATTAAACAGAATTCTCAGCCTGATAGCCCAACACCCAATTCTAATTCTAATTTAGCAGACCCTTGTCGAATCTAGTGAATTGAACCTGATAGAAAATTAGTGATAATTACAAATTAGTATTAGTATTTTGCCAGGAAACTAATAGTAGTGTGATGGTCAGGTGACAACAACCTGATAACAGATTGAATTAATCTTATTAGTCGGGATCATTGAGTGAATAGTCATTTATTTTGGAAACAATATAAACACTATCTTTCATTACCCAAAAAAAAATGCAACATAGTCAATCAATTTGCACTCGAAAAGCATTAAAGAAAATCAATTAAAAGTCTATTTCCAATTATGTAGCACTCATATTTATAATACAGAGAAGAAGCGTCATACACGTTTGCATTAAACAGGGACACAACCAACAGTCATTACTTAATCCTAACCATCACACGCAAAAAAACATTGTACACATGTAATTTCCATATTGCTTCCAAACATTTAGGAATGTGTATTGGACATGAGTACTTGTGAAACACCACTGATTTTTGATCAATATCATAATCCGGACAAACATTCAGTATCATATTTTGTTTCCACCATCTTATTTGAATAACTGGATTGAATTTGGTCTCTTCATCGAACCTACGAGTCAACTAGAAAAGGTATTTAGGAAGCATGATGGACGGAGTACATGCATCGCTTTAGCAGAATATTACAAACACGGTCGCACCACATGGCATCTAAATCTTCATCGCTAATCTTCATCGCTGTCCTTCATGGAGATGCCCTGCATTCCCCCGTCCCTCACAGACGCCGTGGCCTCCTCCAGCATCAGCCGGTTCTTCACAGTCTCATACATCTTGCTGTTTAGAGTTGAGTCAAGCACACCTTGCAGGCGGAAGTCACGGTACTTCTTCTGCACACACACACACACACACACACACACACACACACAAATGATGTAAGAACATAAAATTTAATGCACAGTATTTGGACCTTTGCACAGTAATCTTATTGCAGAGTCAGAGTGGCCCAATCATCTGGGAACTCTTAGTGTTTCTCTCTAAGCAGGCAACATGTCTTCGCATAGCTGGTGAAATGTTAATTCATTCATTCATTATCTTCCGCTTTATCCTCTATTAGGGTCGCGGTGGGGTTCCCCATGCCCATCCAGGGGAGAACATCTCAGGCGCTGGGCAGATACACCCAGGACAGGGCGCCAACCTATCGCTGGGCACACACTCACTCACACAGACACACTCTATATGGGGCAATTTTGAGAATCCAATTGACTTGATCCATGTTTTTGGACTGTGGGAGGAAACCGGAGAACCCGGAGGAAACCCACGCGGACACGGGGAGAACATGGAAACTCCAGCCAGATGGGGATTCGAACCGGGAATCCCTAGCACTGAGAGGCGAACGTGCTAAACCACGAAGCCACCGTGTTGCCTTGTGAAACATTTGTTTTTGGAATTGTCGTTCTGCAGAACATACTTTCTACATATATTTTTTAACAAATTATGGACATGGCTTCATCTGTTCATCTGCCCATCCAGGGGAGAACATTTCGGGCGCTGGGAAGATCCAATCCATCGCTGGGCACACATTCACTCACACAGACACACTCTATATGGGGCAATTTTGAGAATTCAATTGACTTGATCCATGTTTTTGGACTGTGGGAGGAAACCGGAGAACCCGGAGGAAACCCACGCGGACACGGGGAGAACATGGAAACTCCACCCAGATGGGGATTCGAACCGGGAATCCCTAGCGCTGAGAGGCGAACGTGCCAACCACTAAGCCACCGTGCCGCCTGGTGAAATGTTAATACAGCTATTACCCAAAATATCTGTAATATATATTACTCCATTACATTTTGCTATAGAACTGATATACAGTAAATGCAACTGTCTGTTCTTATAAGCTCAGATCATTTACAGTACACGGCCATTCATTTATGTATATATTACGGTACATACTTTACATGAACTGTTAATGTGTTACCTTTACGATTCGAATTAGGATTTTCAGCTGGTACAGGTGAAGCTGCAGGTCCATGCGGTCAGTTAGCCAAGTACCCAGGAGGTTCATGGTGCTCGTGTACCATTGCTGCAACACAAACACGGTCATCTCCAGCAAAATTATCGAGCATACTTTTTATCCTGAGCGATATATTAAAAAAAATAGGGTAAAACAAAAAGAGGACAATAGATTTCCTCATTTCCAATCTGTTACCCTGTGTTCTGATGTCACTATATATTGAGTCAACCAAAAGGAATCTTTTATCAGTACATCCTGTGCACACATGATAAGAACAAGCGCACGCACTTAATCTAGCAGCAATTCTGTCCTGAACCTTAAGGCAGAGAAGGACTCTTCTTATAAGCACACTACTAATTGACACATTGACTGGAAGAGATGCTCAGTCTGCCATCAGCCCCTGTTAGCCTGCTCTCATCATGCTTCACTTCTCATGTCAGACTGGAGGAGAGAGGACAATGTTGTCTTTACTACACTCACTGTGAACTTGCTAACATGCACACAAAGTGTCTTTACCCATCTATTTCTCCCTTCCTCTAATTGTATCACTGAAACTTACTGAACTTAAGGCAACTCCTGAAACAACCCGTGCTCTTGGCTTTTTTTTTATTTTTTTAATGCAGATGTTGTACCATTAGGGGAATCTTGTCTGCTGTCTAATTGATTGATTGTGACTAGGCTGAGCTGATTTCATTAGCTAACTGGCCCCCAGTAGTGAGGGCAGAAAGATATATATTTTTGTGTGGTGGCTGATTGAAGTTTGAAAAATGTATTAAATCTGTTTCCTTTTTTCAGAAAACTGACCTTTAGAAAACCATTCAAGGTCAAGGTCACACCAAAAATGAATGCAACTATCCAAACAAATAGATTGCGTGACAAAACATAATTCACCCAAACATTTTAAGTAATTAATTGTATTTTGGTGGCACGGTGGCTTAGTGGTTTACACGTTCGCCTCTCAGCACTAGGGATTCCCGGTTCGAATACCCATCTGGGTGGAGTTTCCATGTTCTCCCCATGTCTGTGTGGGTTTCCTCCGGGTTCTCCGGTTTCCTCACACAGTCCAAAACTATGGATGAAGTCAATTGAGTTCTCCAAATTGCCCCATATAGAGTGTGTATGCGTGCGTGTGTGTGTGAGTGACTGTGTGCCCAGCGATGGATTGGATCTTCCCAGCGCCCGAAATGTTCTCCCCTGGATGGGCATGGGGAACCCCACTGCGACCCTAATATAGGATAAAGTGGAAGATAATGAATGAATAAATAATTTTTTTTGTCCTAAATGACTTAAGAAAATGGCACAGAGAATGAGAGAAAAGTTAAGAGTTTTAAAATAAAAATAAAAAAATTATATATATATATATAAAAACCAAAGACCATAAACTGAAACCGATGGACTTTTGGTGGAGCACTTGTTTGGCTGGGGGCTTTGTGTGTGTGTGTGTGTGTGTGTGTGTGTGAGTCAGGGATTGGTGCTGATCTGGGAGTGCTGTGTGCCTGTGAACGCTCGGGCAGCCGGTCCGTGATAGACCCCTGTGGAGAGGCCAGGCCTGGACAACTTCACAACTCTCATTCTCTCTTCATCTCCCTCTGCCTCAATCACTCACTCAAGTTTCCCTTTGATTCGCTTCACGTCTATAAAGTCCTTTACCTTCTACTTTACTCCATTCTCTGAGGATGTATCTTCGTGTTCTCATTGTTAAGTCTATTTGAGACGATAACCATTATTTGTAGTCTGTTGCAAAAGTAAACGCTTTGCTAAACTTCTGTATTATTGTATGACTTCAGTCGGAAACACTCCTGGTTTTAAACGGACTCTCCCAATTTTTCATCCAATTGATTTTCTTTCTTCTATTCAAACTCACATTTATGATGATAATCACTTGTGTTTGATTTTAATATAAAAAAAGTGTTTTGAAAGTGATTTACTTATAATGAGATTTTTAAATAGATTTAAAATTGTGGTTGGGTCATTTCTCTTTTTAATGTAAATTTTATGTCCATGTTCAGTAACTAAATAATTCAACTTTTTGGCTCAAGTTTGAAAAAAAAATGCCTTTTGTTCTGTATACATAAAGTGAGATCCAAGGTTTGTGCAATTTGATGGAAAGCAAAGAAAAAGTCTGTTCTTAATCGCCATAGAAATCTTCCGCTTTATCCTCTATTAGGGTCGCGGGGGGGGGGGGGGGGGTTCCCATGCCCATCCAGGGAAGAACGTTTCGGGTGCTGAGCAGATACACCCAGGACAGGGCGCCGATCTATCACTGGGCACACACTCACTCACACAAACACACTCTATATGGGGCGATTTGGAGAACTCAATTGACTTGATCCATGTTTTTGACTGTGGGAGGAAACCTTAGAACCCGGAGGAAACCCACACGGACACGGGGAGAACATGGAAACTCCACCCAGAGGGGTGGTAGAGGGTTCGCTGAGAGGCGAACGTGCTAACCACTAAGCCACCGTGCCGCCCTTTAATCACCATAAAATCATTTAGTGTAAATCGGAATATTAATCGTGAGCCATCAAAGGGATTAAAGCATTTTAAAGTCTTGGAGTACAGATCTTCGTGCACACACTTTTTTTTAGAAGCATTGTAAGTTTTCATTAATAAATGCTGGACACTGCAGCCTGGTCTGGCTTGTGAAATGAACAGTGCTGGTTGTGGCACTTTGTTCTGCTCTGATGAGAGGAACAGAAGTCTCTCTCAGAGGGCATTTTGTACCGTGCCACTTTTTGGATATGAAGCAGCGGGAAGCTGGCAGCGTCTGCCAGGCGAAACAAGACTATCGTGCCTCTGAATACGTAATGAAACGGATACGAGGGGGAAAAACTGTGATCATTTAATGAGTTCCATCTGATATTGGGATTTATGAGAGTGTATCTATGCACGAGTGTGTGTTAGGCTTTAACGAAACGTGAACACACATGAACATCTGCAGGTCTCCCACACTTCTAACAGGGAGTGTTGAATGGCTGTGCGACCTCCTGCCCCCTGCCACACCACATAGACACACACACACACACACACACACACACAACACGCAGACACACACACAAAAAAAAACACCCAGTTCTCGAGCGGGTCGGTGTTCACACTCTTGTCTTTGACATGTAACAAGAAGCCATGGCGCCTAGCGGGGGGGCCACAAACCGAATTCAGTGCAAGGCTGCACACCCCCTCCACATGGGCGCACACACCCACACACACACACACACACACACCTACATGTCTATATATGCTACTTTTATTGGGCCTTTACACACCTGAAACAGATTGCTTCTCAATAAACAGCGGGAGTTGGTGAAGACTCGATTCAGGCCTTTGTGCTTCAGAAAAAGGTTCCTCTGACAAAAGCAGGAATGCAGTATGGTGGGGGTGGAGACTTGGTGGGGGGTACAGGGGGATTACAAGCAACCTGTGACTCTGCCTCTTTCTGCCCTTACTGGTGGTAATGCGTGCGTTTGAATGAGTTCTGTGTATATGTCGGTATAAGGCAGTGAGTTAGTGTCTCTGACTGGGCATGCTCTCTTCGGCCAATGCCGCATGAGAAGCTCTCCCGCTGGGACCCAGCTGTGTCTGCAATTAGCGGGAGGGATGGAATGATGATTGCCGCTAGCGCTGATGCTAATTCAACGTGACAGGCTGCTGGAGAAGTGGAGAAAGCCTGGCACTTGCTGGGAGTAGCACTCTACCTTCCGCTTTTGCTCAGCCTCTCTGTCTTAACAATCATGTCGTACTTATCCGGCTTTTATTTTTGTTAAATTCCCTTCATCATTTTGCTAACCACAAAAAAAAACCAAAAAAAAAAAAAACCAAAACAACCCAGTCAGGTCAAAAAAAGTAACACGATGAAGCCTTGTGGATAAGTCTGTCAGGTTTAGTTTGAGCTAAGGATTAAATGTATTTACAGCCCCCTTTTTTCAAAGAAAACAAATATGAAATTGATGCCAGCAACACAGAAAGGTTCAAAAAAGAACCAAGAGCAGCAGTTTAATGGTCAACTGGCGAAGGTGTCAAGATTACGTATAAAAGAAGCAGCCACCAAACAAGCAAAGGATGGATCATGGTTAACAACCTTGTGCCAAACGTTGTGAGATTATTATTAGTCACTTCAAAGAAAACGTTCCTAAGTGCATAAGTGCGAAGTAAAAAGATTTCTAATAATGTGCTGACAGTAATATCTTTAAAAGATTAAGTGAAACAGAGACAATCTGTTGCATGGTATATTGGCAAGTCTTTTTCTCTTAAAACAGTGTGCTGCAGTAAAGCAATAAAGCAACCTTAATTTGTGTATGAACAGATGAAGCCATGTCCATAATTTGTTAAAAAATACATGTAGAAAGCATGTTCTGCAGAATAACACAAGGATTGTTTCACAAGGATTTATGGTGCCTTAGTGGTTTAGCACATTCGCCTCTCAGCACTAGGGATTCCTGGTTCGAATCCCCATCTGGGTGGAGTTTCCATGTTCTCCCCGTGTCCGCGTGGGTTTCCTCCGGGTTCTCCGGTTTCCTCCCACAGTCCAAAAACATGGATCAAGTCAATTGAATTCTCCAAATTGCCCCATGTAGAGTGTGTCTGTGTGAGTGAGTGTGTGCCCAGCGATAGGTTGGCGCCCTGTCCTGGGTGTGTCTGCCCAGCGCCCGAAACGTTCTCCCCTGGATGCGCATGGGGAACCCCACCGCGACCCTAATAGAGAGTGAAAAAATGTTTCACAAATGTTTTTGGGGAAAATAGACAAAAAACAGCATCTGAATTGTATTTCATTGGCGCCTCAGGGCCAATAAAAAAGGTGATCTGCACATATGTAATGGGACCAATTATGATGCTTGTGGTGGAATTTTGAAAAAACTTCAAGATCTTTTCCATGAAATTCTAAGTCTATTTTAGCAGTACAGCGAAACTAAACATAACATCTTAATCATAACATTATACAGGAACGTGAAAAAATAAATAAAATTATATATATATATATATTTTTAAATATAATTAAAATATAAAAATAGTCATTTATAAAAAATAATTCAAATTGTAAATAGTAAAGACTAAAATTATTTTGTCTTTAAGTCTTTAAAAAAAATTATCTGCTCTAACACTTGAAACACATGGTGTCATGTATCATGAAAAAGTAAAGTTTGACAATCTTTAGTGACGTGTATCTAAACTTTTGGCCTCAACAGTGTGGTAACATGTAATGACCGTTTAAGAGGCCCAGTCTATCTGCTCCTCTTCACATAAGGACATCTTTTTTTGTCCCTGCTTAAAAAGAGCTGTCTGTGAGCTCAGACTTAAAGCTGAATCGGACCCCCTAGTGCAGAGAATTTTTTTTTTTTAAAACTGACTACAAGACATTATGCTTTCTGGACAAAGGGACGGGCTAATCCTACCTGCTCGCTGTTCACAGCCACTGTTGGCCTATTATTGTGTGCTTTCTGGCCCCTGAGAGGAGGTCCATTGACGATGGAACTCAATTACCATGGCAACTCACACCGACGAAGCCGCGTCTGTCGTGTTTTTCTCTCTGCACACTGTGGGACGTGCTGCCCCAAAGAAAAACTTTTACTGGAAACACCCGACCCCAAACATGTTCCTCTAATGCACCATTTTGTTAACAATCAAATTCAGCTCTCTTTGGTCTTTCTTCTTTTTCTCCGTTCTCTCTTTTTCCTCGCTCTCTGTGCAGAAGGGGCTGCCTGAATGGCGTGATTGACAAAAAAGTTTTAGGCTCAGCAAGCATGTGAGCTTCAAACAGCTTTTGATTGTGTACAAAGCAGAGCTGCTCAAGGTTTGCACGCCTCGCTGAAGCTTTAAGTGCAACAAGCATTCAGTGTTTTTGCTCAGGCTGCTGCAACATGCCTGAAGTGCATCAGTACTTAGAAAGCATTATATTAAAAGTGATTTAATGCCCCTTAAATGTTAGTGACCTTTATATTTTGTCATCAATATGTTAAAATATTTAATACGCTAATGTAATGTTAAGAACAAATCAAATAAGACAAAGCCAGGTGAATTAGTGTAAACTGTAACCTCACTATTTTTGGCTCCACAGCTTCATGTCAATCATGTTTGTACTGTTAATTATAACATTGCTTTCTCATGTATATGGCTATCATTTTTATATAATTGTATTGGAATGACATCTACTACTTGGCAGTTGTTTCCAGCTGTGCCATCAGACACGCACATCAGCATCACTACCAATTTACCTAACTGACATGTCGTCTCTAGAAAAACTCCACTCAGGCGCTCTGAGTGGACATGCAGACTCCACACAAAAACCACTTTGGTTTACTCAACCCAGACAGCGAACCTAAGACCGCTTTGCTGTTTCCTGTCGATACTTTTCAGTGTCTTAATGTTTTTTTTTTTTTAATGTTTTCCTGACTGTATTTATCACATTGGCTTTACAGTTGCATACAATTCCACATGAGAGATCAAGGGTCAAGCACATTAAACCGTGAATTAACCTACACGGACTTTTTAGATTTCGGGAAAATATGCACAAGATTATAATAATGGATAGTGAAGAACTAAGATTATCTGCAATCACATTGGCTAAAGGTTTTACAAGTGCATTATTATCCTTTTTTTTCCTGTTGCATCTTTACGTTGCAGGCTTCAAACTTAAAATGTGTTTATATTAAATTTTCTACAGTAAATCCATTCAAAGAACCTTTGCAAATAGTTTGTTGTATGTGATCGTGTATTGCGTAACGTGTTCAAAATCACCAGTTCAATGGAACTTTTTTGCTTACGCCATTGGAATCTACTCCACAATTGGTTTAATCCATAAAGCCGAGCTCATTCAAAGTCTAAAGTGTGTCGCCACATTTTTTAACTTGTTGATCCGGAGACAAAACCCTCCTTCACTATCAGACCACCACTAGACGGAGGCCTGTTCGCTAAATGGATAACAGTATGCAAACAGAGCTCTCTTCACCAAAACAGAGCTCGCAGAGTTAGAGAAACGGCGCTTGTTGGGACGAACTAAATGCTGGGAATTATAGCCTTCGTCTGTGTCATTGAGTAAACACACAATGAGCAAAGGATGGAGGGGGAAGAGAAAAAAGAAAAGGGAAAAAAAAAAAAAAAAAAAAGCACTGAAAGAAAGAAAGAGAAAAAACACAGAGTAAGGAGCCGTGAGCAAAGTGCTCACAAAAGAACGCTTAGGGACGGATTGAGACGCAGCCGAATGAGGAGCGCAACACTTCTGGAGCTTGGCCTGAATGGGTTCGGGAAGGGCGGAGATGGAGGGGAGGGGGGGGGGAAATGGAATAAGCCAGCGAGCACTTGAAAATCCCGCAGTGCACCTGAATGGGCAGGGGGAGGGAGGGGCATGGAGGGGGTGAGCCGAAGGTGAATGGCTTGCCTTTTGGGACCAATTTGTCTCTTTTCACCCCCCTGATTCCCCCAGCCTCCGTGCTGACAGATGTACAAAGACGGACCCGCACTGAGCCTCTCGTATACGCGCACCCGCTAGCAGCTGTCACTCCTGTCAGACGAGTTAATCAAACAAATACCACCATACCTCACTTTACATCATGGTGTGTGTGTGTGTGTGTGTGTGTGTGGGGGGGGGGGGGGGGGGGGGAGGCAGAGGGTAGCTGTTGAGATGCCTGTTTATTTTTGTCATGTAATAATCTAATAATTTATATACATGCAACTTGTACATGATACAGTTCCAGCTTTTACTCTTTATATGTAGTCTGACTACATGCTTGTATTTTTGATCTCAAACTGATGCCTGCCACTGTAGCATTAACCTGCAGGTTAACCTGCTGAGATTTAGGAAAACCAGAAAAGAGTCTCAGCTCCTGTAATTATCGGAAACCTAAGCAGCTTACAGCGGCGGCGCTGCCTCCATTCTGAATAAAGAGAAACCTTTTAACGTGTTTTCAACAATAACCAATAACCGTGGGAGTTACCTGTTGGTTCCTTTATTTTAGTCTTTTTTTTTTTTAAATCTACATTTTGACCCACAACTGTCCCGATTACTCTCACAAAGCTTCTTTATTCAAATGGTTTATCACTAAAGAGATTAGACAGGGGTAAAGAACAAGAAGAGCGCATCGGCCCTTCACTTCAAGATTATTGGTATAACACCATCAGAGGTTTTAACACATTTTTGTTGTTCTCATTATAATATTGTCTTTATAGTAGTTTGGATATATGTTTTATGAGTTTATGTACAAATTATGGTTAGGCTTAGGCCGAACCCTGCCTCTAACTTTAATCAATTAAGGTTTTAAAGAGTGGTCGCATTATATGTAAATATTTTTCTTACATTTTTCTAAATCATTGGCAATAGAGGATTAAAAATGTTTTGTTAAAGTCTTTTTCATGAATTTAAAAAAATACAGATAAGGATCCTAAATAAAGAAACGTTTTATATCCCCCTGCAAAGTCATGGGATAAGGTTCTAGAGACGAAAATGCAGATGAAGAAAACGTAAATTGACTACAAATTAAAAATCAGGTTGTACAGGGTGCACAAGCTGAAGAATGCAAACATCTCGATTAATCTCAATTAAACCTCAAGATTAATACTCATTCACCTCATATGAACTGTCAAACTATAATACATAGAACCAATAAATCATTTACATTTAGTCATTTAGCAGACGCTTTTATCCAGACTCACAGACTCTTAAAAAGTGTACAGCAGGCAGTGAAAACCAAGATTTTTGCCACTTAAAGATCTACAGTATACTGTCTTTAACTATTATTCATTCTAGATCTAGAAACAGATTTATGCACACATTCACACCAGATACCACAAATTAATTTTCTAGCATTTGGACTTTTGGAGGAATTAAAGGTTCTTGAATAAAGAACAAACTGAAATTAAAGACAGAACGTTGTTACTTTGAGCAGAGATAGCTACATACTGTGCCAATCAAGTAAAACATATTATAAAATCTATATTAAGGATTTGTGTATAAATCATACAGTGTGCATGTCCTACATCTGCATATATTTTAATTCATAAGTGAATGTAAAATAAATCGAATCCCTGGAATGGAATTTAAACATTTATTTACTATTCATTTCTAACTTAATGCTGACCGCATGCATGGACAGCCAAGGGTTGTAAAATACCCAGATCTGTTTTAAATTTTTCTTACACAAAAATATTTTTTAAATTATAAGTTTGCAAACTTTGAGAACCACTGTAAGTGGTTAGTTTTTGATGGCTTTAGTTGTTTAAGTCTTAAAAACTAATATGGCTAATATGTGATGCATCATGAGTTATGACTTCCATAACAAATGGTCAGATAGTTTCCTTTCTGACAACCTGCATAGGGTCCATTTAGCATGCTGCCTGAAGTCGATTGTTCACTTGACATGGTGGGTCATGACCGGGCCCGCGAAGTGGTGAAGTGTGTCTGACAGTGAAATGGTATAGCGAGATTGTTGTACAGACTCCAACAACAGACTCACAGTTAGCGGGTCAGCCTCAAATCACCCGTCCGGCTAAAGCAGCTTCCCTCATTCTCCTTAACACATGCAGATCTGATAACTGCCAAGGTCAACGCAAATACTCTGAATCAATCAATCCTGAGCGGCTGTAATCCCACCTTCTAGTAAGGCAGATTAAGGGTATAATTGACTCTTGTAATCCGACGGACTATCTGGACGCTCGAGTCTCACTCACTAGGGTCAGTGCAGCTCTGGATTTAGAGATGGCTTTTTTTAATCAATGATCTCCAGGCTCGGCCCAGATTGGACAGATAAGCGCCGGCGTTAAGCACAGCTGTCCTAATCCTGCTTTCTTCAGCCACCCTTTTAAGGACTAGTGGACTGATGGAGGGGGAAATCATGATTTGGCCTGTCTCTGACCACCCTATTTTCTCTTTGCATTAACTGCCAGTGACCTTAAAAAAAAAAAAAAAAAAGGGTCAATGTATAGTTGTCATTTTAAATGAGTGTTTTGGTGCCTCACCTTCTACATACTGTACATATATCAGTCTTGAGCCAGCTGTCTTTTAGCTGTTTAAACTGTATGTCTGCTCTAAATGGAACAAAAGACTTAGAAAATTAGTGTGAGTGCAAAATGATGGGATGCTGAGAGTGCTGGGATTGTAGTTATTGGTACATGTTGAGCTGATTTAGTTTAGAAATTCTATTTAAGCTTGTAATTATAATTATAAATATTTTTTTAAAGAAATGTGCCATTGTGCCCCAGTCTAACACCCATACACCATGTACTACTTGCAAAAAAAATCGACTATTTATGTACAAATAATATGTTAGAAAAGAATTTAACTTACATCATTTTGAGTTCACCTTTATCCAAAGTGACTTACAAGTATCCAAACTTCATTATTATATTCATAGTTCTGGATCAGACATTATACAGCATGAAACAATGAGGGTGAAGGGACTTTAAATTGACATCCCACCACTGATGAGACAGATTACGCGTGATCAGACTGAAACACTAAAACATTAAATTAAAATGAAAATGTGAACATATTGGATTCTGCACAGGAGACTACATTTGTATGCTATTCTAATGAGTAGCTGTGAGTGTTGGTGTGTGTGTGTGTGTGTGTAAGTGTGTGTGATTACACAGCCTTTTCTCGTGAGTTGGTTTTAGATTACTTGGCCCGGTGCTTGCGCTCTCTGCCGGCCCAGCCACTTTAGCAGGTGGGGAAGGGGGCCAAACGCGTGCCCTCTATACCCATCTGGGGTCGGGTGGGGGCCGGGGGAAAGGTGGGCTGGAGTGGAGGAGATGGCTTGATGTCTGAGAATGCATGTATGAGGGGAATCCTCCAAGGAGGTTGGTCATGCTAGTAGATGTACACAGGAAGATTAGTCGACTCTGAATCGTGCCACTCGAGATAATGTGATAAAAACAACTCAACAGGAAGGATAAGTTCCACTTTGATTTAGGTTCAGGGAGAAAGATGGAAACAGAGAGAGCCTGAGAGTGGAAACTCAAAGCAAGAGAAAAACAACGGAGAATGCAACAGATGAGGTGGGAGAGGTGCAGAGAAAAGAAAGGATGATTGATTGTATAAAGAACAATTCCTGCCAGTATTCATTCTAAAAATGCACATACACACAGCAAGATATAAACAAGACACCTGGGACTGTGCAGCAGAGCTCATCTAGGTAGGAATTAAGAGAAGAAAAGGAAAACACTAAGGAATTCAGCAACAAAAGCTTTTGGACAGTAACAGAGGTCTGCAGTAAAGAGAGCAAGTGCCAACGCAAAGAAATAAAAGCAGAAGAGAAGAGAGTTCTTATTCAGCCACAAGAGCGAGATGATTTTAAGTGAGCTTATAGGAAATTACTTTTTTTCATATATTTGTTTTGGAAAAAACAGTCTATTCAGAAATTCTATTCAATATCTGCACTTTGATGCATTTTATTGGTTTTTTTTTTTAGCATCAGGGCAAAATGCAAGTTCTATTCACCACATTTGCATTTGCTGCTTGTTATTACTTAGATATGTTAACACTCGAGTGAGGTTTTTGTATATTTCCCTTTCACACAGAGTACCTCTTCTTAAAAGGTTTCTTTACAATTCCACAGTTTATTATTCATGTCAGAAATACTAAGTGTTGGTCTATAATATTATATCAAGAATCAAATACATCTAATTAAAATTCAATATGCATATGAGGAATGGATGTATTCATGTGAAAACTCCATTACAGTGCAGATATACATACACATGTGTGTATACAATTGGTAATTTAGTAACTTTAACATGTTTTTACACTTTGGAGCCTGGTGCTTCCAAAGGAAACTCATGCAGAAATGGGGAGAACATGCAAACCACACGGCACAGACCATGCTCACCCACCAAAAAATTCGGGAATTAAAAGGAAAAGGAGGGCGGCACGGTGGCTTAGTGGTCAGCACGTTCTCCTCTCAGCACTAGGGATTCCCGGTTCGAATCTCCATCTGGGTGGAGTTTCCATGTTCTCCCCGTGTCTGCGTGGGTTTCCTCCGGGTTCTCCGGTTTCCTCCCACAGTCCAAAAACATGGATCAAGTCAATTGAATTCTCCAAATTGCCCCATATAGTGTGTGTGTGTGTGTGTGTGTGAGTGAGTGTGTGTCCAGCGATGTATTGGCGCCCTGTCCTGGGTCTATCTGCCCAGCGCCCGAGACGTTCTCCCCTGGATGGGCATGGGGAACCCCACCGCGACCCTAATAGAGGATAAAGCGGGAGATAATGAATGAATGAAAGTAAAAGGAAAGAAATGTCCTTCGTTATGTGTCAGTGCAAGTCACTGAGCCACAGTTTGAGCAAAGCACATTAAAGATGAGTTGCAGTGCGGTGTAACTCGTTTGGAAGAAAGAACGTCTGCCTTTTTTGTTGAAAAGCTCAGAGATGGCCATCAGTGGCTATTCTCAATGATCACCCCCTTGTTCCCGAAGATCACAGCTGATTTGCTCAGGGCTCAGGGCATCAGTGGTATTGCAACTAACATTCTCCAAACGATATGACAAATGCTTTTGCAGGACATTCTCTCATCAAAGAACAACATTTTAGTGTAGTGCATTTGAGCTACAAGCTTTTCTGATATTAATTTCTTTCAAACAATCTTCTATATGAATTCATGCACATAAGAGTTGTGGATAAAGCTACAAGGTTGTGGTTATAATTCATTATATTATGTGTAATGTATAATTTCATTTTCATTATTGAATAAAGATTTTATTGCATTAGCAGTAATTTACTACATTTATCTTACGCAGCTGTTATACAACCTTATGACCCGTTTCACTGGTTAATTTGCTGCACTAAGGCAGACACCCACATCAGCATGTTTGTGAGTTAATTGAGAGGGAGAAGAGCTGAAGTGTGACCCCAGTTCAGCACAGCTATTTGTTAAGAGACTCTGGTTATAAACTGGGTAATGCAAACATGTCTGAGCTACAACACTCCCAGCAAACCGTTTCGCATGCATGACAATGGATTAGGAGCAGGAGGAAGGCCGAAGCCATCGCCTAACACTACGTTCTTCATGCTGTCCCGCCCTTGGTCCCTCCTTCCTCATTTAACTCTTTCTTTCTTCTCTCTTAAGCCCTAAAGACAATAAACCCAACGTCTGGAGAGTAGGTTTGTTGGGAATAGTTTTGTATTTTGAAATACCTGAGTAACTGTAGGCTGCTATGCTCAGTATGTTCACTATGCTTTCTCGCTCACTTCCAAGACTGATTGATATTACATTACATTTACATTTTGGTCATTTATTGGACGCTTTTATCCAAAGCGACTTACAAGATGAGCACAGGGTTCAGCACAACAGCCCTGGAGCAATGAGGGTTAAGGGTCTTGCTCAAGGACCCACATTGGTAACTTCAGTGGACCTGGGATTTGAACCCCCAACCTTCAGATTGATAGCCCAACGCCCTGACCACTGAGCTACAATGCCCCTACATATTAACAAAGAAAAACGTGTAAACAAATACCACCAGTTAAATAAAACCAGTAATCCAAGTCCAACATATCCATCAGTCTCTCTTTTTCGATAAATCTTATTTTGCTTTTACTGATTTGTTAAAACGCGGGCGGGTGGCGGGACGGTGGCTTAGTGGTCAGCACGTTCGCCTCTCAGCTCTAGGGATTCCCGGTTCGAATCCCTATCTGGGTGGAGTTTCCATGTTTTCCCCGTGTCCACGTGGGTTTCTTCCGGGTTCTCCGGTTTCCTCCCACATTCAAAAAACATGGATCAAGTCAATTATGTTCTCCAAATTGCCCCATATAGAGTGTGTCTGTGTGAGTGAGAGTGTGCCCAGCGATGGATCGGCGCCCTGTCCTGGGTGTATCTGCCCAGCGCCCGAAACGTTCTCCTCTGGATGTAATAATATTGGACCCTAATATTGGATAAAGCGGGAGATAATGAATGAATGAATGATTTGTTAAAATATGTTTTAAAAGTTAAGTATAAACAGCATCAGTGTTGAATTTTTTTTTTTTCATTTACAGTAACTTGCACTGTAAAAGTACTGGATCCTGCACATTCAGTTTTGAACACAAAAGAGCAGCAAGAAGAAGCAAAAGTACAGCAGCATTTTAGAGAACAGGACACAGAGAAGACAGCAGATATATAGCTGCAGACTTGAAAAGGGAGCAGAGAATAATAAAGAGTATAGAAATGTGGAAAAAGTAAACTACAAGGGAAAGGAATCACAAAATGTAACTGATCCCTCCCAGCCGGTTGTCATGTCACATTTTGGGGGACGTCCTCCCCGGTAGAAGAGGAGAATCCAGCAGCATTTACTTACATCAAATAATCTTTCTATGTACATCTCCTCATTGACCTTATCCCGCAAGGCATCCTGAGAGTGTCGAACAAACGTCACGTAGGCGTCAGCTACATCCATACCAGGTTTCTACAAAAACAAAGAGTGGAAGGAAATAATTACACCTTTGCAGAACATTCTGTGCAGTACAATAAAATGGTAATATAATGTCTTGCCACAAGATTTTGGAGTATGTGTGTATTTGTTTGTTAGAGTCGGACACTGATGTTGAACAATAAAACGTGGTTTGCAGATGATATTCATAGTCAAATATCGTTCAGTTGGGTTGGTGGTCTGGGTTTCTATTAAGCTGCACTCATCAAGCTCATTAATTCATGCCTGTGAGGTACATTGACCTGCTGCAATAGGAAACTATTGGTACAACATTATTTTAAACTGCAGTAAATTTGATCTTTGTGTTTCATGACAGTACTTATACTTGCAATATATGTATACATATATATATATATATATATATATATATATATATATATATATATATATATATATATATATATATATATATATACACTGTATATATATATATATATATATATATATATATATATATATATATATATATATATATATATATATATATACATACACACACACATATATATATATATATATGGTGGCACAGTGGCTTAGTGGTCGGCACGTTCGCCTCTCAGCACTAGGGATTCCCGGTTCGAATCCCCATCTGGGTGGAGTTTCCATGTTCTCCCCGTGTCTGCGTGGTTTTCCTCCGGGTTCTCCGGTTTCCTCCCACAGTCCAAAAACATGGATTAAGTCAATTGAATTCTCAAAAAAAATTGCCCCATATACAGTGTGTCTTTGTGAGTGAGTGTGTGCCCAGCGATGGATTGGCGCCCTGTCCTGGGTCTATCTGCCCAGCGCCCGAGATGTTCTCCCCTAGATGGGCATGGGGAACCCCACCGTGACCCTAATAGAGGATAAAGCGGGAGATAGTGAATGAATGAATATATATATATATATATATATATATATATATATATATATATATATATATATATATATATATGGCGGCACGGTGGCTTAGTGGTTAGCACGTTCTCCTCTCAGCACTAGGGATTCCCGGTTCGAATCCCTATCTGGGTGGAGTTTTCATGTTCTCCCCGTGTCTGCGTGGGTTTCCTCCGGGTTCTAGAGTGTGTATGCGTGCGTGTAGAGTGTTTAGAGTGTGTATGCATGCGTGTTTGTGTGAGTCAGTGTGTCCAGCGATAGATTGGCGCTGTCCTGGGTGTATCTGCCCAGCGCCCGAAACGTTCTCCCCTGGATGGGCATGGGGAACCCCCCCCCCACAACCCTTATATAGGATAAAGCGGACATACACACACGTACATATAACAACATAACTATACAACACTATACAAAATATCTGAAAATACTTAAATGCACTGATGTTCTAATGAGCTGTAACACTTTGCCAATTTGAGTCAGGATGCTTTCACTTATTTTTTTTATTTATTTTTTTTAAGTTTCTGAAACACTAAAAATGTAAAATCATATTAGCAGAACTGAAAGTTCAAAGCATTAAAATGAGCTGCCATAATCTGAATAAAAGAACAAAGTGATATAAACATCACATTTGCTGTCTTGAAGAGCTATTTATTAAAACGGCAGCATTTGATGTGCTAAGAGAACATTGTGCACGAGAGTCAGATGGTGAACTTAGTTTGCGCTAAATTAACTGTATCTATTCTGCCAGCGGGCAGCAGAAGGTCATCAGAATTGGTAATTGTCAGTAGCTGCAAATTGAAGTAACTTCACACCTCTCCAGTGACTTTAAGGGGTGCAAATCGCTTTTTTAACCTAATGTAATTGTATTTTGTGCATTAAATCAACAATTACCATGGAAACGCAAAGCTTTTAGGGCCTAGGGGCATGGGAGAGAGGATGCAAGGGAGGGAGAGAAAGCACAGATGAGAATGGATTTGCGCCCCGACGTGTTGGCAGTTAAAGGAAGCGGCGTGATGCAATGCTGAATGCAGGATGTAGCAAGTCGGACCCCACGGCAGCCTCACGACAGGCTTTTGTTGCACAACACACACATCGCACTGTCTGCTAGCAGAGACTGAAGGAGAGAGGGCCACATAGCCGGCCACGCCACCACTCTCCTCGCATGCATATGAATAGCCATTTGGAAGTAAGAGACTGCCATCTGTACAACCCGCTGCTGCTGTCAGGCTGTCAGCTCATCCTAACCAGCCCTTAATCAGGCAGTAAAGCAAATGCAAACGCAAATAAGGATGAGGATTACAAGCTTTGTGATGCTAATACTGCTGACACGTCAAGTGTTTGGCATTTAAGAAAGCAAAGGTCTCACTTACGGGTACGTCCACATATTTCGAGGCAGCTTTGACCTGCAGAGCCAAGAGAATGAAGTCATGAGCAGATTTCATGGTGTCTAGGTGTAATTATGACATCCCAAATTGAGGAAAACCAAAAGATGAAGGCTAATATGCTCAGGACAATGTTATTATTTTAATATTATTCTAAGATTGTAACACTTCAGACTGTAAATGAAAGGCTTTTGAGGTGGAGGCTCAGAAATATTACAGGAGTCTAAAACAGTGTGAGCTAAATACTAAACGATCAGGTTATTCGATGAATAAATGTGTTATTTAGGTCGCCTACATCATGATTACAGTGTGAAAGAGTGCAGTGAGAATAAATAACCTACACTAAATTTCATACGAGGCCTGTCTTTCGATGTCAGAGTTAAAGTTAAAGGCAGGCCAACAAATCTGTGTGCTGGACTTTAAAATGTGTTTTTAAACTGTACATGCATTTCTCACAAATTTGTATACCTTTAAAAATTCCATTAAATTATTGATTTACTCTATTTTTCATGTTCATATGTGAATTTTACAAACCATTCTTTAAATTTAATTAAAAGCTGTTTCAAGGATCACATTTTCAATGCTGTGTATATATATTATAATGCTGATGGTAAGTAAGCATGTCATCGATGTCATTTACAGTACTGTGTTATAATAAATATTACTGCATGAGCCTGGACACAAAAAATAAAAAATGTTTTGTATACAAACCCCCTCCCCCCCCCACAAAATGTGCTTTGTTCTTACAGTAAAAGATAGGAAGGAGGAGAAAAGAGTGCCCTCATCGTAACGAGACAGCTTGGCCAGGACACTTTCCAGAATCACCACAAACTGTGTAACGAGAAACATAAAGTAAAAAAAAAGGTGTTGTAATTATATAATGTGTATTGTCTACCTTTAAACTCCAAAAATCATATATATACACACACATAGAAGTTGCCAATGTTGTGTAGCTACCTTTGCCACCAATAATGTAGTCATTTCTTTTACTGTCTCTTCAATGAGATTGTCGATTTGAGAGTGGTACTGTCTCTATAAGAGAGATAAATATGAGTAACAGCAGTAGAGGTACACACACACACACACACATATATATATATATATATATATATATATATATATATATATATATATAAAATGGATAACTTGGGGAAGGTTTCTCCATAATATTGGTAATGAATTCAACCACAAAACCATGCAGCAGCTGCTAAATCTGAACTGAAACATTCACTGCTTTTAAACGCTTAATCCACTGTGGAGCAAACGTGTAAACTGTACCTCTTTGTTTCTCTCCTCAGAGTGACAAGGACTTCTGGGTAATTAATTCAGTTCAGATAATTATTACCTGCTTAAAGATGTGGTGGGAAATCTGAGGGCTCTCAGTTTTAACACATGTATATTCAGAAGCAGCTGTCACATGTGGTAATGGAATCAAAACAATTGTCGGAGTGTCAGAAGAACAGGGAAAACTGCTGCAACTGCTAATTATACATTTGGGAACTGGGAGTACGAACGCAATTGAATTGTTAAGCAACACTTACCCATGTTCTAACAAACTTTCACAAGATTGAGAAAAGGAGTACAAAGAAAGATACACATTCCCCGGTGAAAAATGAAACTGTGACCGAAATAATGTTAAATAAGAAATAAATTAAAGTAAAAGTATAATAAAGTAAAGTATAATAAATGAAGTATAAAAAAAAATGATCCACAAAATTTAAACAATGTTAATGAAGTAATACATTTACGTTCATGAATCTAATTATAAATATATAGATTAGATGGAAGGAGGTTTTATATAAATAGACAGATGATTAGATAAATATACAATAAGGATGGTTGGCTTGATGGATGGATGAATACAGGTACCTCCTGGCCGAGCTCCATGGCACACAGTTTGGCAGACTGGGCTCTGGCGTCCACCATTACATTGAACATGGTGCATATGGACTGCGGGACACGGAAGTCTGTGGTCCGACTGCTTTTCTGCAACTTTACCTCAAATGCAACTCGTGTCCTGATGGAAAGATAGTCAAACAGACGAGTGAGGAAAAAGTAGGATGGTGAGAGAGCATCATCTGGTCTCGGAGTGGTCACCTCTTCACACAAGACTCGATCATGTCACTGGACATGAGTTTGAGTCTCATCTCCAGGTGTTTTGCAAACTCCTCCTCTGGCCAGTGCAAATCTCGGATAAACGTCTGCAGTGCATCCAGCTTCCAGAACAGGTCCTCAGATGTGCCTGAGCCATTACTGCACAAAAAGGTAGCAATGTAGTCAAAAAAGTGCACCTGACGGGGCTTTAGGTGTCAGGAGGTAAATGTAAAGTGCAGAAGAAGGAACCAAATATTTTAACCATGTTTTATAATAAATTAGGAAATAAATATTTGGAAAAACTTAAAAATGACCATCATTTTAATTTATTAGATATTTAACACATTGAGATCTATTTTAAACACACAATAACAAGCTGAATGCATTTACTTTTAATTCGTTCATATTATTGTTACTAACTTCACTATTAACCTATTAACACCTAATATATTTTTTGTTGACTAATGGGTCATACTTTGCCTAATGTCTATAATTTTTAAAAGCATGAAAAATCGTTTATGTAGAATACTGCTTTAGCATTTTCTTTAATTTTACCAAAACAAGTCAGAGCCCAACACCCATCACACACCCCAAGGGATAAAAAAAAGCACTCTCTCTAATAGACCACTGAAGTTGTGTCATCATTTTGTAGACAGCATGTGCATTATTTGGGACTGTGGGGCTAAGAATGATTTTAAATAAGCTTTAAAAAAATAAAATAAAATAAAAATAAATTTTAAAAAACACAAAAAGTAAAAGATTAAATATGTTTAGAATCTGATAGAGTTTATTCTTTGTTAATTTTTCACCTGTAAATTATTGCCTTCTTTACATTATGAGGTTAATAGAAATCATTATAGAGGCTAATTGAAATAATTTGACTGAAGACATAACCCATGAATAGTTGGGTGATTTTTACCTCTTTGAATAATATTGTGGTCAACTTTTAAATAGAAAGACAAACCACAACAATCATAGTCCATCTTACTTCGGTGTAGATCATTCAGTGTGCAGTACTGTTATCTTTAAGTTAAAATATTAGCAATATGATTATGTAACCACCTCATAATGCAGAGGATCTAGAGATGCACACAGAATAAAACATATTGGGTTCTGAACATGTTCATTAACATGAGAACATGAACATGAGGAGATTCTAAATAGGATAAACCCAATCAATTTGTCAATTAAAAATTCCAACCTAGACCCATAATGCCAAATATGGGCAAAATGAGGACTACAGAATGTCACATACGTTCAGTGATCTATAAACAGGGATAATGAAGAGTGTAGGGAGAGGTAGCAAAAAGATACAAACTGCATGAAATAATGGTATTTTACTGTCTTGCTGTGTATCTTTCCACTTGTTTAACATGCTTGGGAGAAGAAATTCAGGTTTTCCTACAAAAAAAAATTACAGGGACTAAATATGCTTACAATAGCCTTGGGATCAACAACTTATTAATATTCAACTTATGTGAGTTATGTGAGTTTCTGAATGCTGCGTGATATCCAAATTATAATCCGATGTTTATACCAAGGCCATGCTCGCATTAATGTAAATTCTCAGTACACACTTTGTGTCCGATAAGGCCGGCATCCAGTTGGGGGTGGAAAACAGAGGTAAATTCACTGGTGGCAGACTAACTGACAACGGTAGATTTGGAACTTTGGGCATTTGAAGGTTCACATTTGGAAGGTTGGGCAGATTACTTGTTAAACTCCTGTGATGAAAGAAAAGAAAGATTGTTGTGGATGAGTTGGAGATTGACACTGTAAAGTGAGATAAAAATTTTGCATGAGCAAATCACAAAAAGAGATGAATAAATAGTAACACAAAAAGAGACACAATAATGAGCACCAAAAAGACACACATAGTTCGTAATTAAAAATGTCGGGACACAATGAGAACATGAGACAGATATTAATAAACCCAGAAATGGGCTTTATTTACAGAATGAAATTAGTTTAGGTGTAGTTTTATTTACCTTTGTTTACACATTCTTACCCCAGAGCTTTGTCTGTTTACACAAAACCACAAGAAAACAGGGCACTTGCAAAATTCAATCAAAGCAGGTGTATTAAATACATGTTGTGCAGTGTATGTTATGCACACAGTACATTGCATTGACCCTTCACAATAGTCCCAGGTTTTATTTGGCTTCTTAAAAAAATTTATTGGCCAGCCCTTTTGCATTGAGGAAGCAGCATACCTCTGTCCAAAATGCATGTCTTTGCGCCTTACTTCACACACCAGTGGGACTGAATCATGTACCTGAATTTAGAGATGTGTGTGTCTGTGGTAATCATTTGGTAAACACTTAACAAATGGACTTACTTCACAGGCTCCCAGGACTCACGCTCAAACCCTCGATGAATAGACTGAGCAATTGAAGACTCCATCAGATCCACATATCTCACCACCAGAGGGGCGTAGAGATCTTGAAGGTGTTTATGGAACTTCCCATTACACAGATTGTCTGTGGAGAAAAGGTTCGGGAGACATTTTTTTAATTGATTGGTTCCAAAACACATAAATACATAAAAAATAAATTATACATCTTATCAAATAAAACAAAGTAAAATCTTATCAGTCACAAGATTGCACAGATTCTTCCTAAAAATCAGCAACATCAGCTGAGTGGACGCCGCACAAGGCTGTTGGAATAAAACATTTTGTTGTTGTAGCAGCTTCTTCCACCTCCTGGTGCTAACCCACTCTTTTTATACTCAAGGTCGATCGTGCACAGTAGGTGCTATGTTTGTTTGCCTTCCCGATCGCTCTGTTCCAATTAGCCACTTGAGCTGCGGTGGTTGTCCACTTAGCTGTGTGTCCGCAAGCGAATGGCTGAAGCTCCCAGCTCTCGGGATGCTCTGTTTTAGTCCTCATTAGCAGCATGAAAGCTGGTCTGCTTTAACGCCTGTCTGCTGCTAAGGCCATTTTTTGTAGCACATAAGTTGAGCCGAAACCTACAGGCAAAGCATGGTGACAGTCCTCGTGGAATATTCAGATGCAGCAAAGGCTAAAGGCAGAGGCTTTATTGTTATTGCATGTGGTGCATCAAAACCACTCAAAAAACCATGTCATTTTTTTACCTATACATATATACATAAAAAAAATATTGTAATTTGTGTAGTGTGTGATGTATTCTTTCAGAAGTAAGCAGAATGAGTTTTTAAAGCAGATTTCATGATACGGAAAACAACATCTCAAGCTGTGTGAAGACCAGCAGCGCTCACAGAATAATTAAATGCAGCACAATGTAAGAAGGGGTTTTGTTCAGCACCATGGACAGCTTACAATTCACTCCAGTTCATTAGTGATGTCTGAAAGCCTTTTATCCCTTCTGCCTCCTGTTACTTCACACCTTATCAAACCTATAGTTAATGAACATTCAATTCCACATTTCATTTTCATATGTAAGCACTATACTCGATGTCAAATTTACTAAAATAGTCTTTTTCAAAATTGGTTGAAATTGGTTAAAATTGGTACCTATTGTTATTTCATTTTGCATAATCAGTTTACTGTGCCAGTCATTTTATAATTATGAGCTCGCATGTTGTAATGTTGTAAAGAGCGAATCCTTCACTCACTTTATTTTTAGGTTGATAGGAGATCTAAGAAGCTACATCTGAATTATTGTAGATGTTTTAAATAACACCATATTTTAACAAATATATTGAAATCATGTCATCACTCAAACATAACATTCAGATAAACATGTAAAGAGTGAAGAAAGGTCTTCAAGAAAGAAGCCATAAGATATAAACAAAACGTTGTATTGAGTAGTCTCTTAGGGCCTTCTACATTTTCTACATTTTATATTTTAATATAAAATATTTAAATTGATTAAAGACAAGTCGGCGGCACGGTGGCTTAGTGGTTTAGCACATTCGCCTCTCAGCGCTAGGGATTCCCGGTTCGAATCCCCATCTGGGTGGAGTTTCCATGTTCTCCCCGTGTCTGCGTGGGTTTCCTCTGGGTTCTCCGGTTTTCTCCCACAGTCCAAAAACATGGATCAAGTCGATTGAATTCTCAAAATTGCCCCATATAGAGTGTGACTGTGTGAGTGAGTGTGTGCCCAGCAATGGCTTGGCGGCCTGTCCTGGGTCTATCTGCCCAGCGCCCGAGACGTTCTCCCCTGGATGGGCATGGGGAACCCCACCGCGACCCTAATAGAGGATAAAGCAATACAGTATCTGCACATTAAATATAAAACTTGTCAGGAAATTATCATTTAATTTAATTGTAAGTGGCCATAAGCGCTTACAGTCGACTCGAAGGTAGTCATTCAGCAACTGGAAGAGAGGAAAACTGTCCCAGCTGTCTGGTGGTTGAACTTCCAGAGCTGCATCCATGTCCACAGCGTACAGGGAGAGAAAGGTTTCTGCATGCTCCACCATTAAATCAGACCACCACGCAAATGCCTGCAGGAAATGTTAATCAATGTTAAATAAACTACGAAAAGTGCAAAAAAATATATATATTTTGTGCAAAATATGTAAATATTTTTGAGGAGTCGAATGTGGAATGAGACTTTATATGACATACTGTATCCATACAGGGCCTTTGGATCTCTAAAAAACTGTCTTTTTTCAATCATCTCTATTTCACAATAGGAAGCTCCACGCTTTAACGGGGGCTGTCGCAGTATCAAGTATTAACTCAGACTTTCTCACACACACACACACACTTTTCCGTTGACCCATAGAGACTGACTGTGACATCTCATGAGAGATAGGGATGTGTAGAAATGATTAGTCTGCTAGGAAGAGTGTCACTGTTCAGCTTTCTGACATGCAGGTAACTATGACTTCCATGCTCCTCTGCTGCAATTATAATGTCAAGATATTTATACATCACACTGTTGCTCTCACATTCACGCCTGTGGATGTGAGGGTGTATGTACATGCATCCAGACTCACAACAATGCTTGTAGTTTCCATCATGCAGCAGTTTCAGTTTCCAGCATCGAAAGTCTTAGTTTAAAAACGATGGCATTCAATGATTTCAGTTAAAGGAACAGTCCAGTGTTTCTCATTCTAATCTCTAGGCGTCTGTATCTAATGGGCAAATTCCTGGTTTGCCTATTATTATTTTCATCAAATAGGTAAATGAAGGGTCAGAATAATATAAATTGTTAAGGTTTTCAGGTAAAAGTTATACGTTTCCCACAGAGGACTACAAATAATCTGAACAAAAGCTTTTAGCTGTTATTAATCTGGGGTTTTCCATATTATAATTGCATGAGGTTTTAAATATTTTTCTAATGAGTAATGATTTACTCCCTATGTGTTTTCAGAAGTCTGTATATCACTTTGCCACTCATTGTCAATCATTGTCACTTATTGTCCATTTTCAGTTCAATTCATTAAACATATAGATGCAGTATGTAGTTCTATAATTACAGACAGACATCCAACTGTTTTTGCTGCATTCTTTGTTAGTTCCCTTTAATCTGTTCTCTAATGATCAAGACCTCATAAGGCCATCTGAGAATGATCTTTCATATTATGCTTCTTATGGCATAGCAATTAGGCTAAGAAAACCCGAGCCGTTCCTGTAATTTTCTAGACTTTACAGACCATAACTGAGACTGCTCGATGGATGGGGGATGTTCTGCTGTCATAGACATGAACAGGATTTTAAAGAAGGCATCTGCATGAAGATCCAGATGCTTTGCGACATCTCAGTGAAGTCTGTGTATGTAGTTAAAAGACAACATGTTTGCTACATTATCCATTGGGATGATGTGGATTAAACCGGAGCAGAAGCACGCAGTAAAATTTTTAATGTTACATTCTCACCTGTCAAATCATTGCAAATTCAATTTCATAAACAGTAGAGTCGTCACAGGATGAGAATGTAACATTTAGGGTTTTACTTCCCAAAGTGGTGAGTCTAGCACCACCTCCCAGGGGTGGTGCTAGACAACGCATATGAAAATGAATTCGGTTTCATTTCCAGGGTCTTGCTGGGATGGGTTCAGGGCGAAAGAAGCGGTCATCCTTCTTAAACTAGCAATCAGCAAAAGGATTACTCCACTGCTTCAAGATTAAGCAGAAAACAGGGGCTTTATGCTAAAAAAAATAAAATAAAAAAGGGTGGGAGTCCTTCATTAAGAGTAAAGGAAGCACTGGACATGCAGAGAAGATGGGTGTGAAGGTTTAAAGGGTTCTAAGGGGCACTTTCAGACCTTTCCACATACCTCTTTACCCTTTCACATGTGTCCAGGCAACCGAGCAACAGCAAGAGAACACAGTTAAGGTTACAGATCAACGTCAGGGTTCAAAGCAAACTAACAATCATTCTTTGGCCTTGTGTGCAAACCCCTTAATATTTTTTATGTATTCTATATATTAGTACATATATTAGTACAACAGAAGTAAAAGTTGACCATGAAATCACTGCTGAACTAATATAATGTTATTAACATTCTTATATAGTAATTTAGCACAAATTAGCTGAATATATGTGTATGTATATATATATATATATATATATATATATATATATATATATATATATATATATATATATATATATATATATGTGTGTGTGTGTGTGTGTGTGTGTGTGTGTATGTGTATATTGTGTGTGTGTGTGTGTGTATATATATATACATATGGCGGCACGGTGGCTTAGTGGTTTAGCACGTTCGCCTCTCAGCACTAGGGATTCCCGGTTCGAATCCCCATCTGGGTGGAGTTTCCATGTTCTCCCCGTGTCTGTGTGGGTTTTCTCTGGGTATCCGGTTTCCTCCCACAGTTCAAAAACATGGATCAAGTTAATTGAATTCTCAAAATTGCCCCATATAGAGTGTGTCTGTGTGAGTGAGTGTGTGCCCAGCGATGGATTGGCCATCTGCCAGCGCCCGAGATGTTCTCCCCTGGATGGGCATGGGGAACCCCACCGCGACCCTAATAGAGGATAAAGCGGGAGATAATGAATGAATATATATATATATACATACACAGTGTATATATGTGTATATATATATATATATACTGTATATATATATATGTATATATATATATATATATATATATATATATATACATACATACACACACACACACACACACACACACACACACACTGACCTCTGTTTACCTGTAACAAAGCTCACCTCAGCATGATGTTCCTCATTTTGCTGTAGAACCTCGATGACCAGTTCAGCAAGACGAAGAGTATCTTCTAGTTTTTTGGCAGGGGTGACTAACCGGCCTACATTCTCTAAGGAACAAGACCACTGTCATTTAAAACCCCATCTTTATACCATATTTTTTATATATCTATAATCAATAATATACATGTATAAAAGCACAACAAACAAATACATAACAATGCACAGGCCTAATTTATTAGTCATATACAGCAGTGCTGAACTGCCGTCATGTCCTATAAAAGCTATTGTGATGATGCTATTTGGAATGATTGAAAGTAATGAGTCAAATTAAAAACAAAAACATGTTACAATCATCATGCAGAATGTACAGCAACGTGCAGGGTGTAAACTATTCTCTCTCAGATTTGGTGTTTCAGCTTCTGTTTGCGTCTGTTTTTAATCAGTCAGTATATGCTGGTTAAATACATGTCAATAATGCTTATTCTGTGTAACTGTGTACAACAGCATGATGACCACACACACGGAGACACGGGGCTTTATGAAACTGAGACCTAACAGCATGGTATTGCAAATTAAAAGACAATGAGACCGTTTACATACGTCTGATAAAATGAGTGGCATTGACTGAGAAGAGGTGTCTATATAAACATTATAAATACATTTTATTGCTTTGTAGTTCTTGCATTAAGTATTGCATTAAGATTTAAATATCATTCGAACATGAACCAATGGGATGTAGACTGGAACCCTCTAGAAAAGCTTTGTAGAAATGAATTTAGTAGACTTTTCTTTGGGAACCTGAAAAATCTCTCAGTCTTCTCAGCCAATCACAAAACAGACTTTTAACCCTTGATTAACCCTTTAAGCCTCCCTCTTCCTATATGGCCTATTAAGATTGCATTTAAAAGGAAACTCTGCCTGATGAAAGGTTTAAAGGGTCAAATTGAATGTGGTTTCGGTACAAACTATAGCTTAAAATTTCCCACAGAATGCCAGAAAATGCCTTGCTTTCTCAAATAGTAAAAAGCAGATTTTTTTTGCAGATCTGCTTCATGCAAGATGCGACAAAATGCGACAGTATAATACCTAATTTGCCGATGACACCAATGCATCTATCCTGAAATATATTCTTTGGTTAGAAGTGTAATACAACAACTGAAGTTCACAGTTAATTTGCTACAGCCAGGTGTCACTAGGAGCATATATCGAGAATATAATGGTGCACCAGGGAGAGTAGGACAGATATCTCCCATCTCTTCTCGTTTTTGACGATTGCCTTGGTTTATTAACCTGTAAAACCTGTATAAACCTGGTGTTATTTTTAAGAATGTGAGGGATTTGATCAACATGCTCAGTGGTGGCAGGGTGGTCTGTAGCTATTAAGGGTAAAGACAAAGTGCATCGTCACTAAGATGCTACAAGGGGAACAATAGGAAAGGCTAGCATAATGCTGTCGCTGCATTGCCATGGTGTTCTCAGGCAGAACCAGAGCAATGCTGTGAGGCGATTATGCTCAGGAATGGCTTTTGAGTAATGAGTCAAACAAAAAGGGTTCACCTGGATCCTTCTGATCCCTCTGAGATTTCTCAACTACAAAGAGAAGAAAAGAGAGAAGAACAGGGAGGCAGAGGGTAAGAGAAGAGGAGGAGAGAGAAAGTCAGCTGGCAGTCCGTTCCAGGAGATGGAAGGTAAGAATTAGAGAGACAGATAGAGAGACAGCAGGAGAGGGACAGACACAGAGTAAGAGAGAGAGAGACTGACTATAACAGAGGTGTCTAAGGACCACATAATCTCACAAGTACCCCGTGAAAATCCTCAACCTGGTGACAGCATGAAAACACTAGAACATCAGTGTGGTGATACAAGACAGACAGTGATATCGCAGTACATACATTTAAAGACATACAATAAAAAAAAAGCTGTGACATTACACACACCACAGTCATGATCTGTTCACAGACTGTCCTACACTGTCCACCTTATTTTAAACAGTTGACTCATGAAGCACATTAGTTTAACGTTAATTAAATTAATAATGAATAATGCATTTTCTGTAGTTTTATATTTTTCTACATTTCTTGGACAAATTTTGTGAATTATGACTGTCTTAATATATGATGTCATTAATTTCACTACTATATACAGACCATACAACTAAATTTAATTTAAACCAGGAATAAGAAGCTTTCATGAAGTCCAGTTGTTTCCACAGAACTGAGCTGGTAAACAAATCAAACCTCAGAAATAAGGAATTACAATCTTGAAAATGAATAAATTTTTGCATTACAATCTTGAAAATGAATAGATTTTTGGATTACAATCTTGAAAATGAATACATTTTTTAATTACAATCTTGAAAATGAATAAATTTTTGGATTACAATCTTGAAAATGAATACATTTTTGAATGAAAATCTTGAAAATGAATAAAATTTTGAATGTTTCTGCAGATTAGAAGGGTTTATTTAAATATTATATTTAAATGTGGTTTTATTTTATTTTTAAGGGATTCGATGATTAAATTCAATTTTCTTATATCATATGGTTCGATGTTCAGGTTTAAAACACTAAAGCTGCATCGAGACTAATGCACTAAGCTCTTTGTAAATGAACTTGAACAAGTTTAAGGCAAAATGGACTTAAAATGGTTATTTTACATTTTGTTACATAAATTATTTTTAATAAAATTAACTCCTTAATTTGTGGGTTTGCCACAAATTCAAAATGAGCCATCAATGCTGTAGAACCGCTTTGATTACAGCATGGGCAGACAGTAAAGTCCAGTTCAAAATAAGGTGGAGGGTCAGTATAAATGCTGCATCAAAAAAAATCCCTTGATCTTTTAACTCTCCTATGTTCTTCCCCTGCCTCCATTAGATGCTGTTTCTGAGTGACGCTGGTACTGTACCTGACCTCTGTTGAGAGCTGGTGACATATGATCAGCAGCACTGAGGGGGAGGTAGGGAAGTCAAACCAAAGCAAAAGTAAAAATGCATTCGAATCGCAGCCCAGAAATACGCAAGTCAGCAGAAGAAATAAAAAAGAAGAAAAAATAGAAAGAAGCAAACAGATATAACGTCTAAAGTCAGACAAACACTGGAGGCTGATGGAGGTCGACGGAGTGCCATGTGGCTGAATGTGTGACACTCAACTAATCCAGACAGGTGGAAAAGTTAACAAAAAAAGGCAAACACAGTCAAAGTGAGAGGTTGCTGCTTGTTTGGGCTGAACATGGGGGTGTGGGAGGGGTGCGGTCAGAAGACAAAAAAAAAAAAAAAAAAAAGTTTCCAGGATTATTGACAGACAAAAAGAAGGGTGTGAGAAAAGGCATGGGCTGGTGGAGGATGACTCAGGTACTCACGAATGGTTAAATCCATCACTTGTGACGCCAAGCAGTAGACTGGATGCTCATACATTTCTCTCTTTTTCCCTACAAAAGACATCCAGGCATGCAAGAGCTTGGGTTTAAAGGAGAAAAAGAGTGGTAAAGGACCAATGGATGCTTGCAAGTGTGGGAGACGTATTGGGAAAATTTATGCTGCTTTAGGTAGAAACTGCCTTCTACTCAAATACCTGCACTGACATGAAAATAATGTATAATTGATAGAAAAACAGAAGAACACAAATATTTGGACTAATGGCTGATTTACATGATGCCTTAGTAATTAAGACAATTTAGGAAAAATCTAAGTACACTGTCCCAGCCCAGCTGCATATACTACTTCATTGTTTATTGTTCTATACTTTTACCCAACTGTTCCAAACTTCTCCTTAATACATTTTAGTACATTTAATTAGTTCTCTATTAGTAATGAACAAAAATGCCCTGGGCGTTTAGCATCAGTGTGAAAAGCTTTTTATTACCTCTGGGTTACAGAATAATGGGACATATACTTAAGATGCATTATGACAAAATTAGGCTGAAGTTCTACAAATATCTGATAGAGAGAGGTCTTATAGAAAGCAGAACATTTCTACCCAAAGTCAGCAGGGCTTGGAAATGAGTGAAACTGGGTTAGAGAAAGAAAAGAGATGGACTGACTGTCATTAATCGTGTTTAGTGTCTGTAGAGATGGTGGATGCTTTGGTTAGCTGGGTTTAGCTGTAGTCATGTTGACATTGTACCAAAACTTTTTCAAAGATGCTATGGTAACTTTGTCTTTGTAAATTTCTCTCGTAACTTGTTACTAATAGACAAATAAACTAATAAGCGGCTTAAGTCCTGTAAAAACACAAAGACTGGGCGGAAATTCCACTTACAAAGCTGCATCAATTAGTATATTTAATTCATAACTGATTAAAATATATAATTAAATTATAAAAGACACCACTCCAGATGAAAACATGCCTGTCCCATGTTTTTGTTTTTTTAATGTCTTGCAGGCATCAATTTTACATTTTTAAATTTAGATACCCAGACAGATAGATGTTTATAACTGTAAACATTGATATTGTTCCGTTGTTTTCTTGTTTATTACGAATAAAGGTAAAAAAAAGTGTCCCTACTTTTTTTTTATATATAAGCTTTGAGATAACTAGAGGGATAGAGACTGAAACAAACAGCGAAACCATTTCACCAAGGTAAGAATGAGAGCAGAAAGAGACAGTGAGGGGAAGAAGAGAGTCTGTAAAGTAAAGGAAAATCACAGTTAAAGAGGATTAGGAAGCAGCAGTGTTAAGCCAGGGAGAATTAGCTCTAAACAGGAAGGAAGGTGTTAGCTGAAGAGGAAAAAAACAGGACGTTTGCACTACATCATATGTAACAGTTAAAAAGTACAAAAGGAAAGATGCTCGGGCTGACAGCGGTAACGACTGTACAGAGGATTGAATGCATTTTTACTTACAATGCAACTAACGTGACAGAAATAATATCCATCCACACAAACCTTCCGTCGTTACAGAACGCAGGCTGAAATTAGACACTGATGAAGCGTCGTCGCGTAAGAATGTAGAAGGAATCCCAGCAGATTTCTGAGGTTAACAATCAAGCCTAACAGTGCATGTAACTAAAACTAAAAGATCTTATATCAGGTTAACTTTGGTTCACCAACAGCGTCACACTCACAGTAACATTTTTTGGTTTACGCATTTATACAATTAAATACCACAGAATCCTGACACAGCAACATTCATTAGCGCCGTGTGGAATGGTTGCTGCACAGATTTATTTTTTATTTTTTATTTTATTATTTTTTTATTTTATTTATTTATTATTTATAGATTTATTTATTATTTATGAGCCAAATTCCCTAGAATTCTGAATTCTGAGTTGATATGGAATCATTAACTATTCGTGGAAGATTTATAGTGATATCTTAATATTAGTGAAGTATGTGAAGTTATGAACATTCATTCATTCATTATCTTCCGCTTTATCCTCTATTAGGGTCGCGGTGGGGGTCCCCATGCCCATCCAGGGGAGAACGTCTCGGGCGCTGGGCGGATACACCCAGGACAGGGCGCCAATCCATCGCTGGGCATACACTCACTCACTCATACACACTCTGTATGGGGCAATTTGGAGAACTCAATTGACTTGACTTGAACCCGGAGGAAACCCACGCAGACACGGGGAGAACATGGAAACTCCACACAGATGGGTATTCGAACCGGGAATCCCTAGCGCTGAGAGGCGAATGTGCCAAACCACTAAGCCACCGTGCCGCCTCATTATAATATTTTATTCTACAAAAGAAAAAAAAAATCAAAGGAAAACAACAAGGAATAAATAAATAGTATAAAACGATTATTGAACAGTCTGTAAGAATATTTAAGAATCCAGTATTCATAATGCATAATAAATGCATTCATAAGGCTTTTTATAAAGCTGTTTATGTACATAGATCTTGATATCACGGTCATAAACTGTTCTAACAATTTGACATAGGGCTTTATAAACCTTAAAATTATAAACTTTGGCTCCTTTGGCTAGAGCTAATAAATCACTTTACATTGCACTGATAGTCATTTTAATAGAATTTACAAGATGGTAAAAATAAGACCACATCAAAGGGCACCCAACCCCTAACAAAGCAATAAATGATCTGAGAGGACCCTCAGGCATGTGACTGACTGACATGTCACTTCCTAAACTTGTGAATTTTTCCACCGAGTGACTTTTAAAGGATATATATTTATTTTTATTTCATACAAACTTAACCTAGGTACTTACTTACGATAAAAATGCACCCAGAGCTGGATTACATAAAGTATAGTGTCTATTTTACCTTCCACTTTGGCATATTCAGAGAGCCGCTGATAGTTGATCAACGCCGCCTGCTCCAGACACTTTCGAATGACTGCCTTCACCTCGTCTTGTGGCATCGGGGTAACAATGTCCTTCATCAATACCTGATAGCCCAGAGCAACATTATTTTGTCTGAAACAAGTCTATATGTGTGATAAAGTGGTTGATTATCATTAAACACACATTTCATTTATATTAATCAATATATCAATTAGGTTGACAATAAAAGAACAAATAAATGGCATGCTTAACAGACCCTCTCCAGCAGAGAAAGTGTTGCTTTTAGCGCTCCTTCCGGCCGTCCGAAGGGAAAGCAGTATCTTTTCAAAATGGGAATCAAAGAATATAAAAAAATTATAAATTATATTATATTAATAAAATTATTATTATTTACTACATATTATTATTATTATTATTACTACTACTACTATTATTAACTATATGCTTAATGTAAGACTTTTCAATACAATATATATTACACTATATATATATATATATATATATATATATATATATATATATATATATATATATATATATATAAGCACGGTGGCCTAATGGTTAGCACGTTCGCCTCTCAGCACTAGGGATTCCCGGTTCGAATCCCCATCTGGGTGGAGTTTCCATGTTCTCCCCGTGTCTGCGTGGGTTTCCTCCGGGTTCTCCGGTTTCCTCCCACAGTCCAAAAACATGGATCAAGTCAATTGAATTCTCAAAATTGCCCCATTTAGAGTGTGTCTGTGTGAGTGAGTGTGTGCCCAGCGATGGATTGGCGCCCTGTCCTGGGTCTATCTGCCCAGCGCCCGAGACGCTCTCCCCTGGATGGGCATGGGGAACCCCACCGTGACCCTAATAGAGGATAAAGCGGGAGATAATGAATGAATGAATATATATATATATATAATAAAATGAAGTTTTAATTGACTTGTTTAGCTCTACCTGAAATGTGTAATCTGATTTTCCAGAAGCACCCGCAGTCGTTCCTTAATTTCCTCGAAATGCTCACGCTCCTCTACAGTCACTGTGCCAATTCCATCAGGCCTGAAGCGACAGGTTCACACACACACACACACACACACACACACACACACACACACACACACACACACACACACACACACACTGATACTCTGCTGACTAAGGTCACAGGTCATAGACATTTATACAGGGTCACGAGTGGGGTCATATAAAGCCAACATACGATTTCACTATTAATAGCACTCACTTTAGGGGTGTGTGTGTGTGATGTCATTGTGACGTCAGGGTGAATATATACATTAAAAATAGTCTGTGTATGTGTGTGTTTAGGTATGTATAACATTGAGGGGACCAACACCTTTTAACACACCATGGGGACCTCATGATGTAGGAAAGCTGGTCCCCATTTGGTTTTAAAGTATAATCATGCTGTATGGTTATAGTTATGGTTAGGTTGTGGTTAGAGTAAGGTTATGGTTGATGTTTACATTTACATTTGGTCATTTATTGGACGCTTTTATCCAAAGCGACTTACAAGGTGAGCACAGGGTTCATCACAACATCCCTGGAGCAATGAGGGTTAAGGGTCTTGCTCAAGGAGCCACATTGGTAACTTCAGTGGACCTGGGATTTGAACCCCCAACCTTCAGATTGATAGCCCAACACCCTAACCACTGAGCTACCACGCCCTGATGTTCAGGTAGTAGCATATATGAATAGATATCAATGTGTGTTTAACATCAGATCACACAGAAGCTGTTTTTATGTTGTTTTTTACCCAAACACTACACACCAGGGTCGTCGGTGTGTTTGTGAGGGTAACGTGAGCCGCTTCATTACGTCCTAGACATTTAAACATCATACCGATGTATCACAATCCACTCGTCAGCATGTTTTGATTGGAGGTCTATATGATTCTTTCTCCACAAAACACCCCCCACACCCTGTAGTAGTGGACCCCCTGTCTGGTGTGACATGCATGACCCCCCCTGCATCCCACCCGCTCTCTATGACACGAGAAAGGAAATGATGAGGAGTGTGTCACGTCTCTTTCTCTTCATAGTCGACTCACGGCGGCGTGCACACCTCTTCTGTCACATGTGCTCTGTTCACATGTATGTGCCCGCCTGTCCTGTCACAAATCATGAAGAGCCGCTCCGAATATGGACGGGAGAATGTTTTTTACGGCCTGTGCAGGTGACATGCGTCAGTGCTTAGAGGGTAGAATATGAATGTGTATGTCAATGACATGCAGCTGAAAAGAATTTCACAATAATTAACCTTTTCCCCCTCCCGCTGTTAGTGAACTGGCTGTGCTAGCGTTATAATAACTTCACGTGGCATCATGCATATTCAAACCTGCAATGCAAATGGAACCCATGTTATTAAATATGGTAATTCAGGTATGCTAATGAGACAATGGTGTCATATCCTGCAATGCCTGAGAGCTGTACTGTTACCGTCTACATTGAATGGTGTGTGTGTGTGTGTTTGGAAAAAGATTGGTAAAGGGATAAGAGGTATAGGGGGGACTGGACACTCATACAGCTGTGCCTGGAGGTCAGGACTGACAGGATGACAGATTGTCTTTCTTCCTCCCTCTCTGACTTGGAGCTATGCGCGTCTTCCTGTCTGAGCCGATCATAATGGGACACGGACGGACAGGCCGCTGCAACTCCATCAATGTCCATCACATGCACACACATGGAAGTGACCAACCTCAGCTTCATCATGTGCGAGACTGACAGGTCATAACCTTTCTCCATGTCAAACCACCCACAGAGATGCACTTGTACACACGTACACAATTGTCGGGCTTCATGATGATGGAGATGCAGCCTAAAAAAATGAACGCTGAGTAAATGTGAATCCTCTATCTACTGAGGTCGGGATCAGACCCTTAGCTCTAGTCTATAAAGATATCTTACAAATGTTTGGAACCATTAAACCATGAGATTTAATGATGCACATTTTGATAAATATGCGGTGATGCAAATCCACTAACCCGTCATCAAGACAAGTTACAACTCCAAAGTAATGGTCAGGTGACCCATACTGTCCCATACACCCATTGGTGATAGAGCCTTTTGTTCTGCCGCACCACGCTTGTGGAATGCTCTACCTGACCAGTTGAGAGCTTAAATATTGCTTAAAACGTTTATTTTTAGAAGAACTTACCATTCTTAATTGATTGTTGCTTTTATAGTGTTGTTATCTGCTTTTTAGAAGAACTTACCATTCTTAATTGATTGTTGCTTTTATATGTGTTATCTGCTTTTTAGAAGAACTTACCATTCTTAATTGATTGTTGCTTTTATAGTGTTGTTATCTGCTTTTTAGAAGAACTTACCATTCTTAATTGATTGTTGCTTTTATATGTGTTATCTGCTTTTTAGAAGAACTTACCATTCTTAATTGATTGTTTCTTTTATATGTGTTGTTATTTGCTTTCATCATGTAGCACTTTGAGATTTGTGATCAAATGTAAAGTGCACTACAAATAAAATTTATTATTATTATTATTATTATTATTATTATTACTGTCATGTCTCACTAACTAAGTAGATACATTTACACAAAACAAAGGATTGTTTATAGCTCCAAGTCAAAACCATAATATCAAATCATCATGTCCACAGGGAAATGAATGTTCCCTGAATATTACAAATCTCGTTACTGTGTATGTAACTTACTGATTCCAGTCACAAAGGACAAACAAGGAGGGGAGAGTTAATAAGGAGCCACTTTCTGGATGATATTAAAACTAGTGTTGAACATTGACCCTCACCTTCTCAGCCCTGCAGCCACCTGTGATTTAGTGTCTCTCTTCTTCCTCAGCTCAGTGATTCGAGGCTCTTTTTTTAAGGTAACTGGGGTGTCAGCATGGGCCCGGTATAGAGCACTATGTAGTTCAATCTCACATACTGGCCATTTTAGTAGTTCACACACTCTTTGACTTAAACACACACACACACACACACACACACACACACACACACATATATACACCCACATGCAAACATTTGGGTGGGTTGTAAAAGCATGAAAATAAGGATTAGAGGTCAAAATGAGACATGCAAAGCAAAAGAAAGAACAAGAACAATAGCAAAACTCTGCAAACAAAAATAAATAACACAAAATAAAAATAATTTGCAAAAAATTCAAATGGGAAAATGACATGAGAAACATAAATGAACAGCCACGGCTACCTGTTTCCATGTACATGCGAAGCACAGAATGCAAAGCTGTAGTGCAGCAGTGTGGGGTCGATCATGGCTCCATTCTCAGCCCTCTCCAACAAGTCACTCAGGTAGCACAGGTGCCGGTGACACCCCCGCACGCCATTCCTGGCACAGTATTCATCCAATACAAACACTTGTCCGGGACTGAACCAACCCTATTGGAAATAAAGAAGAATGAATAGTTCTGAAGGGTGTTTTTTTTTTTTACATTGACTTTTTTTTTACATAAATAAATTAAATCAAGAAAAATGAAGCGGTACGTACCAGGCATGAATACGAGTCATTCAGCCTGTGATCCAGAGTAAGTCGTTGAACCATCTCAAAGAGTGAGGAATGGTCAAAGTTGCAGGGGTTGGCAGAAATGAATTCATCCATCCCATGTTTTTGAGCTCGGTCTGCGTCTGCAATGTCCAAGAGTGTTTGAGGAACAATATTGAAGATAACACATAAACGATGGTTAAAGACCAAAAATTATTTACTATATAAGAATTTTAATTGGAAAAGCAAGAGTCAACGTGGATTAAAGTGCATATCTGAACTGTCTAAATTAGTTTTGCAATACAAGCATCATTATTTTTCCCTTAATTGTAGTAACATAGGAAACACAATTATAGTTAAGAGCTTGTTCATGTTCCCAGGGCTACATATTTAAAAGTATTGTCATGAAAACATTGGTAATCTCCATATCAATGACTCAATTTTATTTCATTATTAAACTCCACCAAAGAGCAATTCCTGCATCCAGTGTGTCTATTCATGGCCAATAATCCTGTCAGGTTCTTCCAACTCATCGTTAGTCAACTAATTTCTCAATCCAGCCTTTGCAAATAATCCTACCCTTCCTCCTGAGTACTTCTAATATACACACCCATTTCTGTCTTTATTCAGGAGCTCGCCCACAGGCCTCGGACCTTCCCCCAGGGTCAGCCTAATTAAAGCAGCCCCGTGCCACTAGCCTGTCATCAAGTAAATGGCCAGTTCGATACCCCCACCCCCATCCCCAATGCAAGCTTTGTCTATTAAGGGGACTAAATAAATCCAACAACACATTTTCACTTTCCTCCTCAGTTAGTGGTCTTGCGTATTACCATCAGGGTCTGGGCAAATAAACGGGTCCAATAGCTTAATCCAGCTTCAGTTTGGGGGGCTATTCTCATTCTAATGCAGCTTTCAGACGCGGCTTAAGTCCTATACTGCAGGTTGGTGCCTACTGAGTGTTTTCGCTTTGCATCTGAATGCAAGAACAAGGCTTAACCTTCACCTGTCCCAAAAAGCTACAAGACAGCAACATGTTTATTACTGTTTAATTTCTTGCTACATTTAAAAAAAAAAAAAAAAATTCTTGTCTTTGTATTAAACGCCAAACAAGTTCATTAGATCGTGGGTATCACTGAAAACCATTTTTGTTACTGTTCCTTAATAAAAATAATTATTTTTATAGTGCACAAATATAATTTTTATAAAAAGGAAAAATGCACATTGAAATAGTTTAATATCAAAGTCTTACATAATTAGATTGTTAGACCACATAGGCTCTCATATCAAAATGCTGTAGAGACATCAGTGTGATCAAGCTACATTTGTTTAATAAACCAAAAACAGATACTGATTATATCACTAAAATTATCAATAAATCACAACCCGTCTCTCCAGACTGAATACTTTCTCACTGATCAGCTCTATCCATCACTTCTATCCATGGCTTTAACAATTAACATGGAGCTAAAACTGCAAATCACTAAAACAGTCCATTCCTGCAGATTTAATCTTCACATCACAAATATTACATTTCAGACTGAGCAAGCAGCACAACTGTCCAAGTCCTTCCATCTTTTGCCTTGACTTCTGCATTGTGTAGTATTCTAGACTCCCAACTTGTAGGATTAACCCTCTCCATCTGATTCAGAACTCAGAATGCAGCTCTACATCATATTTAAACAACCCAAGCAAGGTCTTTTAAATCTGATGCTCGCCCCTCCCTATTAGACCTGCAGGACAATGTAATCTCTGGACCTGGTCCTAAATTCATAGTTGCCAATTCACTCTCAATATCCCTCATCACTTTGATTTTTACCATTTAAAGTCAGGACTCTGTGTAGGCGTCTTAATTTCTCCCAAAACAATTTTTTTAACGTTTTTTTTTTTTAAATATTGGGTTTATATTCATCACACAATCCACCAAAACCGAGTAAACGTGCCGATACTACGTATACTTGAACCCAAGTCAAAAAGGTGACAGTGTGTCTAAATATGAGCATGTCATGGTTTGACAATGGGAGTCGAGGGTAGCACAACACTGGACAGTAACACACCATGACACTGGTTCCATAGCATACAGTCAGGCCAGAGCAGAATTGACAATGATTGATGGAACCTCTTCATTTATAGAACCTTTATCTAGAAGTACACATTGCAACATTTGGGGCTATTTAGCTCTTGTTTTCCCCCTAAACTCCTTTAAGCTGACACAAAAGACAATAGGAGTCTGAGATTAGACCTACAGGCAATAAATGACAGCGCTACGCTGTTGTGCAAGTGAGAGATGGACAAACGATGGAGCAAAAGTGTTAGGTGACAAGAGGGAGCAAAGTTTCATCTAAAAAAATCTAATTTAATCTCCTCCCACGTCTTATTTTCCTTAAAACGCCTGCCCTCAGCAGACCTTCTACTTTTGTTTTTTTAAAATAACATTGATCATGTGATGCTAAAAAAGATCCATTATTTTAAATCACTATGCAATGAAAGTTGCATTACTACTCGGAGTTTTTCCCTTTTTATATACTAATTCAGTTTTATTTCTGATGGTCCTGTAGACCGCTGATGTTGTGTTATTATTTTGTAGCCAACACCATGTTACTCATGTTTATTTTTATACAGATTTTAGGTTATATTTATTTCTTTTCTTAAAAACTGAAATTAAAAATGAACCATAAAGTATAGTTTTCACTTTGGAATTTGCAGATTATTTGGAAAATAACCAAATATGTTGAATTCACTGAATGTTAATAAAGGATTAGTGTATTGGTAAGGAACCGGTGGCTTTCTTTTAAATGTAAAGGATTTTGGTAAGTGGGAAAAAGTGCAGAAATATTTAGATCTATGATCTCTAAATCTCAAATGTACTGCATGCGCATATTTGCCAACTCTTATTTCATATTCTTTATAATAAAATCAGAGGCATAAAAATACATTTTATGGGACTAAAAAAAACCCAGTTAGAACACAATGTGAATATGAAATAATTCAAATGCTGATGGTATTGATTCTGAAGAGAGAAAGACAGTGTGAATTAGCAAGTAGTTATTTGGTAACATTTCACTGATAGCTTCCAGAAATAATCAGGTTGAAAACACACTGTTTAATTCATGGGGCGTCACTTTTAACACAGTAATTACCAGCTGCTGAGTGGTGCATAGTGTGCCACCGCTCCAACAAAACCAGTAGTTTCAATGAATCCATTTACAGCAATAAATCAACAACTGCAGTGTTTGAGAAAAATGCCTGTAATTAAATCATCAATGTTGCTTTCAATATCAGGTCATCTCTGATTGTTGAATAGCAACAGGGTTTGAAAAAAGGATCAGGTGCGACAATAAATGAATAACAAAGTACACGTTAGACCTGTGATTCTATTATTCCATTTCCTGCGTTAAGAGAAAGGCGAGGATGCAAAATGTAGCAGCAACACAACCCAACGTTCAGGGGATAAAGCTTTCTGTTTGTAAATTGGAAGAGAACAGGACGAAAAAGAAAACAAGTGACGAAAAATGGTCAGGTTTTCTTAATTGAGACAAAGGTCAGATAATTTACACAAAACGAACTGATCCAGGTCTTACCCGTCAGTCCAGCTGCACAAAAGTAAAGCGCAACACAGTGGACATAAAGATGTAAAGATACAGGGACAGTCAGCAGTGCAACAATAAACCCCTGAAATAGGTTGAACATTGGGGTCCAAGACAGGCCCGCCACACACCAGACCCTTTAACACCCTGCACTAGTTTATCTGCACCACAGTACAACAAATACGTAAACCAGTCATATAATATTCAAGAGAACAGTGAAACAGAGAACAGTGGTGTAGATCATGTTGTTCAATTTAAGCAAACAAGACAGAAAAGGTGAAAAAAAGGCAATAAACCACAATAATAATAATAATAATAATAATAATCTTATATAATAGAGTATTATATATTATATATATATATAATCGGGCGGCACGGTGGCTTAGTGGTTTAGCACGTTCGCCTCTCAGCACTAGGGATTCCCGGTTCGAATCCCCATCTGGGTGGAGTTTCCATGTTCTCCCCGTGTCCGCGTGAGTTTCCTCCGGGTTCTCCGGTTTCCTCCCACAGTCCAAAAACATGGATCAAGTTAATTGAGTTCTCTAAATTGCCCCATATAGAGTGTGTTTGAGTGTGTGAGTGTGTGCCCAGCGATGGATTGGCGCCCTGTCCTGGGTGTATCTGCTCAGCGCCCGAGACGTTCTCCCCTGGATGGGCATGGGGAACCCCACCGCGACCCTAATAGAGGATAAAGCGGGAGATAATGAATGAATATATATATAATATATAATATATAATAGATTATAATAGGAATCTATAGGAAAAGCGAAATACCGATAACCAGAACCATCATAAATAATAACTCAGGAAAGACTGCACTAAGGAACAATTAATCTAATTAGCAGTCTCCGGTATAAGCAATATGCAATATTCAAAACCGTATACATATAATCTACAAATCCATTCAAACAATAAAACAAAACTGGGACATGAACCCTGAAACCTAGACTTTAAACATTAATAACCCTGTGTTGATGCAGTACAGAGTCGTACTTACAGAACTGAGAGATTGGAGCATCGAGCTGTGGCGCTGCACCTCCTTTAGCATTGAGCTTTTGGACTTGTGTTGGTGGAATGGGTTTGTGCGACTGGCCCGTGGCTCTGTACATCGCCTGAACCCAAAGAATCCGATCCTGTTCATCATCGCTGGCAAAGATCACAGTGTCCCCTTCTTTAACTGCATTGAAAAACGTCCTGCCGCCATCCAAACCTAAAGCAATGAAAACACATCGTTATTAGAGATGAAACAACAACAATGCAAGAGAACCACGTGAATTCAGCCTCAGCATGTCTATCACATTAACGTATGTCACGGTCATGAGTCGAGTCTTGCCAATAATATTGATGCAAGATCGACGTTCCCGGTTGATTGAACTCATAAGATCTTTATACCGCTTTATCCCATATTAGGGTCGCGGTGGGGTTCCCCATGCCCATCCAGGGGAGAACGTTTCAGGCGCTGGGCAGATAGACCCAGGACACTCACTCACACAGACACACTCTACATGGGGCAATTTGGAGAACTCAATTGACTTGATCCATGTTTTTGGACATTCATTATCTTCTGCTTTATCCTCTATTAGGATCGCGGTGGGGTTCCCCATTCCCATCCAGGGGAGAACATCTTGGGCGCTGGGCAGATACACCCAGGACAGGGCGCCAATCCATCGCTGGGCACACACTCACTCACTCATACACACTCTATATGGGGCAATTTGGAGAACTCAATTGACTTGATCCATGTTTTTGGACTGTGGGAGGAAACCCACATGGACACGGGGAGCACATGGAAACTCCATGGAGATGAGAGGCTCCTAAAGGTCACGACAAATGCATTTCTGTCCCGAACAAAAATGGGCGAAGTGATGTTTTAAAGGAGACTCATCGGCATTAAAAAGTAAATATATCGATTTTTTTCATTCATTCATTCTCTTCCGCTTTATCCTCTATTAGGGTCGCGGTGGGGTTCCCCATGCCCATCCAGGGGAGAACGTCTCAGGCGCTGGGCAGATACACCCAGGACAGGGCATCAATCCATCGCTGGGCACACACACTCACTCACACAGACACACTCTATATGGGGCAATTTTGAGAATTCAATTGACTTGATCCATGTTTTTGGACTGTGGGAGGAAACCGGAGAACCCGGAGGAAACCCACGCAGACACGGGGAAAACATGGAAACTCCACCCAGATGGGGATCCGAACCGGGAATCCCTAGTGCTGAGAGGAGAACGTGCTGAACCACTAAGCCACCGTGCCGCCAAGATTTTATTTATTGTTACTAATTTGCATATCTGGGATACTTAAGGTAATTGTTAAAAATAAACCCTTCATAGTAGATTTTTATTTATTTTTATTTTATTTTATTTTGCAAGTTGATATTGAAAGGGGTTTTGAAACCTGGCTGAGGGTCGGTGTAGTCCACAGTGTATCCGTCCAGTTGAAGCAGCTCTACGGGTTCAGCCTTCTTCTCTCTGTAGCTGCACATGGCAAAGGTGTATTGACTGACCTGAGAACAGAAACAATGATGGAACATTCATTCATTCATTATCTCCCGCTTTATCCTCTATTAGGGTCGTGGTGGGGTTCCCTATGCCCATCCAGGGGAGAACGTCTCGGGCGCTGGGCAGATAGACCCAGGACAGGGCGCCAATCCATCGCTGGGCACACACTCACTCACACAGACACACTCTATATGGGGCAATTTTTTGAGAATTCAATTGACTTGATCCATGTTTTTGGACTGTGGGAGGAACCGGAGAACCCGGAGGAAACCCACGCGGACACGGGGAGAACATGGAAACTCCACCCAGATGGGGATTCGAACTGGGAATCCCTAGCGCTGAGAGGCAAACGTGCTAAAGCACTAAGCCACCGTTCCACCCAGATGATGGAACATGTTTGTCTCAAAATTAGAGCTGAAGCAGTGACAGATCTTTCTGAAATGCGCGTGAGGTACTGGATGTCAGACGGCATTGTGCGACTTGTGAAACTTTCATCTCACTTAAATGATTGTCATTTTAGATATAAAACTTTTTATTATTAATTAATTATTATTATTATTATAAATGTATTATTATACAGCTCTTAAATTGTTGCATCTTTTCGCTGAACAGAGTTCTCGCCTGTGGTTTATCTGGGCATCTCTCTTTTGATGAGTTTCAATTCAATGTCATGTTTCTGACAGGTCTTGGTTTGCCTCCTAGCTTAAATTCTGCCTCTGCGATGAGAAGGTGCCTTTGGGACACCACACACCCCTTTCATTTCTTGCCTCTCGTCTCTGTCAAAGTGCAATTCTGAAGTTTGACCTGCTGCCAAACTGACAGTGAAATGATTTTCAATTATTTGCCTCCTTGATAAGTCTGTACCTTTATAAAAAAAAATCCCAACAGTCATGTTCTGTAAATTAAGTTGTGTGTGGGGCAAAGTATACACACCAAATTTATATACTGGGAATATCATATAGCAAAATCTAATCTACAATCTAATATATTACATGCATTTGATGGTTAAAAGTATATGAACATTTGTTTGTGGGGGAGGTGGTAATCCTAGTGGATTCTGTAATATCTCAAACTCACCTGCCTTAAATGTCTGTGCCCAGGAAAACCAACACAGAAATATGGAGAACATACAAACTCCACACAAAAAGTGTGGTCCTTAACACAGAATCCAGGACCTTCTTATTGTAATGACATTACCCACTGGGTCACCCAAATGTATAAACTAACTATGGTCTTGATATCAGCTTGGTGACATTCAGCCAGAGATTGATGAAGCTGATTAAATAAACTGCTGTAAACATGTTAAAACATCTGTGAGTTTATACGACTGGCCATTTTATATTATGAAATGTATCCCCACCTTCTGACTGCCCTCTTCTGTCTGTGGTGGCACGGTGGTAAGCCAGTGCCTGTCAAACACATGCTGTAACCAATCCACCCAACCCTGTAATTACTCACTTATGAATAATTTAATGGTGAACATCCAGCTTTGACCTGAAATAAACAGCCCAGAGTAATAGCATGGCTACTCATGTGGAATTAGAGCCAGGGCCGTGTCAGAATCCATCTCAGACAGACTGATGGATGTGCGCTCATGTACTTTATGTATTCTCAGTTCTACACTGCTGTTTACCTGATGTGAGAAATACTATAAAGAAATAGTATAATTATTATACTATACTCTATTATAGTAAAGCATAAGACATAACAAACAGCAAATAAACAACGAGGACAGCAAAATCAATTGAGGGCACGTCCTCTGTGCTTTTCAATCACATGAAACGAAAACATGAGAAATGAAGAGGGTTAATTCCTCTAGTTTTGTCAGTTCTAATATTGTAAAGTGTGATTACTGTGCAGTAAAATGACTGTGTGGTCTGTAAATACGAATGTTGTATAGGACATGTGGCCGTCAGTCCCAGACTGTGTTCTGTCTCTATTAGCTCCATGAACACCACATGTCCATTGCCGGTCAGTCTGACAAAGCGAGGAGTGTGTTTGCTGCCATCAGTTCCAATGTCAACGCATCTACATCTCCACTAACTCCTAAAAAAAAAAACAAGCTGAACAAGATTCATTTATATTTGAGTTAAAATGATGCCAAAGCCTTTCACTATGAAATAAAGACTCTCCATCGCTGTATGTGCCCATGTTCAGACACCACATTCAAAAGACAAACCTAACAGATGGAGTAGCACACGTCTGCCAGAAAGCTTACACAAAACCCATCACGACAAACCGAAAGCCATGAAAAAAAGAGAAAACGTGTGAAACACAAACAAAAACGGATATTAAACAGGACCACGAAAGTTCAAATTCTGCCATGTTCTGCTACGAAAACATTAGGATGCTCAGAAACACAAGCAAGAATGTCTTGGAATATATTCTTCTAAACATAGTGCCTTTGGAAGAAGATAAAGTGACACGAGTTTGTCATTTGTTGATTACGTGGCTCAGGGACATACTGAGGATGAAAGTATTCTGCAGCAAAGGGGTTTGCCTTTTCTTTACTTTTACAAATGATGTCACAGTCCTTTAGAATGTCAGATTTAGTCAAAACATCATTAAGGAGAGTTTTAATTAAATGGTACAAAAGGGTTTAGCAGCATCAGTGTCCCAAAAACACTGATTTGAGACTTTACATCAGTCGACTTTCACATATATCCAGATTACTCAATGATGTATGTTCATGCCATCACAGTCATTGGTTTTTACTCTTTTTGACAAAGCTTTTCATATATAAGCTTTTTAATATATGTGAATATATGTGATCACAGATTCTGCGATCACATATATATAATATTATAATTTGTATGATTTTATAAATGACAGCTAGATAAGCTGCTGCTATATGCAATTATAACTGGTCTGATTTTATAAACAAAATATTGTAATGATGCATGAATAAAAAATGATGGGCACCTATTTAACTTGCTCTGTTCTAATAAACACACTCAATTTCCAATTTATTATAAATAATTACCTTTGACACAGTCATATTTTTTGTTGTGCTGGTTAATATTCGCAATTTGTATATAAATGATATACATTGGATGTAATCAAGTTGTAATTCAGACAGTTATTATTTTCCCCACCTGTGGATTGAAACCAAATATTCCACAATTTGCATTATTGTTTTTTTTTTTTTTTACTTTAGCATTACTGCTACATTAAATACAGGTAGCCTGCATGAAATGTACCTAATCGATTGATTATTTAAACTGAAATTCATAAAGAAATGTCGGGGTGAACAGTCACATACCTGCACCAAGACAAAGAATCTTTTTTTCCACCTCTTCCACACGTTTTTGCCGATGGCCCAAAGGTATCTGCACAAAGTCACAGCACAGGTGTAAAACCAAGTGTGAGGTTGCAACAGGCTGCATGTTCTTACAGGGAAAGATGTTAAAACTGATTTTTTTTTTTTGGGCATGATTTCAAACTTTCATGATTAATCTGTAAAATTAAATATTGATCATGAAAATATTGTTTGATAACAGAATAACTGATGTGCATTGGATTCAGAGATTCTGTGATCACATTCGGTGGCAGATGAAACGATTACACGGAGAGAAGGAAAAATGGCTGACTGCTGCCCTCTTCTGGTATAAACGTGTCACTGTAGGTGATATCATGGCAAATCTGAGATTGTTAAAAGACACAGCTGTCTCGATTAATCGTGTTCGCACACGTGTCTGAACGGTTTAAAGAAAAGAAATGTTAGCAGGTCCTTCACTGGGCACGAGGTCTATGAAAATATAGAAAAAAAATAAAGGTATGAAAAGTATTTTAAAAATAATTTAAAATGAAGAGCGGCAAGGTGGCTTAGTGGTTGGCATGTTCTCCTCTCAGCTCTAGGGATTCCCGGTTTGAATCCCCATCTGGGTGGAGTTTCCATGTTCTCCCCGTGTCCGTGCGGGTTTCCTCCGGGTTTTCCGGTTTCCCCCCACAGTCCAAAAACATGGATCAAGTCAATTGAATTCTCCAAATTGCCCCATATAGAGTGTGTCTGTGTGAGTGAGTGTGTGTGTGCCCAGTGATGGATTGGCGCCCTGTCCTGGGTCTATCTGCCCAGCGCCCGAGACGTTCTCCCCTGGATGGGCATGGGGAACCCCACCGCGAACCTACTAGAGGATAAAGCGGGAGATAATGAATGAATGAATGAATTTAAAATGAAGTAAATAAATTATTTCTTGACTGATGTTTTATATTCTGACATCATGCGCGTTTCTCACTGGTTCATACCTGCTGTAACCTCCAAGACATTAAAATGCTGTTTATTTATCTCCTCAGTTCAGACTTTAGATCACATTTTTACAGATCACTGATATCTGAATAACAATCTGTGCAACTCTAGCAGTTTAAAAGCTTAAATCCGTTATTGTCCACTAGAGGGCGTCAGACAATAGAAAATGGACATATAAGCTCCACACGTGGTGTATAAACTATTGGTAATTATTCATAAAAAACTAAATGATTGAAATAATTAATTGAAAGGCAGTTTTATTATTCATGAACATTTAAATCAGTGTTAAAACCACACCCTCCCACCGCTATCCTCAGGTCATGAGGGGTCACATATGAAGAACAGTTTATTTTTTAACCACAACTCTAGCAGGGTTCTAAATAGACTATAGAACACACATCAGAGATGCACTCCAGCCTTGTTCACCAACCTTTGTAGGTAGACGGCGGTAGAGGTCACTGTTGCATTCAGAAATCCCCTAAGCCACCTTTAATTAAGTGAAGTATTTTTCCAGAATTATCTAAAAATATCTGCTTTATTTCGAACTCACCCACAGTGTTTCATGTTCTGAGGTTTGTCCATGCGAACAGCAAGTTTGATCCTCAGGTCATTGTCTGGACAGCCCTTAGACACCGTCATTTTGTGCAACTCGCATTGCTTGGGGCTGTTGGGTGTTGGGTGTAACACAACCTAATCACAGAAAACAGAAATGCAGGTTGACATGAGGTAACTGAGCCGACATCTTCACCCAAAGCAACTTACAAGCACAACTTGATGATTGGAGGTCAGAACAGAAGGGTCTTGAAGGACCCACATTGGTAACTTCAGTGGACCTGGGATTTGAACCCACAACCTTCAGACTGATTGCCCTCTCCCTTACCACTGAGCTACCACTGACCCTTACATGTTAACCACATGAGCAATAAAGAATAGTAGCAGAATGTGCAAAAGAAGGTCAGACCCACAGTTTAAATGATTATTAAACACGTTTCCCCTGATTAGTAAACCAACAAAAATTAAATTAAACATAACATTTTCAAAGATCTTTGTGACGCCATCTGCTAAATACCTTTTAAATTCACATGCAAAACGATTTTGTAAAATTAAATACGGGTTGGCGGCACGGTGGCTTAGTGGTTTAGCATGTTTGCCTCTCAGCACTAGGGATTCCCGGTTCGAATCCCCATCTGGGTGGAGTTTCCATGTTCTCCCCGTGTCTGCGTGGGTTTCCTCCGGGTTCTCCGGTTTCCTCCCACAGTCCAAAAACATGGATCAAGTCAATTGAATTCTCAAAATTGCCCCATATAGAGTGTGTCTGTGTGAGTGAATGTGTGCCCAGCGATGGATTGGCGCCCTGTCCTGGGTCTATCTGCCCAGCGCCCGAGATGTTCTCCCCTGGATGGGCATGGGGAACCCCACCGCGACCCTAATAGAGGAAAAAGCGGGAGATAATGAATGAATAAATACGGGTTGAATATAAAAACAATGGTCATCAGTAGGGGTGAGCTGCAATATTCGCTGATTCGACGATTCGATTCGGAGAACCGTAGTCGACTATGAACCTCATAGTCGAATGTACCATTTTGACCACATGGGGGCGCCCATGGCTGCTGCTAAGCATTAGTTTTTACATGAAATGTCTTTGTTTTCGTTATATATATATATATATATATATATATATATATATATATATATATATATATATATATATATATAGCCTTTTGTCAAATAAAATCATCCTAATCATCCTAAAACTCATTGATCTGAGTGTTTTAGGTTTTTCCTTTGAAGTGGAAAAAAGTCCAGAACGGGGATCCCATTTACGGTGCTCTAGAAAAACAAGTAAAATATAAAAAAAAAATCTTTTTTAAAAACCACGCTTATAGCGCCATCTTGTGGTGAAATTTTAACTGATTCGACTATCAGTCGACTATAGGGAAAATCTGACGAATCAGATTCGACTATGAAAATCCTTAGTTGAAGACACCCCTAGTCAACACAAATGTATATTTGTAAATAGAACACTGAAATGTCATGGACAGCAATCTGAAATGTTTATTGACAGCAATCAATGAATGTTTTATGAAATATCTTTTTTTAGGTAACAAACGTTTGCTAAAACTTTAAGGAAGATTAGAAACTTATTATTAACTGTAAAAAAAAAAAAATCTAAACTATTCCCTGGGGATTAATAAAGTATTCTGAAAACATGTGACTCTTTACCCGCCCCAGCTCTTTATCTTCCAGCGCCAACACTCCTGTACTCTCAGTGAAGAGCTTCACCTTCACAGCTGGCAGTGGGTGGGTGGTGGTGAAGTCACCTTGAGTTCCCCAACTAAATAAAGAAGGGAAGATTACTGATCATTAGATATTGATCCGCGACGAAATTTTGCTGTCAGTTAGCCGTATTGTGTGGTTGTGTGATCAGTAGGCTTCCGATCGGCACCTGTCTGCAGAAGCAGCTCCGTGTGTGTGAGAATTTAAATCACAATCAATTTCACTGCTGATCATTGTGTACATACATTCACACAGAAACACACATCAGCTTCAGGGAGCTGAGATTTAAAATATTTGGAAACAAAAATAGCCATTTACAAAAAAAATAAATAAATAAATAAATGAAATTAAGAAATGCTGATAAACTGAATGATTAAATAAAAAATGTTTTGCAAAGATATCAAAATGTATTATTTCTGAAAACAGTAAGGACCATAATGATTTACGAATGTAATTTGCAGCAATGTTCTAAAGGCAGTGGTGCAGTATCTGTAGAAAGTGCTAATGTTCTAGCCATGACTGTATAACTGCACTTTGGCTCTGCTGCCTGGTCATTAGCCCCAGTCTCACACAATTATCCAATTTGCCCCAGACAGAAAATATAAACATGAGTCTATAAGTTATGACTGAAGCTTTATGTCCTAAAATAAAAAAAATACACATCTTCATAATTCTATTTTTTCCTCAAGTAAATAATGAATTATTGATAATATAATATATATACAGAACAGAATATGCCATTATGTATGTGTGTGTATAATTAATATATATACATAAATATACTATATGAATGCTTATTAGTGTTTTTTTGTGCATGTGTAGGTCATGCATGTGTGATCTCTGGAGATGAAGAGGGCAGTCAGTGGTACACTGGGGATCTAAGCACTGAGAGACTGGTCTCCATAGAAACCTCTCATATCCCCCTGCATAGGGTTTCTGTTTGAGTGGATGTTTCCTTAATTTCATCCAACAGGTTCAGTCAGGGTTAAAGATATATGAAAAAGTTATGGTCCTTTGAAAAAATGTATATATATATATATATATATATATATATATATATATATATATATATATATATATATATATATATATATATATATAAAAAAATTTTGAACTATAAATGTGCGTTCTATATTTGTGCCACAAAGGCATCTTATAAAACAATATCAGACTATATATATATATATATATATATATATATATATATATATATATATATATATATATATATATATATATATATATATATATGAATGAGAGAAAGATGCCCATTATTAACAGATGCTTCCTCACTGACTCATCCCTAAGTGATCAAGCATATATATATATATATATATATATATATATATATATATATATATATATATATATATATATATATATATATATATATATATATATATATATATATAAAAAAAAATTTTGAACTATAAATGTGCGTTCTATATTTGTGCCACAAAGGCATTTTATAAAACAATATCAGACTATATATATATATATATATATATATATATATATATATATATATATATATATATATGAGAGAAAGATGCCCATTACTAACAGATGCTTCCTCACTGACTCATCCCTAAGTGATCAAGCATATATATATATATATATATATATATATATATATATATATATATATATATATATATATATATATATATATATATATATATGTATATATAAATTTTTGAACTATAAATGTGCGTTCTATATTTGTGCCACAAAGGCATTTTATAAAACAATATCAGACTATATATATATATATGAGAGAAAGATGCCCATTACTAACAGATGCTTCCTCACTGACTCATCCCTAAGTGATCAAGCATATATATATATATATATATATATATATATATATATATATATATATATATATATATATATATATATATAAAAATTTTAACTATAAATGTGCGTTCTATATTTGTGCCACAAAGGCATTTTATAAAACAATATCAGACTATATATATATATATATATATATATGAGAGAAAGATGCCCATTACTAACAGATGCTTCCTCACTGACTCATCCCTAAGTGATCAGGCAAGCGACAAACTAGCGTGATATCATGAGTCATACACAAGCATTACAACCAAATTTCTTTTTCTTATCACTTCACCTCCATATTATATTAAATATATAATGAATGTGGAATTTCAAACCGTTACTTCTTGTTCACCAGCAAATTCCTGTAGCACTTTTTTTTACTATAGTCTCAAAGCAGCCTTGCAATTTTCTAAGCGCGAGCCCCCAAAGAACAAGCTGAGGCCAAAGAGCAAGACTTTACTTAATCAAGCAGTTCAAATAACAAATTAGATTAAACCATGGTCACTGAACTCACACTTACTCACAGATCTCTGACAGAAACTGGCTCCAGGTCTGAACTTGAGGAGCTCGTGGTACTTATGGAGGTGTGAAGATAATGGCTCTAAGCAGCAATAAGGACCAGACATATTGTTGCTTATTATTACATGAACTTCAGTGTCACTGACCAGTTCGGAGAACCACTGACGTTCTGCCTCTATACTGACCTCTACCACATTTAGTTATAAAGGGCAGTGATTGCAGTATGCAGTGATCACAGAGCCAGTGTGCATAATAAATGGATGCAGATGTTCATGTACCCAGTTTGCTCACTTTTCCGCTCTTGTGGACAGAGATAATCCTCCATGTGATTATATCAATGTGTTAGAATTGATTGAAATGCTCACAAGACGTCAGATCAGATAGACACTGCATCTCAGGAACTATACGTGATCATCTTGGAACTATACGTGACGTGAGGTAAACTGATGTGAGTAATGACTACAGAACGTTCTAACACCCACTATTTTATAAAACACACTGCACGGACACATTCACAAAAATGCAAATGTATCATTTTAAAAGTATTTAATTACTTTCCACTTTAAATTATTGGTATGCAATAAAATATAAATAGAAAAAATAATTGTTATTATTATTTATTAGTCATTACAATTTAAGTCCTGAAAAATAAATACTACATAAACCCAAGGCTTAAATTGTGTTTAATTTACGTTTTTTTTTTTTACATTTACATTTAATAGAAGCTGTCGAAGTAAATACAGCAGCTTGATGTTATGCAAAGGTATTTTTGGCTGCCAGATTAATAAGATTAATTATATCATAATAAATGGTGGGCCATTCTGTATGCATGTATTAAATAATTATTTATTTTGACTTACGTAGGTTTGGAGGCCTCAGCCTGGTCGGTCTGGAGTTTTTGTCCTCCTTCGACCTCCATGGTGCAGTACACTATACGGTTGGGAGCGAGAGACTTTAAACCTTGAACCTCCATAATCACCACCTGCAACCCAAATTAATTAATTATCACATATAGACACATAAATGGACTGGAGCCGAGACGGAGTTACTCACTGCTATTCTCACTAGTAACTCACTCCATTCCAACTTTTAACGAACACACAAATTAAAAAGAAAAAAAAAAAACAGTAGAGACAGACTTTTAGGGTGGCACTGATTTATTACAGCATGAGTGGTACCTCCAGAGTGAAGGACAGAACCACATCTGACTTGGAGAGCTGGTTCTCATCCTCTTGACCCATGTCAATGATGGATGTGTTGTGTCCCCTTTTCAGTTTCTGTAGCTTGAACTCCCCCCCTTTGGATACAGGCATGCTCTCCAGGTTTGCCATCAGCAGGTTCACAGATGATTTTAACTCCTCGATGTACATGGCCTCCATGTCCCTTGACACAAACTTAGGAAATTTACCAGCCTGTTGGTACAAAAAAAAAAAAAAGAATAAAATAGTAACATATATTTAAAAAAAAATATATGCAAAGTCTTGCAAATAATATTGTAAAATAATTACAAAGTTCTTGCACCTATTATTGCAATAATGTTATAATTGTTATTAATTGTTGTTATAATTGTTATAATTGCAGCAGTGCATGGTGTAGACATGTATTTATATATTCACCAGTTTTTTAACAATTTAGGGAAAAAATATACTATATAATAATAAAAAATAATATATATAGGAAAATGTGGGGCATAATATTTTGAACAACCTTCATTCCAATGTTGTTGTTTTTTTTTGTCTCTGTGAAGGATTACATTATTTGCTATATAAATATTTATTAGTCTTATTGCAACGTAAATGACAAAAATGCCACCTACTGTCAGGGAAAGGTTTTGCCAAAGGAATTCAACATTATGAGCTGCGTTGGTGCAGAAGCTGTTCATTGTAATGCCCCCTAAACCTGTAAGGCATGTTCTTAAAGTGTCCAGCCTTGCTGGGTCATTAATCCAGCCTTGCTGTGACAAGAATTCACTTCACCGTTACCTTCTTCGCTAAATTTAACGAATAAATGCCAATTATAATTTATAAAGCATTTTTGGTAGATGAAATGGAAATGCTTGGCAAGCAAAACTTTCATATTTAATAAAAACCTGTATCTTGTTCTTACATTACACACAGAACCCACGCAGCCAGACACTGCATATAGTTTAGAGTACATTCCCAAGCTTTTTCAGCACAGCATGTCAGTGTTCCAGCTGCAGTACTAACCTTTGCTATCTGATCGGCCATCTGAAGCCGTCCGTCCAGTTCCCTCCTGATTTGAGCAGCCTGTTCATCTGGATTGTCCAACTAAAAGCAAAAAATGGAACAAAAGATCAGTTTATTTAACTGATGCATGTTCATAGTGATTGTTTTAAATTTCCAGCAGCACCACCGTGTCTGATCCACTCATACTGATGCAATACACACAACCAGTATCACTGTAGTACAGCAAATGATCCAACACTCCCTATAGAACTTAGAACTATTTTATACTTCTGTTGGTTACTATGAGGCCCCCAAACAGACTAAAGGGAACGCAAATTTTTCATAGAAACAGCTGGACTGCAGTCTGTAACCAAAACAAAAAACATGTGGAGGACAGGGACAGCAAGAAGAGTACAAGGTGTTGGGCCAAGGCATGACAAGAATGTGGGTTAATTAATTTAGGGGGAAAAAAATCATGTGAGATTATCTTACTGCAACCGTGAGAACACAAGTGGCATCATGTCCGCACCCTGTGCTAATCTGATTTCATGACAGCAAGGCACATAATCATAATTATATTAATTAAATTAGTCTAATCGCAGCCGACCAAAGTGGAGCTGCAGTGTACTGTGCTGCACCAAATCTCAGGGTGGTCGCTCTTCATCTTTGCCACTAGCTCTGCACCTGCTGTTGCATGCTTCTGCTCTCTTTAGAACCTTGTTCTCTCTCTGGTGACCACACAGTCCACCGCTCCACCACAGCACCTCCAGCTGTTGCTAATGCTAATGTATCACTATTAGCAAAGCTTCATTAAATCCACACATTTTCTCTGCCCCTGCCGTTCACTTGTTTTGATCAAAATGTTCTAATAAACTTTTTCTGCACACAGTATTTTACCCACTAAACTAATTTTCGTCTATATTTTGCTTTGCTGTCATACACCAATTTCAAAACATCTGCTTCTGTAGTCAACAACATCCCAAAAATGTTTTAATAACATATGACAATGTTGGTTTTCATGTGGCGGCACGGTGGCTTAGTGGTTAGCACGTTCGCCTCTCAGCGCTAGGGATTCTCGGTTCGAATCCCCATCTGGGTGGAGTTTCCATGTTCTCACCGTGTCTGCGTGGGTTTCCTCCGGGTTCTCCGGTTTCCTCCCATAGTCCAAAAACATGGATCAAGTCAATTGATTTCTAAAATTGCCCCATATAGAGTGTGTCTGTGTGAGTGAGTGTGTGCCCAGCGATGGATTGGCGCCCTGTCCTGGGTGTATCTGCCCAGCGCCTGAGACGTTCTCCCCTGGATGGGCATGGGGAACCCCACCGCGACCCTAATAAAGGATAAAGCGGGAGATAATGAATGAATGAATGAATGGTTTTCATGTAAGCCAGGTGTTTATAAAGCTGATTATAAAGCAATGGGGGAAAGTTGCTTGTTTGTGTGTGTGTATTATATTATTTATCATATGCTAAATGATAAACAGTATGTAGACACCTAATTTTCACATTAATCAAAGCATTTTGGGAACTAAAATAGAGTCCCCCTTGTTTTAAGGACTTCACAGTTTTGGGTAAGCTTTTCACGAGGTACTGGTGTATGTCTGTGGGAATTACTGCCTATTCAGTCAAAACAAAGTTTGAGAAATTAGGGTTCAAAATCGAGATTGGAGCTGAACTCCAAAGTGCTCAGTGGGTTTGTGGTCAAGGCCTTAATCACTGGACTTTCTCAGCTCCAAACCCATTGAGCCATGTTCTAATTGACTTCAGTTTATGTACAAGGGCACGACCCTGACGTAGGCATGGATTGGGCAGGCTTAGATGCTTTATTTTTTTCATTAGAGCAAAATAAAATCGGTCTTTGTTCAGTGGCACACGCTGTATGAGTCCTATACCCAGTAAACGGTCAATGTTGGGGAAACCCATTTAAAGACTGAAAAGTGTCCTAACTTTTCTCCAAATAGGTTTTGTTTTATAAGGAAAGTTAAAAGGGCCAAAAGAAAAGCATACAGACAGTGTTTGGGTGAGACAGCGCTTGATTAGACAGATTGTGTCTAATGTATTCTCACGAACAGCTGATCAAGGAGAGAGGATGAATAAAAGCCTTGCATGTTTACTGTCTCCATGGCAACCACATATGCACAGACAAAGGGTGATAAAGGTGGTCTGAATGGGAAGCAGGCTTTTTTTATCTCATGTAAGCACACATGTATACACGTGTGTGTATGTATGTGTATATATATATATATATATATATATATATATATATATATATATATATATATATATATATATATATATATATATATATATATATACACACACACACATACACACACTTCTTAAAATATACAGAATTTTAGAAAACACACCAAGAAAAAAGAAAATCACTCAGTAGCAATAAGCACATTCATGCGTCACAGCCCATTAGAGTAAATTTCCAAAACACAGCACTGAGTGTTGTATATATGAAGCCATCGTGATCCCATTAACAAACTGTGACGAGAAGAAAACAAATCATGAAAAATGAATCATTCACTGATGATAATAAAAAATATAATAAAATATGCATGTGACTCATCGTTTGCAAAATTAGTAGGATTTTGACAATTAAATGATCGCAAATTAAGAAATCTACTGATGACCAAAGAACATCAGGTATTACTACAGATCATGATCGAAGTGATCCTAAAAGAAAAAAAAAACTGACACAGCAAATTAAACATGGACTCCCAACTATCAGAAGAACATGGACTACAGAACGACGCACAACTTCAGCGGTTTATAGAACTTTGTAATTTTAAAGGTGAAGTAGAATAAAATAACCAAATATTATTGGAATTCATTGTTGGCATCTTGGAGTGGAATTAACTCTTAACTTTTTTGAACGACAGGGAAGCAAGGGAGGTCAGTCTGTCTGTGTAACAAGATAAAAAGGAGGTGAGGTTGGGGGCGGTTGGGGGACTGGTCCTTGAGCTTCAGGAGTTGCTGCATCATGATTTACCCTGTGCTCTTCCCAACCAAGTTTCTATGGATTACCCAATGAAACAGAGGATTCAGGAGTATTAACAAATTATTAAAGCCAAATCACAGCAAGTTTAAAAAGAAAACCTTCTGGTTTTAAAATCATTTTAACATTATAGATCTGAATATAAAACAGTGTTTAAAAGATATTGAAGACTTTCAGCCGGTCATATTAATAAAGAAGAATCCACAATGTCTAATATGTGATGAATTCTCCGATATGTTTAGTATATATTGTTAATTTAATCTACATGCAAGGATCCAATAGTTAAATCATTAGGAGTGGGCGAGCTCTATTTGCCAGAAACATCATCCATCATTAGAAAGAGGCGCTCCTTCTCAAAAACACACCCACGTTAAATCAATATCCACAGCAAATTGGCAAAATCTAATTTGTTACTGTACCACAGACATGATTACAGAACAGAAGACATTCATCAAATGACAGACAAGCTTAAGAGAGAGAGAGAGAGAGAGCCAACAGACCAACCCTCTGTCTTTTGATGCCTGTTAAGACACCTGTGTTGATGACCATGTTTGTTACGTCAATGAAGCTTTGAGGTCCACAGGTCACAGCAGGGGCCACCATTAAAGTACTCTGTGTGTGTGTGTGTGTGTGTGTGTGTATAAGTAGGCCCCTCCTGACAGTGCTGTCAGGGATTTGTGCGCAAGCTCACTGACTAGAAATAAGGCAGAAATCACACATACAGTACATACACAAATGCCGATCCCGGATTGCAAAGCTTCCCAGCTGTACTGATGTTGCCTTGATCACAGCAACAGAATGAAATTCTTTTTTAGCGGTAGGTGAGATAAAAGGCTTTTGATCTTAAATCTCACAGTGAAGTAGGAAGAAAAAGGTCTTCCTATTACCATTAAAAAAAATCACCCACTGTGAAAATGTGCTGGCTGAGATACAGCTGGTCTACAGCAACAGGGACTAATGGTTTTAAAGTAAATCAACAATCATAAGTTCAAGACAGGAAACCCTTTATCTCAATTACTTAAAAAAAAAAAAAAAAAAAAAAAAAGGTCAAAGGAGTGCAAACACATTGTTTTTACCTGGTTCTCCATGCAGCGAATGAGATCTTCATTCATACGTGAACATTTCAGAGAATATCGTTTTAGAAATCAGCTAATAATTTTGACCAACAAACCTCAGCAATACATTTACATTTACATTTAGTTATTCAGCAGACGCTTTTATCCAAAGCGACTTACAAATGAGAACATTACAAGTCAGAAGTTATGGAGAAAACCAACTATACTGTAAATTCATCAAACCTGATTGTTATTCGATGCTGCGGCACCTCCCCCTTTTTTTTTTTTTTTTTTTTTTTTTTTTTTTTTTTTCAACAGGTATTTGTTAAAGAGATGCGTCTTCAGTAGTTTCTTAAAACTGTTTAGTGATTCTGCCTTACAGACAGAGTTGGGAAGAACGTTCCACCATTTTGCAGTGGTGAACGCCATGGAGTGAGAATCAGCTCCTCGGTGAGGTGGAATCGCCAGGCGGCAATCAATCATTATATATCGCAATAACGATATATAAAGTTGATCAGTAATTAGTAGGGGTTCTTTAACCACTTAGCAGTGTGAATGAAGTATAAATAATTATAACCATTAATAAGGACTGTTCATAACCGATGCAGTCACATCAGAAAGACTGGATTCTTATGCCTGGAACTTTTGAACACTAACTCCCTGATTGGCTATACGCATTTTAGCAGATGTTCAAAGTACGCCTAAAAAAAAACAATCCATATTTTACAGGCATGCTGAATGTAGTGGATTTATTTTGCTGTGACAGTTGCCTTCAGCTGGCGGAGTAAACAAAGCAGGAGGCAGCAGGCTCACCTGGCAGGCATTGTAGAGCAGCTGATGCTCAAACTTCTTGATGCCGAGAATCTGCTGAAACATCTCATACAGCTGGTCTTTGCTGAGGATGAGCTCAGAGGCAGCGCTGGCCGTCATGCGTTGTTGGTGTTTCCGTAGGTCCTCCTCACCACGATAGATGGTGTCAAACTTAGCCATCCAGGAGCTCAGCACAGTCTCCTTACTCAGCCCATCGATCTCTGGAAGGCTGCGTACCCTCTTTTCAATGTGCTTTTTAAAGACGTCCCGCGAGTCACTGGCAGAGAAACCACCGCTCTGCACCATCCTTGACACGCGGTCGCTCTTTAGGAACACCTGAGGGAAATTGTGCAGCAGTGTTAATTTATGTGACAATTTACAGTAACGTTTTCAACACATAAACAGGGGTTCCACATTTTAAAATGCTACTAAATTGCAAAGGACTAAATCATCTGTTTAGGGAGTTTCCAATCCTAACTACTGCTGGAAAAGGCTACAGCACTGTGTACATCAACACCAGAATCCACCTTTAAATAGGACGGATCTTGAAGCCCTTACACAGCACTGCATGACAATCAGCAATACTATGCTAATATAGTCACATAGGCTGGGGAGTACTCATGAAACCATTTATTGATCATGGTTTCTGCTATAAATTAAGCCTATAGGCCCTTTATATGAAAGCATTCACCATTGTGATGTTAAAGCCATACCAGCCCAGCCGCAATTATAACTGATTCATGAGCAGCTACAATTTTATTCACAAGTTCAGGCAAAAAAGGGTCACAAGTCTACTTGAGAAAGTAAACTGAATTGTTTACTGAAAGATTTTTATTAATTCAATTACATATGAATGTTTTTATTGCATGAAACACATATTTTTAGCATACCTTATACTGCAATGACAGATTAATGAGAGTGGATAGATAGACCATCTTTGTTCTATATTTAACGAATTTCAATACAATACATGATACCTGGGAGAAATTGGCCCTGACCGAAAAAAAAATCTCTGGGGTATTTTAGATGGGAACAGCTATTTTTCATTTTTTTTTTTAAATCTTTTTCATTTCAGAGCGAAAAAGACGAAACACCATTTCCACACAATTCAATCAGGATGTTGATTCAGTTCAATTTGACCAAGGATTTATTTTTCTCTTAAGTCATTTTTCAGCTTGGAGGTTTTGACAAAGTAGTTTTAATACTGAATGTTTCAAAAGACTTGAGTGACTGTCAATTCAAAAACAAGGGAAAAGCATTTTTTTACACTAAATACAGGCGTGCGTTTAATCATTTTGGTCCCAACGAAAAACGCACCAACAAAACAGGGACAACGTTATCCTGAAATAGTGTACATTTCAAAGATTTTTTTAAAACTCTTTATTAAACAGGAAACTTGTTATTTTAGATTACTATGGACCACCAGACCTCGCACTCGTCTTATTTACCGGCGAGATGTGGCAGAATTAACCGTTTCAAAACTGCTCACCTCATAGTAGCTCTGGACGGCATTAATAAATGCCTCATCTGCCACAATCTGCGTTTCTCCATTTAAGAAGGCCTGGAAGCGTTCCTTAACAACCTGCAGCTGCTGTTTACTGATCTGAAATAGAAGAGAAGAGAAAAAAAACAACTCTAAACAGACGTTCGGATTTAGTGATCAGAGAACTACTGTACCCACCACGACTCGGACGGGAAAATTATCAGTATATACCAGCTGCTTCACTTTTCCAAACAGAACAGGATTCTCAGAGGCCAGGGGTTTGTTTTCCAAAGTATTTTTTTTATGAATCTACATGTATAAGTCTGCAATAACTGTAATAGTTATTTAAGAAAACTGTAAACGTGCACCTTGTTTCGATATTACAAATACAATTCAATACATTTTCCCATGAAGATCTTTTACTGCACTTTTATTAGAATTCTCCCATCCTCTCATATAATTGTGCATTTACAGTATTTCAGATGTAATTTATTAGCTGGCCTTGACATGGTGCTAATCACAGTCAAGCGATCAGAGATACTAGTCTACATGCTGCCCTCTGCTCTCACCCTGATCTACAGCATGTTAGAACATTACACATGGGCTGAGAAATATGAAAAGGAATAAAACACATTTTGCTATTCGACTGAAGAGTTGGTATAAACATATTACAAGGATCTGATAAAGGACCTGATGCTTTAAAATCTGCTTCCTTTTTAACAACTATCCAATTTAAGAGTCGTCTCGGGCTACCAGTCCCCAAACATGTTTTGCATATCTGTTTCATAGCAGCTCTACTGGCACAGATGCATGTAGTTCTGCGGGCACACTCAGGCTCATGCTGCATCTCCAGCACTTGGAGAATGTGGGAAGAGGTGTTATTTAGAGAAGGGCAAAAAAGCATTTCAGCATACTTTATTGTGGCCTGATGGTTTCACATGAAATTCCTTGTGAAGTCGTGAAGGTCACACATTCAGCGGAGGGCTCCTTCCTTTTTAGCAATTCTGCCTAAACCTTAATATTTCCCCTACTTCAGTTCTATGCAGGAAGTACTGCTCAGTTCTTCAGGCCCAAACTACAACTCAGATGCTCCAAGATACAATCAAATCACGTTCAAAATCAAGTCATGTTGAGTAGACAAGTCCGTGTTTCAGGAGATGAACGTCTACTTCTGCATCAAATACCATTCATTCATTCATTCATTCATTATCTCCCGCTTTATCCTCTATTAGGGTCACGGTGGGGTTCCCCATGCCCATCCAGGGGAGAACGTCTCGGGCGCTGGGCAGATACACCCAGGACAGGACGCCAATCCATCGCTGGGCACACACTCACTCACTCACTCACACACACTCTATATGGGGCAATTTGGAGAATTCAATTGACTTGATCCATGTTTTTGGACTGTGGGAGGAAACCGGAGAACCCGGAGGATACCCACGCAGACACGGGGAGAACATGGAAACTCCACCCAGATGGGGATTCGAACCGGGAATCCCTAGCGCTGAGAGGAAAACGTGCTGACCACTAAGCCACCGTGCCGTCGCATCATATACCAGATTTATTAAAATGTATGAAAAACAAAAATGTTCAGATATTTTTTCCTTTAAAAACATTGATGAAAATTGCATTTTTTTTCTTTTATGCAAAATCCCCGATTTTTCAAAATGGGCCCAAAACAAAATGAAGAGTTGTCCTTCACATTCATTTTTTTTCTGGCCAAATGAAAATGCTTTACGCTGGCACAAAATAGGAAGGAATTTTAATCACTGCTTTGATAAATGTGATAAATCTGTGAAAACAACCAACTTGTAGGTCTAATTAAGTACAAAGTTAACCGGTTTGATTACTTATTATTATTTCTCTGGCTTGTCTCTCATGAATCAGCCTCTAATATCCTTTTCTTGTTTAGTTTCAAAATAAATCTGACATTAGTGATGTGCACCTAGTATTTAATTGAGTGACTTGTGTAACAGGAGTCAATATTGTGTTTGCATTAATCTCTTGTAATACACAGAATGGCAAACAGCAAGCCTGTCAGTGTGTGTTAAAGGGCTAAACAAACGCAGGCAGGTTCGCAGCTCAGCTCAGATGCCATTTGGTTAGTACTTTTTAAGCCCAAATGAAAGTGTTTTTGCGTTAATACGAATTTTCAAATGACCCGAGTGTGCAGCGTTGGATTAAAACCCATGTGCCATATTCCAACTAACATTTTGAAATGACATTTTATTTTCTATTGCTTTCCTTCTCTATGTTTTTTTCTCTCTATACCTCCCTGGGGCTACATTTCACCAGATGGATCCCCAGCAGTTCCATTAGCTCCATTACTCTCATGCTGGCTCACGTAATGACCATAAAGAGATAAGTCTCTAATGTAACGACCTCGCCAATTACACCTCCTTTCCCTCCTCACTCCCTTCATAGTGCACTGTGCGTGATGCCACGTTCTGGTGCATTAAAAACCAGCGGGTCTGTGGTGTCAAGACTTAGAGCAGCAAGCAAACAAGGAGGAGCAGAGTTTTTTAATCCTCACAAAATTCATCATGCTCGACAGCTATGTCATGATACATAAAGAAATGTCTGCAGTTTTCAGAACCTGGCCCTGTTTGATCTTCACCATGTCTTGGAGCAGGACAACCGTCAGTCGAAATAATTTGCTGTGTGATTCCTGAGGAACATGCAGTAATGTTGCACAGGGAGTTAAAAAAAAAAAAAAAAAAAAAAAAAAAACATGCCCATCCAGGAGAGAATACACTCTGGACACTGGACACGGTCACTGGCGCACACTCACTCAAACAGACACACACTATATTGGCACAGTGTAGATAGGGGCAATTTAGAGCAGCCAATTCACCTTGAATCCATGTTTTTGGACAGTGGGAGAAAACCAGAGAACTCGCAGAGAACATGAAAACTCCACCCAGCCACTAACCACTACATCATCATGCCACCCAGAAAAAAAAATCCTAAGGTTGCAAATCAGATTAAATTCAAAAGGAGCTTTATGTATACAAGTACACCTAACTGCACAAGCCTCCACACTCCTCACTTCCCCTTAAACTCACCACATCTGTTGCTCTGACAGGTTTTTATTCCTCCCAAAGAAGAGCAAGACTATTTTTATATTGTTGGTCTTGTTTTTCCACCAGTTCGTGAACTAAGTGTAAAGCCTCCTTGACTAAAATAATGTGTGCTTATTTTTAAACCACACTTTACTCTAGAGGTATGATGTATCTTTCTCCTTGAACACCGCCAATCTGTCTGTATCCAATGAGTCATGTAAATTGGCTCAGCTCATCCAAATGAACCAACTGTTTCAGCTCCCAGTCAGCTTTCAGTTGATCGGAACTGCCAGCATTACAAATGGAACTTCAATATATAGCTTATTGTTTCTTGATTAGTGATTTTCTTAAAGTAATTCATTCTTAAATACAAACCCCACTATTATTGGCACTAGTGCAACACACTAGCACACCACCACCACACCACATCAGAGTCACTGCAGAGCTGTAAAAGCACCTTCGCCCATAGATTAGGCTATGATGGTCTTGTGGGGAGTGTGGACAATAGAGGTAACAGGGTAAAGGGGATCTTGGAAAAAAAAAATGTAGAAAACAGATGGACTGCAGGCTGTACCTGCAGAGCTAGACTTAAATATATTAAAACAAACAGTAAAAAAAAATCTGATGTAGCCAAAACAATGGTGTGTGTGTGAATATATAAAATCAATAGCTCAAACGGTCATGAACCAGTAAATAAAACTATGGTCTCCATATTGCATCCACACTTTTTATTCTCAATTTCCTCAACACAGCTGAAAGGCAAGTTTATCTCACAGTTAGGTGCTGATTTTGAAATGGATTTAAAACTGTAGTTCCACTTCTCCTGTCAAATGCAGCTGCAGATAATGTAATGATTCTGCCCTCTCTCCCCCTTACAGTCTGTCAAACGCTGTACTGTTGCTCGATGTTTTCCATTCAGGCATCTAAAGCGACGTGGCTGATTCAGACACTGTGAGCCACATTATTCTCAACACAAATGCACTTTGCTTTCCAGTCCTTTCATCAGCTGATTGTAAAGCACGTACACACACACACACACATGTGCACAAACACAAAATATTTATATATATATATATATATATATATATATATATATATATATATATATATATATATATATAAAAACCCATTCAATTGGAGATCTACCTCACACCTGCCTGGTCTTGCGGTTACTATAGAAACAGACAATTCATGGGTAGTAATTTACTACTAAATCTGAAATCACTCAGCCACCTTATCTGGTTCCTTTAATTTTTAGTATATACTGTTATTTATAAGATTTATATCTGCTATCTACAATGTGAGATCCAGTAAAAGAAGCTTTTAACGTGGTTCTGCATTACGCAAATATAGAAAGAATATTATGAATTGCATAAAAACAACCAACAGGTCTGATTTTGTTTACACCCATTTCCAATATTTGTACATCCTCTTTAAGTACGGTAGATTCAGGGATTTGAAAGTTTTGGAAAACTAAATAGAAGACATTATAATTATTTGTACCTTTAATTAAAGCGAAAGTGCCGTTATAATTAATGGCATTTTTTTAATGGCATTAATGGCAAATTATTTTTTAATGGCGACGCATCATATCAATTTAATCTGTGATAAACCTGTAGATATAGTTTATTTAAATTAAAAAACAACCTTTTGTCACAGATGGAGACGACATGTCTTTCATTTTTTCCATCACATCTAATAGGCCCGTTTATCATACAGTTAAGTGCAGACTTTGAAATGGATTGAGAAATGGATCCCTCTGGCAAATGCCGCTCCACATGGGTACACAGGCATCAATAAATAAAGGAAGTGATCTTTCTTGCTTTCTCTCTGGCTGTCTGTCTGTCAAACGCCGGACTGTTGCTCTCTGTTTCTATTCAGGCATCTAAAGCGACGTGGCTGATTCAGACACAGTGGGCCACATTATTCTCGACACAAATCCGCTTTGCTTTCCAGTCCTTTCATCAGCTGATTGTAAAGCTGACACACACACACACACACACACACACACACACACACACACAAACTCATTCAATCGGAAATCTACCTCACACCTGCCTTGTCTTGTGGTTACTATAGAAACAGACAAATCATTGGTAGTAACTTTACTACACTGTAATTCTATTTCAGTCCATCTGAATCATCATTCGTTTTTAATTGCATTTTTTTCTGGACGCAGAAATCAAGTGGCACATTTGGCTTCTAGTTTGTTAGCTTTGAAAAATAAAAGTGTAGACTCAGCTCACTATTGACGGACTATTTCAGTTCTCATTCTAGCCGGTCTATTCTTAACTGGTACCCCAGGGTGAGCAAAAGTCACTTCTGCCACTGTTCTCAGACTGTTAAAATGATCCTGCTTCCAGGAATGATCACATTTACTCCATAGCCATCTGCTAACCGGTATCTTCTCAACAAACAATTAATGATTCCTATTCATAATATTCTTAATCTGTATCAAGAAACACTGGACACTGGAATCACAGGCAACATTAACACTGTATTTCCATAAAACTCTTTAATGTTTCATTTAAAATTGCAAATAAAAGCATGAATTATTTAAAAAAAATAATAATAATCCATTCTAACTAGGGTTTGCGGACTGTATAAACCTGTATTTCACCTACAGTGTCGTAAAAGTGGATTAGGAATTTGCAATAGACACAACAATGACCTGTAAGATTGCTCTGATAAATTGGTACATTTACGTTTCCAGGAGACATGACTTTCATATCTCACAGTGTGCAGTGTTCGAAACCTTTCACATGTGCTGAGTGCATACAGCTTAAAGAGCCAGCACTGAGCAGAGGCAGCACAAAGACCTTAAAAACTGCTCTTCAGAGACTGATTTGTAACTTTTAATCCATAAGAAAAAGAAAACCACTATATTTTTCATGCCAAGCTCTTAAAAACATGATGTTCATTCACAGTTAATTGTAACTCCGTTGATTAATAACACCTCAGTCTACTTACACTCTTACAATTTTGGCATATGGAAGGTCACACACCTGTCTGGGATTGTTACAAAATATGTTTTTGATGAAAAGCTCATAATGGCTTTTAATTTAATGATGCTACTTATATGTTACACTAATGAAAGCCCTCCCCCAAAAAGGAGTTTTCTCCTAAAAAATATGTTAAATGTCACATATGTGAATACATTCAAGCAAGTTCAAGTAATTTATTTATAGAGCGCTTTTTACAACAGAACATCGTCACAAAGCAGCTTTACAGAATGAAAAGCCTTTAAACCCCCAAAGAGCGAGCCGAAGCGACAGTGGCAAGAAAAAAAACTCCCTTTTATGTTGTTATTTAAGGACGAAACCTTGGGAGGACCAAGACTCAGTGTCAAGCTGTACATCTGCTTAACACACATATAAAAAAAAGTCGGGGAATGGACTTTAAATATATCTCATTTTAAATCGGATTGTAACAACATCCTGCAAATACAAGCTTCAGTGTGTGGAGTTACTCACTGCTTGTGTTGTGTGTGGGCTGAACTGACTGGAGCTGCCCAGTGAGAGCACAGCATCATTAGGAATCGACGAGCCTGTGGAGCGCTCACAGATCAAGTTCTCACAGATCTGTCGGATCTGATTTCATATGGAGCCACATTTTTTTCCCGCTGCTTGTGCTTTTCTTTATCTACTTTGACATGTAGGCTGTTCAGGATATGACGAAGGCCTATAAAGCTCCTTCACAATAAATGCAGCTGCATTGTGCATGATGGTATTAGTACACCAATGCTGTAGAGAAGAAAAAAAAACTATACCAACCAACTGATCTGATTAATATAGAACTTCTGTATAACTGGGATATAGAAAAACCACAGTTGAGACCAGTAGTGCTCTAGATGAAGCTACAAATTAGTTTTCCTCCCTTTACAATTCCTAAATGTAAATACAGTACAGCTGATGCCTTACACTCACACTGCCACAGATGCACCAGCAATTTAGTAATATAGCACTCTGGCTGACAAATAAGCAGCTTACGGTCATTTGTCATTTCTTATCTGAGTGAAAACACAAATTAAAAGGATAGACAGTCAAAAAAAAAAAATGTAGGGCAGATGGGCAACAGGCAAAGCAAGTGTTATAATGTCGCACTATAAATGTGACTTTATAAATATCACTCAAAGCAATAAACTACAGAATGTAATTCATTCATCCATTATCTTCCGCTTTCTCCTCTATTAGGGTCGCGGGGGTGGGGCTCCCCATGCCCATCCAGAGGAGAACGTTTCGGGCGCTGGGCAGATACACCCAGGACAGGCCGCCAATCTATTGCTGGGCACACACTCACTCACACAGACACACTCTATATGGGGCAATTTGGAGAACTCAATTGACTTGAACCGTGTTTTTGGACTGTGGGAGGAAACCGGAGAACCCGGAGGAAACCCACGCGGACACGGGGAGAACATGGAAACTCCACCCAGATGGGGATTCGAACCGGGAATCCCTAGTGCTGAGAGGAGAACGTGCTGACCACTAAGTCACCGTACCGCCCACAGACTGTAATTAATTTAAAAAATAATGGTCAGAGGTGATACCGTTTCAGAAGTTGTCGTTTTCTTGATTTATGAAGAGTTGGATTGCATAATGGTGGCGCAGTAGCTTGTTGGTTACATTTACATTACATTTTGGTCATTTATTGGACGCTTTTACATTTAGTCATTTACATTTACATTAAGTCATTTAGCAGACGCTTTTATCCAAAGCGACTTACAAATGAGAACACCACAAGTCAGAAGCCATGGAGAAAACCAACTATACTGTAAGTTCATCAAACCTGATTGGTATTCGAAGCTGCGCCCCCCCCCCCCCCTTTTTTTATTTTTTTTTTTTTTTTATAACAGGTATTTGTTAAAGAGATGCGTCTTAAGTAGTTTCTTAAAACTGTTTAGAGATTCTGCCTTACGGACAGAGTTGGGAAGATCGTTCCACCATTTTGCAGTTTGCTTTTATCCAAAGCGACTCACAAGGTGAGCACAGGGTTCATCACAACATCCCTGGAGTAATGAGGGTTAAGGGTCTTGCTCAAGGACCCACATTGGTAACTTCAGTGGACCTGGGCTTTGAACCCCCAACCTTCAGATTGATAGCGCAACACCCTAACCACTGAGCTACAGCACCTAGTTAGCACATCCACCTCTCAGCGATGGGGACCCTGGTTCGAATCCCGATCTGGGTGGAATTTACATGTTCTCCTTGTATTCATGTGGGTTTTAAAATATGGGGTAAATTAACTGTTCTAAATTGCCCCTATATATAGTGCATGTGCGCACCCATTGATGGATTGGCATCCTGTACTGAGTGCATTTGCCTGGCCCCCAAAACTGTCTCCCCTGCATGGGCATAGTGAGCACCCTAGTAGATCGATTACACTAATCTATGTGGTTAATACAAGATGGATTAAAAAGTTGCATCGCAGCATAATCAAATTAAAATAACAGAAAGTGAGTTGCTTTAACAAGTCTACTTGATAAAAAAAAAAACCTCCATGTCAAAGATGATTTTTGCTTTCGGCAAAAACTATAACCCACTTGCTTTTTTATTCATTTTTATTTTCCTGGCTGTTGAGCAGTTCATGAGAACTGGCTCTGAAACCAGTGACCTGAGGTTCCTGATGAATAACACAGCTACAGTACACTACACACTAAACTTTAACACCAATACTTTACTGTGTGCAGAAATTTGCTTCTTGCAGCAGATATCTGAACTTATTTTTACTTGGAATATCAAATGACATTGATTTTTTTTTATCCTAAATCTTTATTTTAGCAGCTAAACCCAATTTGTGTTGTACATCATGTACGGTTAAAAGCAGTTTAATCTTTTAAATCTTTTTTTTAATACTGTGCACATCTAACTCCGTTCCCTCAGGCATTACATGAATAAAATACATATTCTGAAAACGCATGGATTATTTTCTAATTAGTTTTTGTATTGGAGTGTAAAGTTGATACTGCGTGTGATTCAGTTCCTTCATTAACCTTAAACAGGTACGGCAGAGCAAACAAAAAAAAATATATAATACAAAGTGCTGTAATTAATAAAATAGCAGCAGCATAAACAACGGTGCTTTATAAGAGAACAGACCATAAAAGCAACAACATAATTAGATGTTTTATTTTGTGTGTGCTATTTCTTGTCACTAAATGTGTTTATAGTAACGTGATTTGTAAAACTCCTGGGATATTTACTAGGGAATTCTGTTATTTAGCACTAATAATTCAGTCTACTATAAAAATAGCAGCAGAGGACTGAGTGTGTGTATGTGTGATAGATCAGTGGGATGTGGACGAGAGGTGCTGCTCTAATAATTATACTAATCATACTGTCTTTTCACCATCTGCTTAAGTGTGCATGAGACAAAGGACCAAGAAAAAAATATACTGGTTTCTGATTGGCACTGCTTTAAGATATCCGACTATCTTTCCTGAAAACTCGGTCTGTGATTGAGCTTGTTCTCCATTTGTGTGTGTGTGGCTTGTTACGGTGTTACCATGAACAATATAACTGTGATGCAAAAAGTGCACAGATCACACAAGCAAACACACACAATACTCCAGCAACAATCAATATGTCCTACTGCACACAGACCAGAAAGCAACTGCAGCCTGACCTGAACTTCAATCAACAAACGCATCAACTGCTGTAGAATCTGCAGGGCAAATTCCTAATGCCTGGCTATAAATGAGCATAAACTAACAACTGAACCCAACAACTAAAAGAGCTTGAAGGATTTGACGTGACCAGGATGCAGCAGGGAATCAATGAAACCACATACCTTTAATAATAAATGGCACATTGGTTGCAACTTAAAAACAAAGGCAACAACAGCAACATGATAATCATATAACCCAAACGGTCAACCATTGGAAATGAACCTAAACAGCATATAGAGCGCAATTGGTTTCAGTACAAGTCACTGACTCTGGCCTACAGAACCATTTCTGGATCTTCCCCCTCCTACCTTCACTCTATCTTTTCAAAACACACTCCGACTCGTTCACTTCGCTCCGGTGATGATCGCCGCCTGGCGGTTCCACCTCACCGAGGAGCTGGTTCTCACTCGGTGGCGTTCACCACTGCAACATGGTGGAACGATCTTCCCAACTCTGTCCGTAAAGCAGAATCACTAAACAGTTTTAAGACACTACTGAAGACAAATACCTGTTGTAGAAAAAAAATAAAAAAATAAAATAAAAATAAGGCGGCACGGTGGCTTAGTGGTTAGCACGTTCGCCTCTCAGCGCTAGGGATTCCCGGTTCGAATCCCCATCTGGGTGGAGTTTCCATGTTCTCCCCGTGTCTGCGTGGGTTTCCTCCAGGTTCTCCGGTTTCCTCCCACAGTCCAAAAACATGGATCAAGTCAATTGAATTCTCCAAATTGCCCCATATAGAGTGTGTCTGTGTGAGTGAGTGTGTGCCCAGCGATGGATTGATGTCCTGTCCTGGGTGTATCTGCCCAGCGCCCAAGACGTTCTCCCCTGGATGGGCATGGGGAACCCCACCGCGACCCTAATAGAGGATGAAGATGGAGATAATGAATAATGAAAAAATAAAAATAAAAAGGGGGGAGGGGCCGCAGCATCGAATAACAATCAGGTTTGATGAATTTACAGTATAGTTGGTTTTCTCCATGGCTTCTGACTTGTGGTGTTCTCATTTGTGAGTCGCTTTGGATAAAAGCGTCTGCTGAATGACTAAATGTAAATGTAAATGTAAATGTATGCAGCGCTTACTGGAGACGCCTTGTAAATGGACAACGTAACAAACAAACAGAGAACCCACTGCAGAGTAAATGTATATAAAAGTGAGAAACCAATCAGAACATGGAAACGATCATTAATTAAACTAACCAGCTGAAAGAGATAACCAAGAGAGGAAATTAACCCAAGGAGGTTACTAATGATGTCAAAATAAGAGTCGAGAGCAGAACGACGTCAAACCAACACATGGCCTTATCCTCTCGTTCTAATCAGTGTCTTATCTTCTGTATCTCTTCGCAGCGCTGAACGTTTCATTATTCATTCATTCATTCATTCATTCATTATCTCCCGCTTTATCCTCTATTAGGGTCGCGGTGGGGTTCCCCATGCCCATCCAGGGGAGAACGTCTCGGGCACCGGGCAGATACACCCAGGACAGGGCGCCAATCCATCGCTGGGCATACACTCACTCACACAGACACACAGGCAATTTGGAGAACTCAATTGACTTGATCCATGTTTTTGGACTGTGGGAGGAAACCGGAGAACCCGGAGGAAACCCATGCGGACACGGGGAGAACATGGAAACTCCACCCAGATGGAGATTCGAATCGGGAATCCCTAGCGCTGAGAGGCGAACGTGCTAAACCACTAAGCCACCGTGCCGCCACGTTTAATTATGAAGTCGTTTTTATTTTCACCTGTTTAACTTAATGAAGTAAATGCAAAGACGACAGAGATTTCTATGCAAATATCATCATCCTAATAGCCTATAATTCGGCCTAAGAGGTCTTCCTAATCCCGAAATGTGAATGTTGTACTTATTTATAAATGGTATCAAATGAATCTGTGTAGAATTATTGAAACCTTTTAATTTTAGATGTAATTACCCATCAAATATTCTGTAGGTTATGTTTCAGGTTTTTTCAGGAGTTTAACATCGAGGCAGCATCACTGTGTATTCTTCCGAACAGAAACAGTTACATAATTAGAATCTCCAGTGTATCCATCGACATGTCTTTGTAACATCATTTTTAGAATTGCAGTCCACAGAGCATAACCAGTAGCCAGGAATTTGTTTTTTTTCTCTCTCTCTAAGCATTTATATTTTTTTTTCACTGTGAACCATGACACCGTCCAAAGCCATCATTCATGTTCGGATCACTCACATTCTAATGTCTTCGGCTGTGGGCTTCCACTTAGATGAGACCTACACACCCATCTGTTTACTGCCATACTTTTATTGCTCTGCGCTCGTGGGCTAATAACGCAACTGTGTTTTTATTACATGAAAGCTCACACTGCTAGGACAAAAATTAGTTCAGTTCAGAAAGCAGATGATCTCCAAGGTGCCTATATAAATACAGCTGAGTGCAGTTGCCTGTAGCTGTGATAGGCCTTCAGCACTCGGCACTTGAGGCAATATTCTGTTTCATAAAGAGCATTTTATGAAACAGAATATTTCAAAACAAGAATGGGAAGCATTGATGTGTCTCACATCATATGGTGCATTGCCAGACAGTGGCATGTGGTTTATTTGCTTAGGCTACTATGTTATATCTAAAAGACCAAGATTTGGAGGGAACCCTTCCCAAGTGGGCACTCTATGTCACAACAGCATCCAAATGCTGTATCTTATAATAAACCTTTTTCTGCACAGAGGGCAGCCAGCTGACAGCAGATTGCCCCTTGTAAACCAGTGGTGCGAGACACTCTGCGTCAATCCTCACAAACCTGTCTGGAGCTGTCGCACATTACTCATATACCCGGCTGGCATGTGGAAAACCAATATATAAAGAGGGAACGCAGTTTAATGTCCCATTTTTTAAAATTGGCTACATTTCAGCGCATCATTAAAGCCGTCAACATCTGGAATAATGAAATTCTACATATACTGTAAAATTTAAAACGTTTAGATGATGATTGATGATATTCATATTTTATTTTGACGCCATCATTCATTTTGACTTTTCAAAAGCTGGTTGTAATATTTAGCCAGCGAAATGTTTTTCCCTTAACAAAACATGAAACGAGGCCAACACACAGGTGAAGGTAAACAAACCTTTTTGTCATCACTCTATCTTTTTGTGCCACTCGTGCTTTTTATGGCTTTGTCCTCAGAGCAGGCCGTGAGCAGTGTGCAGTGTTCGTTGGGGGTTGGGATGGACTGATCCCAGAGAACCACCACAGATGTTTGATCTCATCGCTGAGCATTACATTAATAAGGACCAAGTCCTTCAAATTAAAGATGCTTGCTTTTCCCATGAATTTCACCTGTCTGGCATTTCAACTTGTGCTTGTTGAGACAATGTGCTAAGATATTTTGCTTTATTAGATTTTAACCATTAAAATATTATCATTAAAGAAGTCTGTCATGTACATAATCTTAAATATGAGCTTTTAAGAAAACACACACACACACACACACACACACACACACACACACACACACACACACACACACATATATATATATATATATATATATATATATATATATATATATATATATATATATATATATATATTCATTCATTATCTTCAGCTTTATCCTCTATTAGGGTCGCGGTGGGGTTCCCCATGCCCATCCAGGGGAGAACATTTCGGGCGCTGGGCAGATACACCCAGGACAGGGCGCCAATCTATCGCTGGGCATATATATATATATATATATATATATATATATATATAGGCGGCACGGTGGCTTAGTGGTCAGCACGTTCGCCTCTCAGCGCTAGGGATTCTCGGTTCGAATCCCCATCTGGGTGGAGTTTCCATGTTCTCCCCGTGTTTGCGTGGGTTTCCTCCGGGTTCTCTGGTTTCCTCCCACAGTCCAAAAACATGGATCAAGTCAATTGAATTCTCCAAATTGCCCCATATAGAGTGTGTCTGTGTGAGTGAGTGTGTGCCCAGCGATGGATTGGCGCCCTGTCCTGGGTGTATCTGCCCAGCGCCTGAGATGTTCTCCCCTGGATGGGCATGGGGAACCCCACCGCGACCCTAATAGAGGATAAAGCGGGAGATAATAATGAATATATATATATATATATATATATATATATATATATATATATATATATATATATATATATATATATATATATATATATATATATATATAGTGAGTCTTCCACTTATGATGTGGAATGTGGAATGCATGTCTATGATGTATGTTGTAGGGCTGTGACTCTAAAACACCACAAAGTGTACAGTAAACATTTTATCACAGGAGTAACGTGTCTGACAGTCGACAGACGTTGCCATGGAAATATGCTCAGCTTCAGCAGTATTACATAGAAAACTCCTACCATTAAAAAAAAACGGAACACAAAGATTTTGTTCCCGAGTGAGAACATGTCAATGACTTGTTATATGAACATATAAGAGCTGAGAATATTGTTCATATCATCAATTGTAGAGAAAAAGACTCCAATGAATCCAATGAACCTAAAAACCTAAAAACAAGAGAGTTCTAATGATGACTCTACGTATTTGTTAAGATTCAGCTTAAGCCGATATAAAAACTTTTAGTTTAAGTCTAAAATAAAGAAAATAAAGATAAACAGCCAGGTTATTCGGCAGGTTATTCTCATGAAGTTGCAGTTTTAAAGCTTCATATTCATGTTTTTGCAAGCGACGCTAAATCGCCATAGCAGTGAAATGACACTCCACCTCTAGTAAAGGATGTAGAGGGATTTTTTTTTTTGCCATAAGCCTAGCTTTTTTTTTAAAAATAATCAAAGTCCTCAGGTTGAGACTGATGACATAGTAAAGCACTCAAATTAATAGCGTACTGATTTACATTAAAGACTGTGTGACGACAGATAAGTGAGAGTGTTGGTGGATTTTAACTTAGACCTGTAGGCCGAAAATTAATCGAGGGAATATGCTTATGCATTTGCAAATGTGATTCCATATTGCCAAGTGGCAGTAGTGCCCTTTAGACTCTGATAAAGACACATACAGCAAACGACATGAATACAGAATACACTGCAAACTGGAAATCTGTTCCAACAGAAACCTACAGAGCAAATCCTGAAACCTACAGACTGTCTTATCACTGACCATCTCAAAGCATCCAGCCTGAATAATAACATCTGCACTGGACTGAAATAGCATAAGCATCCAGATGAGAATGAATCTGTGTAGAGCAGATTGTGAGCTCCATGCTGCCAAACAATATACAATTTGGTTATTACATTCGTTTAGTTAATAAATCCAATATGGTCAAATAAATTTAGACAAACTTTGTAAAACTTGGCTTATTAGTAAAGTTAGCTTATTATTGTAAGTTTGTTAAGGTCTGAAAATGGCTCAGCAAACACCCACCACCATTATGTCCTCTTTATAATAAGTACCTACTTCACTATACACCACACTTTAACAAAGCTGCACAGTAAGTGTCTTAGCAAGTGGACCAGATTACTCATTGGATCCTCTGATGGGTGAAAAATAAGAGAAATCCATACCATCTGCAGCTAAATGCCAACATCTGGACATCTTATGTCAAATCAAGAGGCTTTTATAATCATTCCATCTGAGTATGAGTACACAACAAAATTGTGGTGAAAAAAAAAGTGCAGCAGTCAATGAGGTAATAGTTCTAATTATTAATTCATTATCTCCCGCTTTATCCTCTATTAGGGTCGCGGTGGGGTTCCCCATGCCCATCCAGGGGAGAACGTCTCGGGCGCTGGGCAGATAGACCCAGGACAGGGCGCCAATCCATCGCTGGGCACACACTAACTCACACAGACGCACTCTATATGGGGAAATTTTGAGAATTCAATTGACTTGAGCCATGTTTTTGGACTGTGGGAGGAAACCGGAGAACCCGAAGGAAACCCATGCAGACACGGGGGAGGGAGAACATGGAAACTCCACCCAGATGGGGATTCGAACCGGGAATCCCTAGCGCTGAGAGGCGAACGTACTAACCACAAAGCCACCGTGCCGCCTGTATTTCTAATTATCAGCATGTTAAATCTGCTGCTATATGGAATATATGAGTACAATTTGCTCCAAAACATATGAAAAATTGCTGTGGTTTTCATTTATTTTATTTTTCTATTTGGTTATTAAATTTCAAGAACAGCATAATAATAATAATATGCCAATACTTTTGTACAGCGCACATTTATGCTGTTTCTCTTCTTTACGCAAACACATTGGTACTTAGTAGTTGCCCTCACTTTGATGCTGTTGTAAAAGGAAAACAGCATCTTTTAAATCTGGAATAAGCAAATTTATCCCTAAAGTTGATCACATAATATCCTTTGTCAACACAATTTCTGCTTCAAACACAGTTTCCTCCAGAGGAATCAAAATGTACAGAAACAACACAATTGTTCCCACTGGGGTTGTTTAATTCCCCTCTGGGCAGAACCCTCAAAACAGCAAACCACCTAGTAAGACAAGATAAGGAGCCTTGTTTTCACCGAGATAATGAAAACAACTCAGCAGGAGAACAAAACAATGAATTCTAACTGTTTATGTCTCACGTTCTGAAGTTGTGTGCATTATGCATGCCTTCCGTTTGTTTAGCTTAAAACTCTGTTATCACTTTTATCTCGTTCATGAGAATTATCCTGCATTCTCCCAACTGATAAATTATTTATAATATAAACCTATAAAGGCAGCACTGTATTTTAGCGAGTAGCGAGAGACCTGGCTTACAGCAAGAAAGCCCTGAGACCAGTTCTCAAAAGGGTGTATGCTGTTTGCATGTTCTCCCCATATCTGCCCCTCTTTTATGAGCAATGGGTTAGACTTCAGGGTTAGACTTTCCTTTGTGACCCTAAATAATAAACACAGTTTAGAGTATAGTGAGTAAATCAATAAATGTATATATTTTCCTCATTTGTTATCATATTTAAATGTTATTGATTATGCAAAATCAATGAAGACGTGAAGTGCATCCTGGTCCTTTAGATACTAAAGCAATAATTGAGGCAGAAAGCTTTAATCCTGCTTTAGTTCACCAATCTAATTAAGTGAGCCACTGCTGAAGGGATCAATAACCAGGGAAGACTGACAAAAATCCTTTAGGTCTGTGAAATGGTGGGAAATGACTTTCCTCCTAACACATCCAGACATTTCACGGAAAACCTCTCTTTAATAGATCCCACCCCAAAGCTTCAAGCATGCAGTAAAGCAACTGTTTAGGGCTCCAGAGCTTCCCTGAGCAACATATAGTTACGAGGCTGGTGCTAAAACTAAAATAATTATGATCCTGGGCATTAAAGCTCGAATTTAGCTGTAATTACTTGGTTTCAATATTTATTATTACAGTATTGTTTATCAGAAATATATTTGAGGGCGACACGGTGGTGCAGCAGATTCTGCTACCGCCTGACGGCAAGAAGGTCCCAAATTCAATTCATAGTTGGGTGATCACAGGTCTGTTCAGTGTGGAGTCAGTATGTCCTCCCTGTGCCTGGGGTATCTGGTTTTCTCCTACAACTAAAGACACGCTGATGGAATAGAAAAAACGAATCTGTGCAATTGTCCTTTTAGGAATAAATAGGGTTGCATTAGGAAGGGCATCTATTCTAAAACTGTCCCAAGTCTCTTACGTGGATCTTCTCCGCTGTGGCGCCCCCCAAAGGGAACAAAACGAAAGAAGCCCAAAAGGATAACCATAAAATATCTTTTACAAATATTAACTAGAAGTCTTGTCATGTATTATTTATTCATTATAACAATTTGAGAGAGCTTTAAATATGTTTTAAAAAATGTTTTGTAATACGTTACCAATGTATATACGACAGGTTTTGTATTACTTCTTTATTTGAGCTCCTTAATTGCTTATGATTAATTAAAAACAAGCTTTACCAAATGATGCATTGCATTTGTTTGTCGTTGTCAACAGCAGAACCGCTTTCCACAATGAAAGCACCTGAGGTTTTGTGATCCGTTGTATTAGGTGATTTTTTTTTTTTTTTTACCAAAAAGGTGGCTCCTTTTTTGGGATTCTGTTGGCGCAGCATCAAAAACTAGTTAAAGCTTTTTAGAAACCTCAGACTAACAGACTAGAAAACAGGACGTTCAGTCCACAAAGCTTACAGTGCGTCAGGTTTCGAATGTGTTTGTTCACTATTTAAGGATTTTGACGCTTTTCAAGGTTTCTGATTAATATTTATGTTATGTTTTCTACAGAAATGTAGCCTGTCTTCCCTTGCGCAGTTTCTTTTGGATGAATTGACTTTTGCGCAATCTGTTGCTGTGTGACTTTCTTACCTTCTGCTGCCGCCTGGTCATGTCGGTGGGCTGCTTGGCATTAAAGGGATAAGCGATGCAGCGCATTACGAAGACGTAAAGCTGCAACCTCTTCTTCCTCTCCTCTTCCTCCCTTTGCAGCTTTTCCACATCCTCTCTCTCCTTGTCTCCCGCTGCCGCGGGCGCGGGGCTGGAGGGCCGCGGATGTGCGCCACGGCTCGGCTGTAAACTGCTCGCGCTCTGGCCGCTCCGGTTTGGAGGGACCCTGGCGCTCCCAGCCGCTTTCGGCGCGGCCGCCGCCTCCGCCGCCGCCGCCGCCGCTGGAGCTTTGCGCTCCTCTTCCACTACTTCGTCCTCTTCCTCGCTGGATGAGGGATCCAGCATGGTTCAACGGCTCGACGGTAATTCAGTGCGCGCTGGGAACGACGGCGCGTCAAGTCACCAAGCCGCGATGCGCGTGCGGAAAAGTGCGACTTGTTGGACCATGAATTCCTAAAACTTCATTCAATGAAGTGATTCCTATATTCACATGCAAAGCGATTGACAAAACCAGTCACTTCTGTTGATCCGATCCGGAATAAACTGTTTTTTTTTGGGGGGTTTTTTTTTTTTTTTCGAGAGGAGTCGCTCCGACTAACTGTTGCTGCTCGCTCCGCTGTTCGCGTGGTTCTCGGTCTCCGGCTCTTCATTCGCCGCGTTTATTGCTTTGCAGTTCGACCCAAGCTTAAAAACGAGCCCGAAATCTATTCCGTTGTCCTTTTCCATCCGTCCTCGCTGCGTCTTTTTGTTTGTCCAGCTGCGCTTTGCCGATTGGCATCATCCGATGGCTACTCGCTGAGGAAAAGCGGCACTGGGCGCTGACCGCGGTCCTGAATCCAGGGCACGTCCCACTTTTAAACATAGCGCACTACGTAGGGAACGAGAGCTTTGCCTTTCATACCCTACAAAGTGCACACGACTCGAGAGTGCGGTGCCATTTGGGATGCGGTCGTGTACGAGTCCCGAGTCCTGAATGGATTCTGCGCGGACAGCAGGTGAACTAGGGGGCGTTTACAATGCTAACTGAATGTAGGGCACTTGTGTAGGATGGAGATGGTGATATTGGATGGGTGCTGAGGGTGGAGGAGGGGAATTTGCTCGACGTTTGGGACTGGAACGGAAACCAAAATCACTAAGCAACAACTAACAAACGGTTGAATCATATGTGTTTGACAGAACCTGATGGTGACGAGCAAATAAAAAAAAAGCCTTTAATTGTAGTTATTAAGAAATAAAATTAAAACGGAATATTGCTTTTAGTTAAAAAAAATTGGTAACACTGGTCAACAGGGCATTTTGCTTCTTGAGCATTTTTGTGTGTATTTCATGTGTTTCAAGACGGTGATAACAAAAATTGCCGAAATTAATGTAATAAAAATTCACATTACACCAAAAAGACTAACTGGTCGATTAATCAGCAGTTGGGCACAAAAATGAGGCACACTGACCACTTGTGGCGCAACAAATTTATTTTTTTGTTCAAATTTATTGTTTTTAGAAACCTCTGACTAACAGACTTGAAAACAGGTTATTTTAACCTCCATGTTACGTAAACCTTCTAAAAATAATTCTAGAAAGCAATGAACTAAAGAAAGAGGAGTGTCCTGAAGAACAATAATAGATGTCAATTGTGACACATCATTCATTCATTCATTATCTCCCGCTTTATCCTCTATTAGGGTCGCGGTGGGGTTCCCCATGCCCATCCAGGGGAGAACGTTTCGGGTGCTGGGCAGATAGACCCAGGACAGGACGCCAATCTATCACTGGGCACACACTCACTAACACAGACAGTCACACACTCTATATGGGGCAATTTGGAGAACTCGATTAACTTGATCCATGTTTTTGGACTGTGGGAGGAAAGCGGAGAACCCGGAGGAAACCCACGCGGACACGGGGAGAACATGGAAACTCCACCCAGATGGGGATTCGAACCGGGAATCCCTAGCACTGAGAGGCGAACGTGCCAAACCACTAAGCCACCGTGCCGCATCATGAATTAATCATTTGAAAGACTTGCTGATGCGACCTGACGAAATCTCTTGTTATTCATTCAAAAAAGGTTGCTGAAAGTTTTCTCAGCAACTATTGTGAACCAAACTAACATCAAATTGCTTAAACATTTGTGAGCTTCACAAAGAGTGCAACGTGTCACTAAGAATCCATTTCCTGTAGCACATTCAGATTCTGAACTGATAATCTTGATGCAGTAAGTGATGAGCCAGCATCTTCAGGAAGACATCAACAAAATGGATCAGCGTTACCAAGGCGACTGGCTGACTATTGCTGGACACTAACATGACATGATGCAGCGGACGTTGACGAACCAAAATCAGCAGCAAGACACTTTTAGTTCAGTTAAACTACAGACACATGGAAGATTTAAGTATTGAACTCAGTAAGATTTCATCAGAACTATATTGTGTCCAATAAATGTACTAGAATCACTAAAACATTTTTTAAGGATGCTACAATATTGACAAGTGTAGATTTATGGTCTACACACACACACTATGTTTATGAGGTGTGTTTGAGTAAACTAAATTTAACCTACAATATAAAAAGCCGATACATGTGAGTCATTGGTTCATTGTGTACATACTGTACAATACAAATTGATGTTGTGTAATTAAACTGTTGTTGAAAAACGTCATAATGCAGTTTAGTGTGATGTTTAATAGGTGGAGATGTACAAACCTTCAGGGGAAAACAATCAGTGAGAGGAAAGTTCCTCCACTAAGACAGCAGTACATTTCCATTGAATGCACTCCTCTGTACAGTGGCTGCCCAATGCAGCGGGTGGGAGTGATTGTTCATAATGACACAGAGCCTGAACAGAATTACCCTTATTTATCCTGTAGACCTGTAAAATTATCATGCTTATTTTATAGATAGCTTTCTTGGTTTGATTCTTTCTTTGAGCTTTCTGTGTGGGTTTCCTCCTACGGTTCACTGACATGTAGGTCAGGTGAATTGGAAATAATAATTGTTAGTAGTTGTGTGTAAATATGTGTGTGTGAATGTGCTTGTCTGACTGTTTACCTTCTCTGTGGCCTGACAATCTCTCCATGGTGTTTCCCCAATGCGTGTTGGGATTGGCTTCAGGACCTCATGTGAAGATAAGCCGAAGTGAGACTGGCTGTTGGGCTGAAGGAGCTGATTGACCTGCAGCGTACTATTTCTTGTTGATTTTAAATTCAGGTTTGAAATGTAAACCAATAAGATTCTTTAATTTTCAAAAAGTGCTAACTGGTTACAAGCTTCATGTTCATTTAACTGGATATTATCAAAAATGTATTTTAATAAATAGAGACTCTGTTGAGAAACTCCATCCATCCATTATCTCCCGCTTTATCCTCTATTAGGGTCGCGGTGGGGTTCCCCATGCCCATCCAGGGGAGAACATCTCGGGCGCTGGGCAGATAGACCCAGGACAGGGCGCCAATCTATCGCTGGGCACACACTCACTCACACAAACACGCACGCATACACACTCTATATGGGGCAAGTTGGAGAACTCAATTAACTTGTTCCATGTTTTTGGACTGTGGGAGGAAACCGGAGAACCCGGAGGAAACCCACGCGGACACGGGGAGAACATGGAAACTCCACCCAGATGGGGATACGTGGCGAACGTGCTAACCACTAAGCCACCGTGCCGCCCTGTTGAGAAACTATTACAACAATTATCATTACTATTATATTATTCCATCCATCCATTATATTCCACTTTATCCTCTACTAGGGTCCATGCCCATCCAGGGGAGAACCTTTTGGGCGCTGAGCAAATACACCCAGTACAGTATTACAATTACTCATAAACAAATGTTGCCAGAAATACTATAATCCCTCATTAACAATGATTGCCACAACTATTATAATCC